>OX101786.1:36303515-36719645 GCA_944452715.1 Ophion slaviceki | reverse complement strand
AAACAAAAATTCGCTAAATAAATATCCACGCGCAGTCGAAAACGTTTTTCCATGGGCGATGTGAATACTAAGTTGCAACTCCTTCGAGCGAGATTCTTGTTGAGAGGATCGCATGCGGAAAAGAGTGAGAGGGACAGACAAAGGTAGTGAGCGCGGAGCGCGCGCCTGGTGGGGGCATGCGATATATAAGAAAAACTCTTCCCCTTGGGAGCTTTTGGTTTCTTATTCGGAGGTCGGTCCGTATTCAGTTTTGCTAAAAACGTTCAGTAACGATAGAATAATTTTCGGTAAAAATATGTGTCCCCTATAATAAGAAGACATTATGCATTATAAACATTAATAATTTGACATTGTTCATGTTATCGCTATGTGTCTTCTCATAAGGGACAAATATTTTTTACGGACAATTACTCTGTTCTAAATTTCAATGCAGATCCAACAGTGTTAAAAGTAGCAATTTTAAAACCCATTATTATTTACTGAAACATGCATAATGATACAATGTCTGGTGAAAATTTTGAACAACGTCTATAGAAATCAGCAGCGCGCGCTCGTCCTACCTTAACGCGTTTCAACCGTTGACCATTCAATTCTGTTGGGCTAGAGGTGTGGACTAGTCGACGCTGACTATGAGATGATAGTAGCCGTAACCATTGAGCTGCATGAAGGCCCTAGCGTACTCGGCCTTTGTTTTGAAACGTACATACGTAAACGAAAGGCCTTGCACAAATTAATGATGCGATCATTGGCGAAATATTGTTTCTGAACGAAGCCGAAAGCTTCGACGAGTTCCTTGAGGTCAGCCTCACTGGGACTGTATACTGGGACACTGGGACTGTATACTGAGGCTGCGACGATTGACGCCGTTTCTCATCCTCGGCAGTACGTACTTGCTGCCCTGGATCAATCCGATGGTCTATCTAGATGGTAAATCCGATGCTACATTGGTTCTGGTTCCTACATGATAGCCCAGGTACCGTACCTACCACGTATGTGTGTACGGTATCGGTACCGGTATTAGTATGGTGAGGATACAGAAACGGTATATTTTACTATTGTACAGTGTACCGGTACCGTACTAGTAACACGTACATTTGCGTGTAGCGGTGTACTACCGTACAGATACACCGTAGGGTACAATCTCTATACGCCATACCAATAGTACGCTCGGTCATCAGGGTGAAACTATCGAGGCATCGCCACAGGTCCACAAATCATCCGTGTTTGAGACATGACAGCTTACCGTTCATAGGCGACCGGTGTTGAACTTTCGTGCCTCATTTTGGTCGCACACTGCTCAGAAAATCGAGGATTTTGAGGGGTAATGACAATGGCTGCGGATCATCGGAAAATATGCTATCTGCGATTTTTTCACGATCAAATACCGAGGTATTCCTCCGAAGAGCAAATAAACTTGAGTTTCTTGCATTGGAGCCGTTGGCTGTTTGACACATCGGCGAGCGGGAAAGCAATGCGAGCGAAGATCGTAGCAAATGACAAAGTACGTAAATTGAGGTTATGAGACAGGCCATACTTTTTATTCTCACGTCAATCTAAATTCGTGGGTACGGGAAAATTGCGTCGTTGTTGAAGAATTCGTGAACTTTGCATGCCGCCGTTGTCGCGTCGCAGTGACACTTGTCGGTAAAAACAAAAAAAAAAACACTTTTCGAATCTCACTTTCACCGTAAGCAAACTCACTCATTAATTTTTGTCATTAGTGTAGAAAAACGATGTAAATCAATCTAACGCGACAAAACACCGGGGTTCCGATCCACGCAACTGCCCGGCGGTAGGAGAAGGGGCGTGGGGGCGCTGCGTGTCAGGGCCTTTACACACGGCGTATTCGATTCGACGTAGTGTATGTTTTGAAATCGACGACTGTAGAATAATTATCGTGGTTGAATAATCGTTCGGAAATTCGGTCGAATATTATGAGATCTCATGATTGAGTAGACGGATCGAAAAATGACCCAAACAAAATGGATAGAACAAAATCATATTTCATTGGTCATTAAATTTTCATTCGTCGCCGCGGTTTCGCGTAATTTCGAATCAAAGTTAAAACGTTGCCTGCTAACGCCAATCTTACTGTATAAAGGGTCGCGGCGTGATCATCAGTCGGTCAGTGGCGTCGAGATCGGTGGCATCGATCAGTGCCGTCGCATTTTTTTTTTTTATTACTTGGCGTCAAGAGGCTGCCGCGTCTCTTGATCAATTAAAAAAATTCTACAGTGGTGTGACCCCTTAGATCGGAGTACATGGTGACGATTGTTCGTCGCGTCTCTTTGAACGAGCGCCCTCGCCCTCAGTCCCTCTTTTTCTACGCAAAGTTCGTCCGCTCACTGCTGCGAGCTTGAATCTCCTAATCGTCAATAAAATTCAAAAAGAGGACAAGCCAATGATTGCCAAAGGATCGAGTGGTTTTTATTCGAACCAAATAATCCTATCATTTTTTCTGATCTACTTGCGGTCATTCGGATAAACTTCCGAAATTGAAACGCGACATGTATTGCTACCTCATGTCGAAGATTATTTAAGAAAGTAAAAAAACATCGCCAAGCAATAAAAAATTCTTCCGAAAATATCGCTTGTTTTACTATGTTAAAAAGTCTGATTTATCTTAGAATATTTTTAATTAAACAATGGTTTTATTACATATTTTCAATTTAAATGTACAGAAACGTGAAGTAACTTTTTATAAAATAGCCAAGTAAGTTTACTAAAAAATTAGTAAACAAAATTATTAAACCTTAGGAATGATATTTAGCGTATTGTTTATTTTTATTTTAAAAAATCACCTCACTGTTGCAACATGAAATTGGTGTCACCATTATGTATTGGGAGTACAAATAAGTCTCCGCCGTTTGACAAAAGATGGCCCCACCAGGAGGTCATGGTTAATTTGTCAGATGAAAAACGTCACATCGTAAAGTTGGACACCTGGAACCCGCGACCTCCCGATGTGCTGATTCCAGAGGCAAGCACGCTAACCACTAGACCAGCACATCGGTTTGATGCTGATACAAAATCGCTAATATTTCAAGGTTATGGTCTTGCCAGATGTGACGTTTTACATGTGACAATTTCAACCATAACCTCCTGGTGGGGCCATCTTTTGTCAACCGGCGGAGACTTATTTGTACTCCCAATAAAAGTACAATGTAAGTACCACACAAGTATACTGGAAATGCTGCGCAACGACTTAGCGTGCATGGTTAAGAAGAGAAGCTCAGCGAAGTTTGAATATACACGGAACAAGACGATTGGCTGTGCTCGCCGGCTCGTCATCGATTACGTTTGTTTATTAATCTACGTCGCAATACCACACTTTGGTAGATGAATAACGGCCATCGAAAGACGATATTTCGAGTTCTCAAATGAATTCTCGAGGATTTTGGAATTGTTTGAGTTTTATTAAATGTTATTATATTATTTTGTGCATATATGATCGTACGTAATTAGTTATTGTGGTTGGTTGCTTTGTTTGTATTACCATGGCGCCTTAATTTTAATCTCATTTGCATGTAGGTACTATTCAGTTGGTAAGTTCTTGCCTGGCTTTCGAAAATAATTTGTCGATTGGAATTTTTATCTCGAAATAAATCACTCATTGCATTATTCAAAAATGTTCATAAAAAACTCCTCGTGATCGGTAATTTGATCATTTGATAAATTTAAGATCGACTGGGAGCTTTAAGAGTGCGACTTTTGTAGTATTTTTCTGAGATATGCTATACTCTGGTATTCACATCGATATTCATTTATATACATGGTTTTTATACAGTTAGGATGTGCTATATTCATGTACTATGCGGATCGGAAACTTGGTGTGCAGGTACATAATAAATTGCGTCAATTTATGTCTTTCTTAACCTGATAGTCAAGTTGTTGAGAAAACGCTATCCTTGCCGAGCTTTTGTTCTTAACCATGCACGCCAAGTCGTTGCACAGCATTTCCAGTGATACATACATACAGTACTTGTGTGATGCATGCGTTGTACTTTTATATAATGGTGATTCGAACTTTTTATTATAATAGTAATATGGTTTCTTAAAATAAAATGTTGAGAAAAATAGTATTTCTAGGGTTTGACAATTTATTGTACGTTACTAGTAAATTTGTTTGGCTTTTGCATAAAAAGTTATTTCACTTCTTTTGTACATTTGAATTGAAAAAGTAATAATGTAAATAAAAGTATAGCTAGAAAAAAATCACAAGTATTTCGAGGTTAATTGGAATTTTCTAGATAGTGAAACAACCGATAAGGTTTTCGACGGCATTTTTTATTTGGCTTTTTTTTACTTGTTCAAGTTCTTTAGGTAGCATACACGAGAGGGAAGACCAGACGTTCTGTTGTGCAGTAAAGAAAACCTCGGAAACGCCCAAAGAGTGAGAGAAAAATAGGACGAATTAGGATTTAGGCACAACAATCACCTTTGTGATGGTTGCAAGTATAAACTGCTGCGCTAAGTGTATAAGGTACCTGTGGGTAATAAGGAGTAGCTAAGGGATATCTGCACGATCAAACGGGCCTGCCGAAGGCGGGCGAAATTCGGTCATAATTATACGCAGCGTCTCGTTCTAAGATGTAGTAATGCTTGCCATGCGTAACTTTACAACGTTTCAGAGCCTAGCGATATTCTATTTAAACATTTTTTTCAAAGTATAGTTGAAAAAAATGTTACCATGGTCACGTTACCCGTTGATTTTTCTGCATCTGTTTAGAGTATGCTATTAGAGTTATCACATTTTTAAAGATGATCTCTTAGTCTGGGAATGGGTGATTGGGTGGGCGTAGATCATCTTCGAACGAGACGCTTCGTATAATTATGATCGAACTTCGCCCGCCTTCGGCGGGCTCGTTTGGCTATGCAATTATACTTCACGTCTCGTTCTCAATGATAAACTGTAGACTTTCAGCGTAAATGTGATAATTACTGGTAACACTGGTAAACCGATATGTTGGTCTAGTGGTTAGCATGCTTGCCTCTGAAATCAACACATCAGGAGGTCGCGGGTTCGAATCACCGTCTCGTAGTTTCGGAGACAAATAAAAACACAGGCGTGACGTAGCTCCAGCTCTACCCAGATGTCGCGCACACGGACCGGTACGTGTGTGTGTCGGGTGTGTATGGCTGTAGCCTGCGAGCTATTTCTCGACGAAACGCGACTAGCTCCGAGGCTGGGAAGCGAACTCGTGACCGGCTGTATTGGTATAGGTTTTCCGCAGTTTCCCTATACCCGTGACAGAAAATGTCATGGTGAAGGCGATAGAGAGGTATCGCTGCGAAGTCGGCTGCGGCCGCAAGGTGGGGATCGATTAGGGATGTGGATTGGAGAAAATGGTGGGAAATGTAAAAACGGGCAAACCCTGTACATGGAAGCTACAATTAGCGAAGCGTTCGCCGTAGCAGATACAATAAAAAAAAATCCTGGTAGCACTGGTGCTGTTTGAAAGCCTTCTATTTTTTAGCTTCAGATAAAGATAACAAACAAACGTTCTTAATTAAAAATGGCGCGCGCAAAGGTGCTTTTTTCTCCTTTAATAGACCCGTTGTAGAATCTAGCAAACATCCCAGAGCGTCGGACCAACCGACTGTTCGACGTATTGTGTCAATGTCGACTCCCTTTCTGGAAGCCGCACTTGCATGTTTTGTGCTGTAAGCAGTAAAGTTGTCGGTACCTATGCTCGACTTATTTAGTAGGTTTATTATCCAGTGGCCAATGGTTTGTGCAGTTGCATCTTTATATGGCTTTATCGAGCTTATGAAGAATCGGTGATGGTTTTCAGATCCGAATTGCTGGGTTTATTTCAAGTAAATTAGAATTGCAGATGCTGCACATAATTCGTTCGATTGTTCGAAAAAGGGTAGAAATAGTTCCGGTTGTACTTGTCCTAGTTTCGATATTTTAGTGAGGTCTGGAATCTTTATCGAAATTCCCGCTTCCCATATAGGGTCGCCTGTCGTAACAAAAATGCTAGCATTCAGCCATTAAACGGTTTGCTGATAATCGGCCAATAATTCGTCGATCAGCATTGGGGTACTGTAGGCGGATGAACGGCTTGCCAGATCTATGTCAGTCATTCGTGGGCCAATACTATCGCACCGATAATATGGCGATCAGCATTGGGGTATCGTAGGCGGATGAACGGCTTGCCAGATCTATGCCAGCCATTGGTGGGCCAATACCATCGCACCGATAATATGGCGATCAGCTTTGGGGTATCGTAGGCGGATGAACGGCTTGCCAGATCTACTCCAGCCATTGATGGTTTGTTTTTGGGCGTTTTGCAAATGCAGGTCATTAAACTGTAACACGTACAAACAAGGGATAAGGTTTCGAAGAGCATATCCCACTGATGAAGCTGAAATTTTGCACCGACCTTCTTTTCAATATTTTAAGAGAACCTTTAAAAGGATATTGGCAACTAGCAATAGTTTTAGATGTATCGTATATTCAAAGTTATTTATTGTACTGCGCTTCTACTATATTAAATAAACCCAAACAAACCCATCCCACATGGTAAGTGATATACACATACGGGCGAGCACTGTTTGCCAGGAAGCAGCGCGACCGGAGGAGTGGGGGGTATCTATCGGATATATAGATATACTCGTATGGCGTGAAATAATAAACTTTACAATGCGATATATCGAAAACTATTGCTAGTCGTAAAAAATCCGTCGACGGTTTCTCTTAGGATAATGAGAGGAAGTTCGGTGCAAAATTTCAGCTCGATCAGAGGAGTATGCTTTTCAGAACTTCGCCCAAAATGAGCGAGTTATTTTTACAGCCTAAATGGACCAAAAAAATTGTCGGTAAACTTTAATGTCACGAATTAAATTATCGGCATAAAAGTAAGGAACGAACAAACGATGGATTCTGTAAGTGTTAGAATGGCTAAGAGCGTAGGGCGCTCGACACTAGAACGAAAGGCGCAGGTTCGATCCCGATGAAAGGTAAAAACTTGAACAATGCAGAAAGCGTTTTTAATGCAATTATTCTATGTACATGGACATAAGTAAAGCATAAGAAAACAAAAAAGATGCTACTAGAATTTTTATATTCATAATTTGTCAATTTTTTGTTTTTCATTTCCGGCAGCCATTGCTGGGCCAATATGGGCGTATGATAGTTGGCCAAGTCTTAGCAGCCATTCATGGTTTACCATTGCCAACCATGCATGGTGCGGATCTGGCCCGTTTACATGGCCATTACCGCGCCATCGTTTGTTCTCTGGCAACCAGTCGTGGGCCATTACTGTGCCGATTGTAAAACGCTATTTGGGAATTCCGACGTTTCTATATTATCTGTCCGCATTAGTGCTAAAGTTTGGAGTCTTTGAGCTGTTGTAAAGATCAATAAGGTGACTATTTTCTCTCCCATTTCCCTTAAGGCGTCTGGCCACCTTGGCCGATCGGAAATGGATATATTTTTTAAAAAATAGTAAACTCGAACGTATGGGCCGGAATATTTCTATTTTTTTACACAACGTCATGAACGGCTTTAAGAATAACGTCAATACATTTCCGTTCAAAATATTAATAAATGGCGCCGTTATGCGCATTGCCGCGGAGGCTCTCCGCACGATACGCGCGGTCGTTGTCCCAGCTGTTACCCGGTCATGTCAAAAAATTTCCTTTGCCCCAAACAAGAAATTTCCTTCACTTCGGACAGAAAATTTTCTTCGCACCAGGTAGAAAAAGTGGTCCGCATAGAATAAAAAATTGCGTTTGCCCCGAACAAGGAATTTCTTTCACTCCAGACAGACAATGTTCTTTGCCCTGGACAGAAAAATTGGGCCGCACAAAGTAAAGAATTTCCTTTGCCCCGAACCAGAAATTTCCTCCACTTCGCACAGAAATTTTTCTCCGCACTGGACAGACAAATGGGTCCGCACAGAATAAAAAATTGCGTTTGCCCCGAACAAGAAATTTCTTTCACTCCGGACAGACAATGTTCTTTGCCCTGGACAGAAAAATTGGTCCGCACAAAATAAAGAATTTCCTTTGCCCTGAATAAGAAATTTACTGCCATCCGGACAGAAAAGTTGGTCCGCACAGAATAAAAAATTTCGTTTGCCACGAACGAGGAATTTCTTTCACTCCGGACAGACAATTTTATTTGCCCTAGACAAAAAAATTGGTCCGCACAAAATAAAGAATTTGCTTTGCCTCGAACAAGAAATTTCCTCCAATCCGCCCAGAAAATGTTCTTCTCACAGAACAGAAAACTTCGTCCGCATAGAATTGAATTTGCCCCTTACCCCTAAAAAGGATCTTTCAGCACTCTGGACAGAAACTTATCTTAGCAACGTACAAAGTATTGATCCGCACAGAATAAAAAATTTTCTTTGCATTGACCCTTTACCAAAGAATTATTTTATATATACGTCAATAAACTGAGTGTTGCACTTACCATGGTTTCACAGAGCAAATTATTTTTGCCATTCATGTAGGCCTGCTCGACGAGTAAAAACTTATGTGTTTAGCTTTTAAAATAACACAAATCGTAATTAAAAAACTCTTTCGCACGTCCGTCCATAATATAGCGAGGTTATGAAGTCGCCATATTGTCATTTCAACTCACTGAACGCGTGTTGTTTGTGGTACATGCGTGCAAGTGAGTTGTTTTACGACGCTTTGTGTCGTTCGAGTCGCGTGTACCTACACTAAGTGTGTTGTTCGGGAGAAAATGGGTTGATTCGACACGCTTCATGTGTGTTACATTAAGCGTGTTCTCCGGCAACTTATTAAAAAGTGTTATTACCAAGAATGGTATAGAGCGTATTGTTTCCTCTGCTGCAAATTCCCACACAGGAACCTGTATGGGATCCCACACGGGATCCCACGTGGTGTTTTCGTACAGGGAACCCGTACGAGTTCCTGTATGGGAACCCGTACGGGTTCCCATATAGTGACCCGTACGGGTATGGGACCCCACGTGGTACCCCGTGCGGGTTCCCGTATGGAAACCAATACGGGATCCTGTTTGGGATTCCGTACGGGATCCCACGTGGTGTCTCGTACGGGTTCCGATACGGGATCCCACGTGATGTTTTCGTACAGGGAACCCGGACGTGTTCCCATATAGGAACTATTCTAATATAGGTTTATATAGGAACTATTCTAATATAGGAATATATCTAATATATATTCTATAATATATATAGAATATAATATATTATAATCTAATATATTCTAACGGGTTCCTATATGGGAACCTAACGAACGGGTCGCTAACGAACTTGTATTTTTATTAATAGCCATTGCAATAGTACATTAATCATATAATATTATTGCAATTTTCTGTAAACACATTTTTGTAAGACGTAAAATGATAACATAATAAAAAAGTTTAATAAAAAGAAAATAAGATATTGCGTTTAATTAAGTTTAACTAAGAACTGTGTATTAAATATTTCAGGCCATTGTGCGAGGCCGGGACCCACGTTGAAAAACAATACTTTTGACGTGAAATAAAAAATTTTCAAAAAAACATTGACAATAGTGATTAATGATTTATGTTCTCACGAAAGTGTAGATGCAAATGAAACAATTAGGAGTTTTACATTTGTTTTGATTCAATCGTGATCAGCGTATTAAGCGCTGGCTCAAAAATTAAGCTACCCACATTTCCCCACACAGGTTCCCATGTAGGTTCCTGTACAGGAATTGATTTTCTGCATTCTCCCGTATAGGATCCCATACAGGATTCAGCACCCCACGTTGCCCTACACCGGTTCCCATGCAGGTTCCTGTGCAGGAATTTATTTCCTGCGTTCTCCCGTACAGGATCTCGTACAGGGTTCAGCTTCCCACGTTGCCCCACACAGGTTCCCATGCAGGTTCCCGTACAGGAATTTATTTCCTGTGTTCTCCCGTACAGGATCCCGTGCAGGAATTTATTTCCTGCATTCTCCCGTACAGGATCTTGTACAGGATTCAGCTTCCCACGTTGCCCCACATAGGTTCCCATGCAGGTTCCTGTACAGGAATGTTCGTCCTGTACAGAAAACCGTACGGGATCCCACACTTTCCTTGGCTGTCCCATGCTTTCCCACACATTCCCCCACTAAAACCCGTACGGGAATTTGCAGCAGGGTCAACGCGGTAAAATGAGTAAAACACGTTGTTTCAACGCGTTAACCAGGTCCTACACACGTTGTAGGCGTGTTGTATGTTGCTTCAACACACCGACAACACGCTTATTTTTTACAGTGCGGCTTGCGAATTTGCGTCTTTCGGCTTGAGATCCTTGATTGCTGTAGTTAACGAAACAGAATGTGGGATCCCATATTATATAGACAAAATTCTTATTGAATTTGTGTCAATTTTTTTAAATTGTCGTGTGAACGAATAGTCGAAAGGAATCCTCACGGTCGTATGGCCCGTGAGTTTTCTTTCGGTAATTTTAAGTGTGAATCTCGTGTGGAGATTTCGCACATTTATTTGACGTGTGAATCTCGTGTGGAAAGTTCGCACATCAATTTGACGTGTGAATCTGGTGTGGAGATTTCGCACATCAATTTGACGTGTGATTCTCGTATGGAGTTTTCACACGTTGAGATACTTACATTTTTCAAGGGTCGAATTTTCTTTAAGGAAAGTCTCGGAAAACGACGATTTACATTCGTCCGAAAGTTCCTTTATCAATTGCATAACCGTATTTTGGAGGACATCGAGTTGTTGCAATTTGTGGATCATTTCCTCCGATCGTCTTTCTTTTCGTTTATTGTCTCTTGACCGCGACCGAGAATGTTTTCTTTTGTTCTCTTTCGGCATTTTTTAAAAATAATTTTAAAGTTTTTAAATAGTTTATTTCTTTAGTAAGATACTCTGAACGTGTTTGGTTTTTGCACAACAAAATACTATGAAGAAAAATCAACGGGCCGCGTGACCATGGCAACCCGTGGAGACGATACGTCAAAAATATTAAAAATATCGCTAGGCTCTGAAACTTTGTGAAGTTTCGCATGGCAAGCAGTACTACAGTTGATCATCGAGAACGAGACGCGTAGTATAATTGAAATAAAAGAAAAATTCAAATTTAATCGACATATTTTAATTATAATCATTATTCAAGTTCAGTTTCTATAAAATATAAACGAAAAATGGTAACCTGGGCCATAAACGAAAACAAAATTAACATTTTTTTAAAACCTTGAGAGTAGGCCTTATTTTACTATCGTAGGATAATAAGGCCTACGGCTTTATCATACTTAAATAATCAAACTTTACGTAATATATTTGGTATTTGAGATCAGTAATCCTCTGCAGTTTTGTATGAACTCAAAGTTCTTCTTTGCACTGTTCGGACAGCTGACACCGGATCGTTTTCTGACTACAACATTCGTTTTGGAGGCATCGGGATCGAGGCACTAAAAATAACGATCAATTAATTAGTAATAAATATGCGTGCTACTTGTTTACATTCGTAAAATCTCAAACAGAATGTAAAATACATTATAAAACAAACAAACTTTGCTACAAGAAGTAGGAGGATAATAAGGTCTATGGTTAAATTCAGTAGGCCTTAATAACCTTCGACCACGTATGTAAGAAAATATAAATAAAAAATATTTGGACCACAATACGTTATTCAAATATTTATGATCAGCGAAGCTTGAATTGATAAAGATCTTATGATGGATCTTATGCGTCTTATGCGTCTTATGATGGATGATGCAACACAGCGGCGAGGAGCGGGGTATCCCGCCTCCACCAACGTTTAGCGACATATTTGTGCAATACCCATGTAGGTTTCGCCAATCGAACTGTAACGGCCAATACTTGGACCAATGTTGGCGGGGCGATAATCGATTACCCAATTGTACGCCACTGCTCGGCTAGGTATTGACTAGCCAACATTGGTTTGCCGATACGAGGCCAATGTTCGGCTGAATATAGATGCGCTAATCATTGGCTTGTCGATACGAGGCCGATGTTTGGCAAAGTATAGACTCGCTAATCATTGGCTTGTCGATACGAGGCCAATGTTTGGCGAAGTATAGACTCGCCAATCATTGGTTTGCCGATACGCGGCCAATGTTCGGGCAAACATAGACTCGCTAATCATTGCCTTGTTGATACGAGGTCGATGTTTGGCGAAGTATAGATTGGCCAATCATTGGTTTGCCAATACGAGGCCAATGTTCGGCCATTTATAGACTCCTTCATTATTGGTTTATCGATATGAGGCCGATGTTTGACGAAGTATAGACTCGCCAATCAGTGGTTTGCCGATACGAGGCCAATGTTCGGCCAAATATAGGCTCTCTAATCATTGGCTTATCGATACGAGATCGATGTTTGGCGAAGTATGGACTCGCCAATCATGTTTTTGCCGATACGTGCCCAATGTTCGGCAAAATATAGACTCGCTAATGATTGCCTTGTCGATACGAGGCCCATGTTTGGTGAAGTATAGACTCGCCAACGTTGGTTCGCCGATACGAGGCCAATGTTCGGCCGAGTAACACATGATCGAACCGCAATTAGTATATTGTCGATTCATTGTTTCGCGTCGAAGTCATTGAGTGACGGGATAAATTCTTTTTACGAGTCCATTGAACATTACTCTTAACAAATATACTACCAAATCAATGCACTCATTGTTGGCCGATTCTCGAACGAGCTCATACGCGATACTTTGCCGATTTTTATGAACCATCCTAGACTGACAGAAAAATTCGATTAATATTAACTAACCGCGTCTATATTTTTTTTAATTAACTAGACTTTTCGTGAAATCAATTTTTTCCTATTGCATTCGATTATTGAAATCATTCATTTTAAATATATTTATTTATTCAAATTAAACTTGAACTAATGAACTAAAAGTCTCTCTTTGTTGCAACATACATATCAAAGGGTTGTGGAGGTAGAGAGGGCGGAGAGAGAGGAGTTATATATATATATAGGTTATGTTTGAAAATTCTATAATATATCATTCGACAAAACTCTCTAATTATCACAATGATACTAGCTAATTGATATAGTTTATGTGATACAAGTAATGATGAGAATCCATTTGGTCTCTAATGCCATATCTGCGATTCAGATGTTACAAGCACTCGGTAGCATAGGGGCAGCGTGCGTAGCTATGAGTAGGTAGGTTCAAGGTTCGAGTTCCATATAAGTGAAATATTTTCTTCGAACTAATCGTTTCAAAAGACCAAGTAATGACGAATTACAATACAAAAATTATTAATTTTTTTTTGCAGTGCAGCACCAATTTTTGTGCTCTATATCGGGTCACAATTATCTGCCAAGACTCGGTTGATATTGAATCTTGACGGGGACTTATTGTTGGACGATTCTCGAATGAACTCCTACGCGATGTTCGGCCGATTCTCATAAGCCATTCTAGGGCCAATATTAATTGCGAATATCGGGCCGCTCTTATCATCCGAGGCTCGGTCGATGATCGGGCCAAGCTTGAACTGATCGGGCCAAGCTCGGCGTCGAGCATCGGCCAATCGTTGGCCACTACCGATCACCCTACATGGGTAGACGTCTGTGAGTGGGGCTTTGAGCGTGAACAGTTATTTTAAATACGATTTT
The DNA here is from genome assembly GCA_944452715.1 of Ophion slaviceki. Classification (NCBI taxonomy): domain Eukaryota; kingdom Metazoa; phylum Arthropoda; class Insecta; order Hymenoptera; family Ichneumonidae; genus Ophion; species Ophion slaviceki. The sequence continues at coordinate 36,706,073 of OX101786.1, read as the reverse complement.
TGTTACTTAGGCCTTATTAGCCGACAGGCCAATAGGCCTTGTTACCCGCAGTTACCTTATACGTAACCGGAATAGCCAATACTTGCAATAAGGTCAACGACTAGTGCGGCACTGAGAACCGAAAAGTGAACTGCACTTATCGTTGTTTAGCCTGCAGCCGCATTCAGCATTGGCATCTGATAAACTATCAATTTTGCACCAGTACTGGCCGTTGTTGTACACTCACCCAATCGCATCTAGCGGTCGCCCCGATTCCGTGCCGATTCCACTTACCATTGGCATCGTCTATGGACGTATTGATTATGGGTATAGAAAATATGCTCGCTTGGACTGAGTATCATCTTGCAATACAGCCAGCCGTTGTCACGCGGCTTCCGTTCAACCCTAGGCCGACGCACTGCGTAACCTATTACGCGATTGACCACCGCCATTTGACTAATTACTAATCTTGAGCCTAGCATTAGCCGTCAACAGTATCTAACAGTTAATACCGAATTGTAGCCTCGATCTGAAGCCATTCCTTCGATTTGATAGTTGGCTAGAAATCTACCAGGTGTCTTTAGGGAGGAGATACCTTTAGGCGAGACATTTTTTGGCTGATTTTCATGATTTTCTTTTAAAGGAAAGATTTTCTCAACATTTCTGAGATAGGGTATGTTTAATGACTACTTTTGGCTGTCGCATGGTATTTTTAAAAATCAATCTTCAAAAATCATGGATGTATGGTATTACCGATGTTTATGGATGGATGTATGGACCGATTATTATTAAATTTGGTATAAATCTTTCTAACCTTATTGTCTAAAACATGACCCTAAATGTTCTGGAAAACATTTTTTAAAAGTATCTTTTAACTGTAAATGTAGCATTTTTTTCGAAAATTCAATTATTTTGTTTAAAAACGTACCGTTTAATCGATTTCTCTCTTTTCTCTCTCTTTTTCTCTCAGTTCTCTCTTTTTTCTTAGTTCATATTCAGCGTATAAGTGTTAATGAAAGAAAAATCTTCATTGGCTTTTTTCAAATTAATCCCACCGACGCTACGTGTCACGCCGTCTGACAATAACCGCCGCAACCCGTTTAGAAGACCGTACCATAACTGCATCATTTTTAAAGATTAATAATAAAAAAATACCTTGAATAGACAGGACCAGAAATAAAACATACTTTGTAAAAAAAATCACGAAAATCTGCGATTTTTTTCCTTGTCGAAAGGTATCTCCCCCCTTCACGCAAAACGTTCTCGCGTAACCAACATACCACTTATACAACGATAAGATTTCGACACACGGTAGCGCTTCTTTGTACTTATTGTTTTTTAATGCTTGTCAAATAATGAGTATTAATGTTACCGCCTGATACTTATTTTTTATTGAGAGTTTAGTTCGTGGCCTCACCTGAAACATAGGCTTTGCTTTTACACATACTGTATTTTCCATATTCAATTAAGGGGTTAGGCCACTCTAGAGGCCGAAAAAATAGGCTTTTTGGGGATGTTTTTTTCAGAAAAACTACAAAATGAATCGAGATTACAAGAAAGGGTGTTTATCATACATATCAGTGACTGTATAAAATAATTTTTTTGAAGCGATTAATTTCAAAATGGTCGTTGTGCAGCGTTTTTGCGATGACGTCTCCGTTTTTCCAGGGTCCACGGCCGGACAAACAGATCCTGTAATTTTTTAATTATAATGAGCCAATGCATTTTTTTGATTATATGTAATAACTGCTATAGAAGTACGTAGGATTTTTTCGATATATTGATTTTTGGCCAAATGGCGCACTTCTGAAGTGGAAAGTGAAAAATTGGCCAAAAAAATCAGACAATCTAAAGTCAGGTAATTGTTAATAACAAATGAACGATGCAATGTAAAAAAATCCTACGTACTTCCATAGACAATGTATTTTTCAAGATCTATTCAACATTTCAAGTGAATCGGTTGAAAATTGTCTGAGTTATGTTTCCAGCCAACTTAAAAAATGCAGTTCTGAGATAAACGCTGCACAGTCGCCATTTTGAAATTAATCGCTTCAAAAAAATGATTGTATACAGTCACTGATGTGTATGATAAACACCATTTTATTACAATCTCGATTCATTTTGTAGTTTTTTTGGGAAAAAATCCCCAAAAAGCCTATTTTTCGGCCTCTAGACGAAAATTAGATTTTCGTACCACTCTGTGTTGGAAAAAAATCTTCACAGATTTACCCTAAAATTTCAGTGTGAAGGTTTTTAAAGTCGCTGAATCTGAATCTGAAATCGGATTTCCAAAATAAAAAATGGCGGATCCAATATGGCGGACGCAAATTTTTTAAATGGTTTGATTCCGACGAAACCAGTACCACAGGGTGTTCGAGGTTGCTGAATCCGAATCTGAAATCAGATTTCCAATATAAAAAATGGCAGATCCAATTTGGCGGACGCATATTTGAAAAATGGTTTGATTCCGACAAAAGTGAGTACCTTAGGGTTTTCAAAGTCGCTGAATCCGAATTTGATAACAGATCTCAAAAACTCAAAATGGTGGATTCAATATGGCGGACGCAAAGTTGAAAAATGGTTTGATTCCGACGAAATTGAGTACCTCAGGGTTTTCGAGGTCGCTGAATCCAAATCTGAAATCGAATTTCCAAAATTCAAAATGGTGGCTCCAATATGACAGGAAAGGTTTTCAGTTTTAGTACGATTCAGTTGATTTGAATTCAAGCGACTAAATGCGAGAAATCATTTAACATAATATTAATAAAAATATAAACAATGTAAATGTCTAGCGAGAATTTTGACACGGACTAAAGACTAAGCTCACCAAGAAACAGATCATGAAGCCAAATGTTGTTATTTCTTATAATAACAATATGGGATGTGTAGACAAAACAGATCAGTCTATTTCTTCTTACGAAACAATTCACACAACCGTCAACTGGTATCACAAATTATACTTTTATTTATTCAACACTGCAATTCACAATGCTCCGTCGTTTATAATCATCTCCAAACTGACTCGAAAAAAATGACCTCTTTACCGTTTCGTCGTGCACTGGCAACAGAGCTGTTAGAAGATCATTGTGATCAACACACATCATCTAAAAAAGTATCATTGTGAACCCAAAAATCTTCTGCGCTCGTCACGAAGTCACTTGCCATTCTATATTTCAGACGATAAGAAGACAAGAAAGCACTGCACTGAACGTTATTCCAAAAAATAAAGGAAGGCAACATTCTTTATGTGGAAACATTGTGGTAACGTTCCATTGTGCGCGGTACCTTGCTTCCAAAAGTACCACGAATTACGGTATGATCAGGTGAAATACCGAAATTCTTTTTTACTTGTTGTCGAAACATAAAATAAAAGATATAAATTAATAAAAAAAGATTCACAAAGAATAAAAAAAACACAATAGATACAGACAACAAAAAAATAATAAAATCAAAATCGGAAAGAAATTCAAAATACAAATATTTGAAGTGAATTTAATACGAGAAATACGAGGACTAAAAAGAAAATATCAATAGTAACAAAAAATTTGAAAAATACAAAAAGCACAAAAAAAATTCAAAATCGGAGTCAATGACCGCCACGTCCTCGATTCGTGACTCTGGGTTCGGCAAAGAGCGGGATATAAAACCAAAAAAGTATTTTTTACATTTGTTACCATGGATAGATTGTCATACATGATTTGCTAAATTTTAATTCATCATATTGTATCCAAGCGTCAGATACTTGAAGTTAGGACTCAAATTCGAAATTCCCGACGACAAACATCCAAAAGATACAAATTGTTGTCGAAATCCAACTTGTCGAATTTGCGTCTGCCATATTGGATCCGCCAATTTGAATTTTGGAAATCCGATTTCAAATTCGGTTTCAGCGGCCTCAAAAACCCTCAAATTCTCACTTTCGTCGGAATCAAACCATTTTTCGAATTTGCATCCGCCATATTGGATCCGCCATTTTGAATTTTGGAAATCTGATTGCAAATTCGGATTCAGCGACCTCAAAACCTATGATCTACCAAATTATAGTTAAATCGCTGTAGTAAAAATATTTTTTTTTTTCAAATGCCCACATGTGTGTCATGACACAAAAATGGCACGACTTTTTTTTGCCCATATGTGTGTCACTGACAGTCAAAGGGTTAAGTCACAGCTCGATTGCGACATCGGTAACATACATAGTTATTTTTTTTCTTCTTCTCTTTTTTAATACATTTCATTATATTTTTGGCTCTTAATAACGTATTTGAGTCGCGCTCTGTATTACGGCCAACATCTCTACACAAACTAGGCGAATATTAGTTCAGTACTAGTGATAACGCGGGGCCGTTCCCAAAACTATTGCTTGACTATTAAATACAATCCGTCGCAGCGAACTTATCGTTTTAGTGCTGGTCCCATTATCGCCTAATTGTGTCGCCAATGGATGTCCGACTGCCAAGTGCGATTGGTGTAGTAGTGAATCAACTTTGGTCTCATCGGACTTTTTTCCTCGTGTATACAGAGTGAGGCACTATCCGTTGCCACCTTGAATATCTCTGTAATTATCGACGTCACAAAAAAATGTTTGAAACAAAAGTTGTACCGTACGAAAGGGGTCATCAAATGCGACCATTTTTTTTATCTCAGTGGCGGCGCTGTCGCACAGTAAAGGTCACCTCCACTTTTTTAAATAGGACGGTACATTTTTTTCAACTATCTTGTAGAGCATCGGAAACTGCATAAACAACATTTAGGGGTCAAAGTCGTTCAAGGTCATTTAAGATCATAAAGTGACATGAACTTTATTTTTACGTGAAATTACCTTTATTCACAGTAGATGTTCAAAGTGATTGTCATTGGAATCAATGCAGTATTGCAATCTCCTCATCACGAATTTCTTATCACTTCGGCACTTATCGCCGAAGTCTTGCCATTGCCTTGTATGTAAACAACGGCACCAAACCTACAATGTACACGGAACACTGTACAATGTTTCGGCCAAACAAACCCAAGATAACGATAGTAAGAATGGTGAGACTAGTATTAATGAATCAAGCGAATGTAAATGATGTATTATTTTGAAGAGCAAACTGATATGCTTCTAATTTACGGAGAATGTAAGAAAAATGCAGTGAGAGCTAGAGACTTTTACGCTGAAAGATTTCCTGAACGTTCTCATCCTACACGCCGTACATTTCAAATTTTGTACACTAAAATGAGGACACCTGGATCATTAACCCGTCAGAAAAGTAACCGACAAAAGCGAGTTACCAACAAAGAAACGGAAATTGGTGTTTTTGCCGCCGTTCATCGAGACCCTTGTGCGAGTTCTCGTCAAATTGCGAGGGAATCTGGCGTAAGCTAAAGAAGTATTCTACGTGTTCTACATCGTCATAAATATCATCCTTACCACACCAGTCTCCACCGGGAATTAACTGGTACGGCTTTCATGAATCGCACTGAATTCTGCCGATGGGCTCAACGCCAGATTCAGAGAGCTGACTCATTTATTAATCGGATTTTATTTACTGATGAGCCAACATTTACGAATCATGGAAATATTAACTTGCATAACATGCATTTGTGGTCAACTGAAAATCCGCATTGGCTGCGGCAAGTTGCACACCAAAGACCGTGGTCGGTTAATGTATGGTGTGGGATTATTGGGGATAGAATCATAGGCCCTTATTTCATCGAACGGAATCTTAATGGTATGAAGTACAACACATTCCTTCAAGAAACATTAGGTCCGTTATTGGAAGAAATACCTTTAGAAACAATAAACAGAATGTTGCATCAACACGATGGGTGCCCGGCACATTTTTCGCTGATAGCTAGAAATGAATTGCAAAAGAGATTTCCAAATCGTTGGTTTGGACGCGGAGGAGCTGTATCGTGGCCGGCTCGCTCGCCAGACTTGACGCCTCTGGACTTTTTCTTGTGGAGATACTTGAAAGATCTTGTTTATGAAGAACGTCCAACTACGCCGGATGATATGCGTGAGAGAATTCTTCGAGCCTGTGATTCGATAAGTGCTGAAGTGATAAGAAATTCTACACAATACGTGATGAGGAGATTGCAATAATGCATTGATTCCAATGGCAATCACTTTGAACATCTACTGTGAATAAAGGTAATTTCACATAAAAATAAAGTTCATGTCACTTTTTGATCTTAAATGACCTTGAACGCTTTTGACTCCTAAATGTTTTTTTATGCAGTTTTCGATGCTCTACAAGATAGTTGAAAAAAAATGTACCGTCCCATTTAAAAAAGTGAAGGTGACCTTTACTGTGCGACACCGCCTGCACTGAGATAAAAAAAATGGTCGCATTTGATAACCCCTTTCGTACGGTACAACTTTTGATTCAAACATTTTTTTGTGACGGCGATAATTACAGAGATATTCAAGGTGGCAACAGTTAGTGCCTCACCCTGTAAATACTCTCAAGTTTTTCTAACACAAGCACTGTCGATTCACACATTTTCTACGCTCTAAGAAGAAAATACTCAAACATTTTTGCTTCTTTTCATTATCTACAGGGATCACTTCGTTCGCTCGAGAAATTTGATGATATGCATAGTTAACGATTAAACGAACTTACCTAAGTGAAGTTCTATCGTGATTGTATGAGCGCCTCTTCCGAAAAGATCAAAATGTAGTACCCCTCACTTTCCCCCGTGTCGCCACAAAGTTTTAAGCAAAACTTTTATTTTTCGGTCTCTATGCTCTTGACACGCATAAGCTGTTAGCCACTCTCATTTTTTAAAAGTTCTCCCTGACAAGCCGTAACTGAAATAAATTTGGGTATCGCACACGAGAATAATGGGTGGGAGGGACTGATCTCTTTGGAAGAGGCGCTCATACAATCACGATAGAACTTCATTTAGGTAAGTTCGCTTAATCGTTAATTGTATTTCGCGCCTCTTCCTTTAGAAATCAAAATGTAGCTGTTTAAAGCAAGTTACGGCTGATAAAAGAAGAAACTGTTATATTTATTATTAACGTCTTGAAATCATTATAACAGATGAAACAAAAACGCAAAAATGTAAGGGTAACCTTATGCCCTGCATTTCAAAAATAAGGTGACAAAACAAAATACTTCAATTTCTAGTATTGAGAACGCCTTCAGCGAACTGGACGTCATCCGACAAAACCTCTCGGTCATAGAATCGGCCAAAGGTCGGGGACTATTGTGTCCAACCCGCCATTTTTCGTATCAAATCTACGCTTACACTACCGCGTTTGGCTGCTGACGTGGCGGCGTGACGCGTACTGTACGCGGTAAAAACGTTTACATCTACGCCGCTTTGTGACAATGTGTTTTTAATCCAACAGGATAATGTCTGCGATGTAACCGCTTTATGCGGCTTCTTCAACGAAATGAAAAGACTGAGAATCGCGTTGCGTAAATCTTTTATTCTATTTAACAAGGGGAGTGCCAAGTATGATACAAACGGATTTTGATGGATCTCAGGTATATTGTAAGGGCACTCCCTCAGAGTATCACGCCAAAGGGATTCTTTTTAATGCGCCCTGGTTTTCGAGAAAAACGAGGCCAAAGTTTCATGCACCACTCTTATCCCCGTATATTATGCATATCGCCAAGCGTATGAGTGTGGCGCAGTGGCAAAGCGCTCGGTTGGCAACCCAGACGGCCGGGGTTCGAATCCCGCTCGGAACTTTTATTTATTTATTTTTTTTTGAATTTTTTGTTCTCAATCGTTCGCGATTTTAATGAAAATGATTGATTGGACATACTTATTTAATTTTCTAATGAAATTATTTTTCCAAACGCATCGAAACATATATTATTCAATACTGTGCAGTTTAAATAAAATTATGATCACACAAACAAAAAAATCAATACTAACGCTAGAATAAATGGTCAGGAAATAATCAACTATAATACAGGATTCACTCATTATTTAATTTATTGCGCAATGTCATTTATTCGCTGTCGCTAGCTTCAAAAGGTGTAGAAAATTCCGGATGATAATTATCATAGAAACACTGAAAGCACAGATTTTTTAGCAGCGATAGCGGAAAACACTGGTCGTTTAAATTAAATAAAATTCGTCTTTCATCAATTAATTTCGACGCAAACCAGGCATATTTTATCATTGGAATGAATACTGGCGCACTGAGCTGATGCATCAGTAACGAATGTATTCGTATCGAGTCCTCCTGTGAAGTGATTACGCGGTTATTTTTTAACAAATCCGGAGCATTTTGTAGTTTTTTAATGAACATCGCACGGTTGACAAATCGGAGTACACTTGGGTGGAATAACTTCAACAGTGCAAGTGCACGTACGGCGAAATATAAGATTTAAAAAATTCTTCGTACAGTTGCTTGGTGAACTTTCCCGATGTTGTGCAAGTCACAAACACGTTTTTGATTTTTTTTTCAACTCGTCAACTCTTCATCCAACGTTTGGACCAAATTCACCAGACGGTTCCTGCATACATAAAAACACGAAAGGCAAGATTATTCCTAATGCAGTTAACGCATACTGCGCCGTGTAGGTGTGCCTGATTTTGTTTAAATCATTTTTTTTAAAGAACAGTTTTAACCCCTTGTTCTGCAAGCGATGTATTATAAGTGGATTGATACTGGCATCCCCTTTGATCGGTATTTATAACGTAATCCAGGTCTAAATGAGGGATGATGACTCTCGTTTGCATCTGGAATAGCTCTGCAGCTGCTGACACTTCCTCCATTGTGGCGTTCTTTTTTGAGCTGATAAATTTTGTGATTTTCCGCTGCCTGGTCCGGTGATGTTTTTTAAAACGTTCCACCCACCTCCGGCTGGCTAGGAATTGAAAATTATCCGACAAAAACGGGAACGCAGAATTGATCGCCCACTGTTGCAGAGTCCTCGTCGTCACCTTAACACGAATAAAATGTAATTAGTTGCATATTGGACTTATGGAATCCTTGGTTTTTGATTCTTATTATAATTTATACTTTTCTTTGATGACTTAATAATTATTTTTCTGCGAAATACCTATACCATAAAATATATTACCTGCTCCAAGTTTTGCTCGAAGTGCCGAGCTTCGAAGAATCGTTCGTATGTTTCCCGATCTTTTGTCTTCCATTTATCGATGGATTTTCCTCCTTTTTTGACGTCGTCTTTCCATCGATAAAGCAATTGCTTATATTTCAAGCGAGAACATCCGTTGATTTCGAAAGGCGTTCTTAAAAAAGCTTTGTCACCGGCTTGTTTGTGGATATTTTCGCGTACAAATTTCACGGAATGTTCTTGAAATGACACTTAACAATGGACAAAAGGTTTCAATAAATTTACTCTATCCATATAGATGGAAAAAATTCGCAAACAAGTGTTTTTTTCACGCTGAAACCCCTACCCTCCCCTCAAGCGAAACATAGGGTGCGTTATTTTTGTATTCTCTTGTGAGGAAAGATAGAACATCCATCGGCGTGCCTTTTAATGGATTGACACCGATTGTTGCACAGAAGTGCCCCCATCTTTGCAACCCGCAATCGTATTGCCGGATAGTTGCATCTGTCAGAAATGTGATGAGAATATCGATTGACTCCGGTGGAGTTTGTCGCAAGATAAACGCTTCCCTGATAGCTTGCTGGCAACCATTGTAAGTTGACTTGATAACGGATGAGGGTCCCTGTTAGAGGAATGGAACAGATTAACAGTTAGTTTGAAAAAAACAAGATCGCCAATAATTAACGAGAAAAAAGAGGAAACCAAGGCTGGCCTTCCCAATACGGTACAGCAATCCCTCTGCGCGATCGTGACAAATTTTTCGTATGACTCTCAAAATTATCGAGAAAGGCGGAAACGCGTAAAAAACCCATTGAGCTCAATGTATGGTGAATGGGTCAATCGCAAATGAATCGGGATCTCGGCGCCAGGAGATATACCGTTTGCATTTCGTATTTGCTCGTGAGGCAAATAAGTCAATCTGCGGCTGACCCAGCTTACCCCTTACGATTTCTCGAAGAGCATAACCTGCAAGTTCGAATTCTGTTTCCGGTCGTAATGTTCGCGACTCGTAATCCGCTTCTACATTTCTTGCCGATGCAATGTATCCCGCAACGATCCAAATACCTATGGCCTCGCACCAATCCCATATTTGTCTTGCCATCGCGCTAAGATTACCGAATCGGCTATCGCGCATTCGATTTACATGAGCAATGGCAGTGGTGTTGTCCATACGAAGAAGCACATTACATTGTTTTTTATCACTCAAAAAACATTTTAGTTCATAAAATGCGGCTAATACCTTCAGATGATTGATGTGAAACTTTAAATCATCTGTACTCCAATGCCCATTTGCCCGCTGGCCTTCGCAAGCTACTCCCCCCCCCCCATCCTGTGCGCGAGGCATCAGTAAAAATGTCATAATTGAACTCAGGTTCGTACAGGGGAGCGCTGGCCGAGACTATATTAAGTTTCCACCACTCGAAATCTTCCCTTAATTCTTCCGGGATAATCATTATCGCGTCATAGTTATTTTCATTAGCTTCGAGTGCTGATAACCTTACTTTTTCAATCCGCCTCATGTGTATCATGCCATATTTCAATGCCAGACAACGAGAGCCAAGAGTACAAATGCAGAATGCGAATTCCCGGATCGAGCATTCGTTGTCTTTTTAAATTTGTTTAATAGATCGACAGATTTTCGAATTTTGTCTTCTGACAACTCAATCGCTATCCTCGCAGAGTCAAAAATAAGCCCCAGATACTGGCATCGTTGAGCGGGAATCTTACGACATTGTTTATCATTGAGAATGAACCCGAATTCTTCCAAAATAGCTGATGTGGCTCGGAAATTGGAGGCGCAATCTTTGTATGATTTACCCACGACCAAAATATCATCTTGGTAAAAAACGGACGTAAAGCCTTGTCTTCTTAGATATGATGCCACCGGTTTAAGTATCTTTGTAAATACGAAATGTGCGACATTCAACCCGAATGGTAAGCAAGTGAACTCGCAACATGCGCCATTAAGCTGCAACCGTAAAAATCTTCGATGACTTTTTTCTACCGATACGAGATAACACGCGTCTATTATATCAATTGACGCCATAAACAATTAACGACTTTGCCACTCGCCAATCTTCTACCTTAAAATATTCTGTAGCCGCGAACTCGTTAAGTCTTTTGAGGTTTCAAATTAACCTGTATACCATTGGGCTTTGGCACTAAACAAATATTTGACAAAAAATTGTTTGGAGACGGGACAACCTTCTGTATGGCGCCTTTTTCTACTAGTTTTTCGATTTCGCAAGTAATCGAAAGAATTTCCTCATTTGATCGGTCACTCTTTTCCGAGATCCGTTCTCGTACAGGAAATGATGAAAACGGAATTTTGAACCCTCTGGTCCATTCCTGAATTACAGGATCTGCCAATACTTTTGACCACGACTGACAAAAAAAACCGTAAACGACCCGCAGTTTTACCTATGCTGCAAAATTAATGGCGTCTGTCCGGATACTGCGTCTTCCGAGGATACGAATTTGTTGGTCTCAAACCGAAACTGTTGTTCGCCCGTTTTTTCGGCCCGCTCGGCGTCGGATTTCTTTGGTGCATCAACTGACGCTGCGCCAGCGGTCCCCCTGGTTTTTTCAATTTTCCAGCCTCAACGGTTTTTCCACCTGTTTGAGGTCCTTTAATACACGCTTGAGGGTTTTCGCAATCTTCATTTTTTCCTCTAAATTGGTGCCGAACAACAAACCGTCGTTTGTCGAACCCGTCGACAATTTTTTAACCGACGAGTTCAGATTCGCGAGGATCAGACTCTTTCGAATCTCTAATTCCTCTCTCTGAAGGAACGCCAAGAGCCTTCCTGTGTCACTCAAAATCTCAAGTAACTAGAGTTTCTTCGGACTATCCGATTTCAAAATGATCGAAGTAGCCTTTCCCTTGACTGCCATGCACGAAGCAATGCGCTTTTGTTCTCGGCGATACGTTTATCTCTTGTCTTAATATTTCCTTGTATCGCGGCGACGACCTCCCGGTTTAACTCCAGGGCAGCTATAACACCGCAGTTTTCCGGAATACTATATTTTTCCAATCGTTTTTTTTTTATTTCCTCCTTGGGAAGCCCTTTTTCGAAAATTTCCGTCCAACGAGTGACGATGTTTTTGTGTAAAGAAGAAGCCTTCTGTTGGTCCGGTTCCAAACGCGGTCCAATAACGTTTAAAACGTCTTCTTGAAGGTCAGCTTCATGCCCCAGTTTTTCCAAATCGTTTTGAGTGGATACACTCATCGGTTGTTCGGTATTGACAGAGGCCGCTGTCTCTGGCATCGGTGGATCCGCCGATACGTAGTAGTTGACGATTTCCACCTCGTCATTTTTCTGAGTCTGTTCTTGAGACTCCGCTCGTTCTCCCTCCGATTCCTGCTGAGATTGTCGTGAACTATTGTCAAATTTTCGCAGGCGACTACGCTCTGAGCGATGAGAATGACGTGATCGACTACGATCAGAGCAACGAGGATGATGTGAACGACTGCCAGAGGAACTGTAGGATCAATAAACGTGTGTAAAACATTTCAAAAAGAAAACTTGAAAAGTTTAAAGGTTTTGACATCCTGAAAATCACCTTCCAAAAAGTGGTCTAGACAATGAGAGTACCTTGAACAGTGTTGTCCGTGGCCGATGCTCGGACTGGTGAGTCTGTGCACCTGAATATCAGAAGAATATATAGCCGTCTATAACGGTATAGGTTTCCCACAATTTCCCTGTACCCTCGGCAAATCCGGTATAGTGTAACTTAAGAGAACTGTGGACGCAACGGGAGTTAGGTTAGATTAACGTAGTGCGAGTAGGGAGTGAGAGGAAAGAGTTCAAGTGGAAAGGGTAATATGTGAAAACCCACAAGGGTATACGTTAGAACTCAGAAAAAAATCGACATATATTTGTATACATCCATTTTTGTCGGTCTCTTCTTGAGACTCCGCTTGTTCTCCCTCCGATTCCTGCTGAGATTGTCGTGAACTATTTTTAAATTCTCGCGGGCGACTACGCTCTGAGCGGTGAAAATGACGTGATCGACTACGATCAGAGCGACGAGGATGACGCGGACGACTGCCAGAGCGTTCTGATCGCATCATAGAGCCTCTTGAGCGACTATGAGTCTGACTGCGACGATTTGATCTTCGCCTGCGTTCGCCGTGTCCCCTGTGACGGTTTCGTGAACGATCCCGATGATGCGACGAGCCCGATCTATGACCTAGGAGGTAAAAAGGACTCCAATACTTGCCTTCAACCATCGAGAATTTGTTCAATTTTCACCAAATGAAAATGTCTATCTCCGATGGTCAGACCCACGGAGACTGAATGATGTATGTTGCGTTCCTACGTCAAACGAAGGCGTGCACCTCAGCCAGACCGAAGGCACGGTGCCTAGCAATCAAATCGTTGGCACAGCAACCAGGCATTCAGACCAACAACTCTCGGTAATCGATCTTTCAGAAAGAATCAATTTTTGTGGCGTCTCCGCACGCCATGTCAGAATAGGTTACGTCAACCCCGACTTATATTTCTTATGCCTCCGGCCGATATCCGTCACCATTTCTTTTGAACGCCCAAATAAATCTTCGTTTTCCTTTTCCTTCCTCGATGCTGAGTGATCGTGATTCCTTTTCGTTCTCATTTTTCTTGTTTTAGCGTTTTTTGTAACTTCGCGTGTGTGACGATCCTGACACAAAGCGAAAGAATGGGAGTGGCCAACAGCGTATGCGTGTCGAGAGCATGGGGACCGAAAAACAAAAACGAAAGTTTTGCTTTAAACTGTGTGGCGACACTGGGGAGAGTGAGGGGTACTCCATTTTGACCTCTGAAGGAAGAGGCGCGAAATACAATCAAAAGTTACACCCGTGTTGACTAACCCTTACCTATGAAACTTCCAAAAAAACATCAACATTTCAGACAGTACCGAACTGTATTTGCAATCATAAAAATATCGATTCATGAAAATGCAATTCCGTCACTGCTCTAGCGAATATTTTGTTTTGTTTCCATTGTTTTTATTTACGAGTAGATATAAAACGAACGGCAGAGCGACACTGGTGGATGGGCGGTCGGGAGTCGGCTCCGGCTGTACTTCGAGTTGAGGCAGTATTGTTGTCAGAAATTTGAAAAAGATAGTTTATGTTTTAATTTTATTATTCTACCGACCTTTCTAAATGCGTCTGTGGAAACCGTTTATGGTCTTAGGCCACTCTAGGATTCTCAAAAAATCCATTAGTTTTTTGTTAAAAGGTACCTTACTATCGATAAACTTATATTCCAAAATATTATGGGTGTGAAAAATCTGTAAATGCTCGATTTTCGAAGATTGTTGAAGTTTAAAGGTATTGAAACATTATTCACGTCGTGAATTTCTACTAACTCTAAGGGGTCTTCTCACTTTAGACTTTTTTATTATAGATATTTTAGATATTTATAGATTTTAGTTTATATTATAGATATTGATTTAAAAGTTGTCACACCTACCCATGTGGGGTGATCGGTATTGGCCAACGATTGGCCGATGCTCGACGCCGAGCTTGCCAACATTGGCACTCGAGCTTGGCCCGATCATCGACCGAGTCTTGGCGGATAATTGTACCCCGATATAGATCACCAAAATTGGTCCTGCACTGCCAAAAAAAACTTAATTATTTTTGTATTGTAATTCGTCATTACCTGGTCTTTCGAAACGATTAGTTCGAAGAAAATATTTTACGTATATGGGACTCGAACCTTGAACCTACCTACACATAGCTAAGCACGCTGCCCCTATGCTACCGAGTGCTTGTAACATCTGGATCGCAGATATGGCATAAGAGACCAAATGGATTCTCATAATTATTTGTATCACATAAACTATATCAATTTGTTAATATCATTGTGATAATTAAAGAATTCTATCGAATGACATGTTGTAGAATTTTCAAACATAACCTATATATATATTTATATATAATTCCTCTCTGTCCACCCTCTCTACCCCCACAACCCTTTAATATGTGTGTTGCAATAAAGACAGACCATTAGTTCATTAGTTCAAGTTAAATTTGAATAAATAAATATATTTAATATGAATAATTCGAATAATGGAATGTAATAGAAAAAAATTGATTTCCCGAAAAATCTAGTTAATTCCAATAAAAAATAGGTAAATAGACGCGGTTAGTTAATATTAATAGAATTTTTCTGTCAGTGTAGGATGGTTCATAAAAATCGGCAGAGTATCGCGTATGAGCTCGTTCGAGAATCGGCCAACAATGAGTGCATTGATTTGGTAGTATATTTGTTAAGAGTAATGTCCAATGGACTCGTAAAAAGTATTTATCTCGTCTCTCAATGACTTCGACGCGAAACAATGAATCGTCAATACACGAATTGCGGTTCGATCATGCGTTACTCGGCCGAACATTGGCCTCGTATCGACGATCCAACGTTGGCGAGTCTATACTTCACCAAACATCGGCCTCGTATTGACAAGCCAATCATTAGCGAGTCTCTATTTTGCCGAACATTGGGCTCGTAAAGGAAAAAACATGATTGGCGAGTCTATACTTCGCCAAACATCGACCTCGTATCGATAAGCCAATAATTAGAGAGCCGATATTTGGCCGAACATTGGCCTCGTATCGGCAAACCAATAATTGGCGAGTCTATACTCCGTCAAACATCGGCCTCATAACGATAAACCAATAATGAACGAGTCCATACTTGGCCGAACATTGGCCTCGTATCGGCAAACCAATGATTGGCCAGTCTATACTTCGCCAAACATCGGCCTCATATCGACAAGCCAATGATTAGCGAGTTTATATTTGGCCGAACATTGGCATCGTATCGCCAAACCAATGTTGCCTAGTCAATACTCAGCCGAACATTGGCGTACAATTGGGTAATTGATTATCGCCCCGCCAACATTGGTCCAAGTATTGGCCGTTACGGTTCGATTGGCGAAACCTACATGGGTAAGGGGCTGTACCAGTGTGACACTGAAAAAATCGATTCTTTTGCTTTTTTCGACAGTTTATACTTTCAAGAATATCATTATCATTTATATCATTTTATCTTGCAAAAATCGATAGTTAAATCTTTAAACGCGTTTTTCTCGTTTTTTTTTATCAACAAGCCGTCGAAAAACGTTGTTTCGAGAAAAACGCGTTTGAAGTTTGTTTGGGTTACATAAATACATACAATTTTTTTAAATGTATTTCGAAAGTGTATTTATTAGGTGTAACGCCTTTTATATCAATATCTGTAATATAAACCGATTTAATAAATCGACGAAAATAGCCTTTTTAGCGTCTAATCTTAATTTTTAGTGTCTAATCTCAATTTTAAGCGTCTCATCTCAAAGCTACATTTTTCAAGTCGGACGGACTCATAACTCAAACAAATTTCAACTGATTCACTTGAAATTTTAACTGTATATTTGGAATTACATTTTCTAAGGCACTGCGTACCCCCATGGAAATTTATATACGGAAAAATATACTGCAAATTTATTTTATTAATAATTGTAATATATGTGAAATGTATGCCATATATTGAAAATATATATTGCACATATGTGCCAAATTCTAATTTTCGTAACGTTTTTATATATGAGATGTATATGCGTGGTATTACTGTATATCAATGTATCATATATCAATGATATATGTAGCATTTACCTTGCATATATACCACATATATACTGCATAAATGGTACATATATGCCACATACATACAGATATGCGTAGCATATCTCTATATAGTGTTTATATGTAATAGCATACTTTAAATGTAAGTTAAGTTTTTTTAAGTTTTATTAAGTTTAACTGTAATAGTGTTTATACACAGCATATATTTTTTGTCAGGAATATGTATCAAAAATGTATGCGTCATATATGGCGCATAAATTACACATATATGAGTCATATATGACGCATACATTTTTTATATGTTTTTCTGACAAAAAAATAGATTGCAAATATATCGAAAATATATGCGTCGTATATGCCTCATATATGCATCATATATAGTGTTTATACGTAGCATATATGTTTTGGTCAGAAAAATATATCGAAAATATATGGGTCATATATGCGTTATATATTTGGTGCATATATACTGAATATATACGTATTATTCTATTTTTCGTCACTATATATGCGACCGATATTTATATATAGGTAGCATATATTTTCTGCATATATTTTACATGCATAAATTTCCATGGGGGTAGGATTAAAAAAAAATTATATTGCATAGTTCCTTTTGTATAAACAATTTTCTGACGTTATTCTCATGGGATTTTATACTTTTTGTTTTAGAAACTAACCGGTGCGATAGTGTAGTGGTTAGCGTGCTCGCTACTAAACCAGCGGACCGGGAGGTCCCGGGTTCGAATCCCAGTCGCGTACATTTCGTCGTGAAATGTTTTTCTTCGCCATTTCGCGGCGAAATAAGACTAGTTAAACGACTGGGGGGGGGGGGGGGGGGGGCTCGATGACCGGCTGTATTGGTATAGGTTTTCCGCAGTTTCCCTATAGCCATGGCAGAAATGTCATGATGAATATAAGACAGAGGGGGAAGTCGGCTGCGGCCGCAAGCAGGGGGGACACACAGTAGGAGAAAAGCCCAAAAACCTGGCCAAAACCCCAAAAAATAAATTTTCGAAATAGGGTCAGTTGAGTAGTCATTCAGGTAGAGGACTAGTAACTGCATTCTATTGTGGAAGGGAAAGCCCTTTAAGTGTATACCTGCGCCGCAGCGTCAGTTGGCAGTTAGTGTTCGTGAAGAGTGTACGTGTCACGCGCTGAACAGACGAAAATAACGCTGACTTCAAAAACCCATAACTTTAAAGTGACGGGTTTAATTTCAATTCTGCAACATGGATACGACTTCTGGAGGTATGTAGAACATGTTTTTACATCGGTTGAATCTAAAGTTTATGTATAAATGATTGAAATGTAGTATAGCCTTCGGCATAAATAAAATTGAATAATTTTGAAAACATATTTTCAACGGTCCGAAAAGTTATATATTTTGTCACATTTTGCAAAGCTCCTAGTCTCGGCCTTTAGTTTAATGTATAAGCTTTCGAAATTTACAAGAGTTACCTGCGGAAAACGTGCGTCTTGTCCGTTATGATTTTTTTCGCATCGTGCGGTAGCCGAGCGTGCACGCGGCACTATTGAGCAGCCTCTGCGCCTCTACCTGAGAATGGGTGAAGTAGCATCATAACGGACAAGACGGCTGTTATACGCTTGAAATAAATTATTTTAATATATATGTATGTGTATATATATATATATATATAAATTTTCTGTGATTTAATTATGATATATACGTATGCATATATATATATACATATTAAAATCAACCACATAAAAAATTCTTAAATATGAATGAAATGTTATAACATTCAAATAAAATATTTGAATATATATATATATATATATATATATATATATATATATATATAGAGACGAATTTTGCGCCGAGATTGAAGCCGTGCCGGGAGTTGTAATAGATACAAACTCGGATAATGATTCTGACTCCGACTCCGACTCCGATTACGATTTTGATTAAGAATAAAATGTTCTATTTTTGAAACGTTCCGTATGTATTTTGGAAATAAAAATAATAATTGCGTAGAATACACTGTTCACGTTTATTTTATTATGATGATTTTTTTAAATATATTAATTTATCTATTTAGCAGGATACTCGGCCATTTTGTTTATAACAATTTGCTGTAAGCTCTTTGTTGCAAGTTATAAACAATAGATATCGGATTGGTAATCAGCGACCTTGAAAACCCGTATATACCAATTTTTGTCAACATCTGGTAACTTTTTAACGTTCATGTCGGCCATATTGGATCGGCCATTTTTTTTACGATAATTTGGCTTGCGGATTCGTAATCAGCGACCTTGAAAACCCGTAAATACCAATTTTTGTCGACATCTGGCAACTTTTTAACATTCATGTCAGCCATATTGGATCGGCCATTTTGTTTACGATAATTTGGCTTTCAGATTCGTAATCAGCGACCTTGAAAACCCCTGTAAGCCAATTTTCATTCCCGTCAAAGGTCATTTGAGGTTTTGGCCAGGTTTTTGGGCTTTTCTCCTACTGTGGGACAGGGGGAAGGTGGAGAAAAAAGGAGTAAACAGTAGAGGAAAGAAACGGTCACAATGAGAACGGAAAATAAGTAACAAACGCGAACAGCGTGTACTTTAGAAAAAAAACAAATAAAAAAAAACTTTTTGTTTTCGAAACGCGCCATTTTGACAATAAACGACATATCAAAAGAATCCTACCTACTTCTATAGGCTGCGTCACATCTGACCCGACGACAAAATATCCGCGACAAAATATCCGAGGACAAAATATCCGAAAGACAAAATATTCTCATGACAAAACATCTGCGAGACAAAATCCTAAATCTCGTCCGCCACATCAACGGGGTCGCGCGCAAAACACCTTTGTGGGGTGTGTGAGATAGTGGGGTGGGGGCATATAATATGAATTTATTCATTGCACCCAAACAAACAAACCCAAGCAAACAAACCCAAACAAACAAACTCAAACAAACTAAAACAAACAAACCCAAACAAACTAAAACAAACAAACCCAAACAAACAAACCAAACAAACAAACCCAAACATATCCGTCACATATTAATAATTTGCCTCCTTTTTGTGATGGAATAAATTTCAACGGCATGACTGTACACTTGACATGGAATAAATTTTAACAGCACGACTGTACGCTTTAAACTGTATATAATATCGGCAGATATTTTGTCTTGCGGATATTTTGGCATGAGGATAAAACACCTTTGTGGGGTGTGTGAGATAGTGGGGTGGGGGCATAATACGAATTTCTTCATTGAACCCAAACAAACAAACCCAAACATATCCGTCACATATTAATAATTTTCCTCCTTTTTATGATGGAATAAATTTCAACGGCATGACTGTACACTTGACATGGAATAAATTTCAACAGCATGACTGTACACTTGACATGGAATAAATTTCAACGGCATGACTGTACACTTTAAACTGTATATAATATCGGCAGATATTTTGTCTTGCGGATATTTTGTCATGAGGATATTTTGTCCTGCGGATATTGTGTCGTCGGATATTTTGTCGCGGATATTTTGTCGAGAATATTTTGTCGTCGGGTCAAAACGCGTGTTACCACTTCTATAGCTATTCTTATATATAATCGAAAAAACTTTAGTGTCTCATCATAACTCACAAATTATAGGAGCCTTTGGTCCGGCCGTTGACCTTCCAGATATAAAGGCGTCATCGGAAAATGCTGCATTTCGCTATTCTGACATGTATCGCTGTGAAAAAATAATTGTTTGTAGTCAATTACGTGTATAATAAAACCCCTATTTTGTAATTTCGATTTATTTATGATTTCGCTGAAAAAAATCAGAAAATATGCCTTTTTTGCCTCTAGAGTGGCCTAAGGCCTTAATGATGCGCATGAAATTGACCGAGTTATAAAAATAAGGAGTACGGTCGGGGAACGCGGTCGAGACGCAGCTACTTTAAACGCGTTTTTCTCGAAACGATGCTTTTTAATTCGGCAACCACGATATCTCGATAACTAATGGGCCGATTCAGTTCAGATTTAGCAAACACTTTCAGTAGACTGTTTTTTAACATTGGTAGCAGGATTGAGGCGAAATATTTATTTTATATATATAACTCGTAGCCTGGTCAGAAAAATAGGCAAGATTAATAACAAAAGTTTAGCATACTGCAATATTGTAAACTTTTTTTTTATTTCCTCGATCTGGTACTAAACATCCCAACACTCATACAGATTACGAATATTGTTTTTTTCCTGACTCATACCACGTCCACAACACTGGTCACCAATTGGGAGCGTTTCCCGCGTACCGCTGTAAGCAAACGTACAAAAGTTCATGATAATGGACATTTGTACGTTTTCTATGTAAAAAGATTGAAATTGTAAACATTTTCTTTCTTTAATTTGTACAAAATCTTGAAGGATCAATAAACGTGTGTAAAACATTTCAAAAAGAAAACTTGAAAAGTTTAACGGTTATGCCATCCTGAAAATCATCTTCGAAACAGTGGTTTAGACAATGAGAGTACCTTGAACAGCGTTGTCCGTGGCCGATGCTTGTACTGGTAAGTCTGTGCACCTGAATATTAGAAGAATATGGAGCCGTCTATAACGGTCTATAACACTATAACGGCAAATGCGGTATAGTGTAACTTAAGAGAACTGTGGACGCAACGGAAGTTAGGTTAGATTAACGTAGTGCGGGTAGGGAGTGAGAGGAAAGAGTTCAAGTGGAAAGGGTAATACGTGAAAACCCACAAGTGTATACGTTAGAACTCAGAAGACAAAAAAATAGATCTATATTTGTATATATACATACATAAATACATACATATATATATATATATATATATACATATACATATATTATATATATGGATATATAAGATGGGAGTAATGGAATCGAACGCACCACCCGGAGTGGACAAAAATTGCAATAACCTCGACTATTTATCTGTTGAATCCGTACGAGCGTAGTACGAGATTTTTGCAATCAAACTAAAAATACTGTTTTATTAGAAATCGGCCACGACAGTTCCTGTGTATTCAATTGCAAAAATACCGAAAGGAATAGTGAATGCAAGTTTTATCGATTCCCTGCGGCAAATTCGAAGTTAGAACAATGCAACAAATGGACAGCTGCAGTTCTACCTTTGAAGAAGTTTTATGAGGCGTGAATGAAATAGAGGTTTGCCTTATGACACGGAATTGAATTATTAAACTTGGGTCATGTTTTATGCTTAACTCTTACATGTACCTGGCGTGCTCAGCAGATACCAAGTTAAAAATTATGCTGATTTCAGTCTGAAAACCAGTTTTTATTTATCATATTATAACGTCGTGGAGCAACAATATATGTTTGTTGAATTCTAATAGAAGCAATTATATAACTTAATTTTTGTCTTCTTATAACAGAATTACAGGTAAAGAAATATGCATTTTAAGGAAATTTTACTTACTTTTTCCACTTTACTGCAAGGCAACGCTTCTTGGCGTCTTTGGCTAGATAAATTAATTCCATTGAAACAGATGAAATGCAATTGAGACGCGATTACATTTTTTGTAATGTATCACAATATTATAACCACAATCAGAGAGCCGACAAAAATATGAACGGTACGCGGCGCTAATGTTGCGCACGGAGCCAATAAACCTAACGGGAGAACCATGCATTTAGTGAATTCCTGTGAACGGAAATTCCACACGTGCAACTTCAGATACCCATCGAATGATGACAAAATTCTTCTAAAGAATAACAATGAATTCGACATAGTATTTCCACCTCGTCTCGAATACAACAGCGGGCTTATTTTTATTCGTGAATATCGGACGCCGATGACAAGCCTCACAAAACACCAGCAGGTTGCAAAAGCCAAGTGCGCAAAGGGTACATTTACTCGGTTGTAGGTATGAGTACACTTATAGAAAAATCCCTACATTCACAAAGCGTTCTTGTAACACCCGCGAGGCTCACTCGAGACGGTAGCTACACGATAAGTAAGAGTTCGGAGAGGCACGCGACAGGATAAAAATTACTAAAATAATACATCGATACGCACGAGCTGAGCTTATTTTCGGATAGAACATGAATGAGTGTATGTGTACGTCCTGTGTATTTATCTACACAACAACAATATGCTGAGCGTAAGGAACTCGCGAGCCGCGTGTCTCGCAGTCTAGCTATCAGCCTGCCCTGGACCAGCATGGGAAAAGTAGCAGATAGATGTGTTGTCGAAAGGTGGCAGGATAAAAATTGAAGGAAAGAAAGCAAGAGGAAGGGAGGCTACGAGCAGGAAGAGGCGAGGTCAACGAAAGTGGCTGGTGGTATTTCGCGTGAGAGATCCGCATGCTGTGGATTCAGAAATGCCGACGAGAAAATGCTACCCAAACCAAGAGAGAATGAGAGAGAGAGAGACAGAGAAAGAGAGAGAGAGAGAGAGAGAGAGAGAGAGGGCGTGAGGGAGGGAACGGGAAGGAAAGCATAGAAGGAAGGGATTGGGGGTTGATCTCGGTCGGTCGAATGCAGTTCCAAGTTCCGAAGAAAAGTGGCTTTTTCCGCGAGATGCGGGTAATATTTTAGCGTTCTCCACCTTCTTTCGTGCCATCTTTCTCATCCTTTTCGCCTTTATACATAGTTACCGCAGAGGGACTCGGCGGAACTTTTCGTGATCCTGCTTCTTTGCACTCGACTCGACATTCACCCGCCTCCGTTTCACCATTTCTCTCTCTTTCTCTCACTGTCATGTCCTTTTCTCGCTCTCCTCCTCTCCCTTTCTCAGCCCTGCTCTTCAGGCAAGCTTCGCCATAGTGGAGAGTCATACACAGCTCTGTTGGCGTACCTTTTGGTCGCCTTTATGGCAGCCAACTTCGCAACGAAAGCCCCGAATGACTTCAACCCTTTCGGACATCCCCCCCCCTGTAACTAGTGGCGAAAGGCAGAGAGAGAGAGAGAGGGAGAGAGAGAGCGAGAGAGAGAGAGAGAGAGAGAGAGAGAGAGAGAGAGAGAGAGAGAGAGAGAGAGAGAGAGAGAGAGAGAGAGAGAGAGAGAGAGAGAGAGAGAGAGAGAGAGAGAGAGAGAGAGAGAGAGAGACGATGATGGCGACGCAAGTCCACCATAGTAACCTCTTGGACTTCCGTGGCTTCTACTGAGCAACTAAACATGTACTATATAGATAGAAGAGCGCACAGGTCTAAGGACATGATAGCGTGCAACCAAGCGAAAGGCGCGACCTTCGCAGCGTAGCACGATGGGATTTTGGAAAAGGCGAGTCAGTGAGAATATGATATATAACGGATGTTTATGTTCTGTTTTCCTCCGGGATACCTCTCCCGCGGTGCACAGAGGTCTTTCGAAGATTCCATTTAACCCTACCCCGTAAAATATCTACATGTATATTGCGCATAGTCCCACGTCGACTGCTGCGAAATGGAAGGGCGCAATTCGTCATATTGAGCACTCAAAGATATGCGTCATTGCGTCCTTCTCCTTCGCAATAGTTATCATGAGTATAAGCACGAGAATTATGTGGACGAGGATTATATGCACTTTCTCTCTCTCCCTCTTTCTATTTTAATACAGGAAAACCGACCCTTCATCATTCCATTTCCGCCATTTTGTTTTCTTTTTTATATACCATCAAGCATCTGAAAATGCTGGATGGCGTAGCGAAAGGAAGAGGAAAAGACGTATATATTACGTGTTAAATCGTAAACGTGGCCTGGTCCGCCAGCGGCATAACTAAACGAGAGATGATCCTGATGGAAATATTGCTAAGGGGAAGCGACACGATTCCAATGAAGGACGTTATTGTGTGGTCATATGCGCTGAATGAATGTCGCCGTCTGCATCTTAAGAAGGGAGATAACCTTTGGGTAAGTGAAAATTTGCTGTTTTTCATGATTTTTTTTAGGAAAGATTTTTTCACCTTTTTCGGACTTAGTATGTTTTATTACTACCTTTGGCTGCTACATGGTATTTTTTGGATTAATCTTTAAAAACGGCGGGCGTAGGGCACGGTCTTATCTTATAAATCTGGTAAATCTTTCTAAACTGATTGTCTACAACATGACCCTACATTATTTTGAAATTGAAAAAAAATTTAACTTATTTCAAAATGTAGCTATTATTGTTTTAAAGCGTACCATTTAATCGATTTTCAACACTTTTCACTTTTTCTTGGTTCATATTCTGCGTATGAGTGTTAATAAAAGAAAAATCGGGTGTAGTTCCGGAAAGCCCATACCATTTTTTTCTTCAAAATTTTGTATACTTATCTAATTTGACTCGCTGAACACGAATATGATAATTGAAATTGGCGCAAATTTGATTTTCAAGATACCTGAAAAAAAAACCGTTTTTTGTAGTTTTTTTATTTTATTTTAACAAATGACGATCGTAGAGGAAAATGTCTTCTACGAAAGTTGTAGCCCATCAAAAGACTGATAATTTATGTTCCATACAAATTTTATCTCAAATCATTATTTTCCAAGAAAATGGGATAATACTCCACGAAGTATATTTTGCTTAACGCTATTAGTTTCGAGGTTATCCGAGGTGCCCTTCGCCCACCCCAGTGTTCTACGCACCCCGCGATTCCACACGCCCATCCGAGGTGCCCTGCGCCCACCCCAGTGTTCTACGCACCCCACGATTCCACGCACCCATCCGAGGTGCTCAGCGCCCACCGCCCACCCCAGTGTTCTACGCACCCCACGATTCCACGCACCCATCCGAGGTGCCCAGCGCCCACCGCCCACCCCAGTGTTCTATGATTTCACGCACCCATCCAAACGGGCCCCACGATTCCACGCACCCATCCAAGGTGCTCAACAAACCCAACCCAGTATTCTACGAACCCCGCGATTTCACGTACCCATCCGAGGTGCCCTCCGCCCACCCCAGTGTTCTACGCACCCCGCGATTCCACACGCCCATCCGAGGTGCCCTGCGCCCACCCCAGTGAACTGCACACCCCACGATTCAACATGCCCGAGTTTGTTTGGGTTTGTTTTGATTGCTGTTTGTGTTTGTTTTATTTGGGTTTATTTGGGCTCATATGCAGGAAAGTGCGTAAGTAGATAATACCGAAACTAATGGAGTTTAGCAAAATATACTTATTGGAGTATTATTCCATTTTCTTGGAAAATGATGATTCAAGACAAAATTTGTATAGAACATAAATTATCAGTCTTTTGATGGGCTACAACTTTCGTAGAAGACCTCTACGATCAACATTTGTTAAAATAAAATTAAAAACTACAAAAAAACGTTTTTTTTCTTTTTTATCTTGAAAACTAAATTTGCGCCAATTTTTTATATCATATTCGTGTTCAGCGGGTCAAAATACATAAGTACACAAAATTTATAGGAAAAAGCAGGTATGGGCTTTTCGGAACTTTATCTGAAAAATCTTCTCCAGTTTTTTTTTCATATTAACCCTGCCGACTCTACGTGTTATGCCGTCTAACAACATCCGCCGCAACCCATTTAGAAGCCCGTGCCATACTTACACTGTTTTTAGAGATAAATAAATTAAAAATAATACCATGTAACAGCCAAAAGTATTAATGAAACATACGCCAAGTCGCGAAAATGGAGAAGAAATCTCTTTAAAAAAAATCATCAAAATCGGCAATTCTATCCTCGGCTAAAGATACCTTCCCCCTTAAATGTATCCTCGACTAATGGTTATTGGCGAAAAAATATGAAAAAGACAAGTATGCTACCTGTTTCACAATGCTGTGTTTGCATAGAAATATTTGGCTGCCGAAGTACTCATTTTCCCGAGTTACTTCGGCAAATTCTCCGTGCGAAAATTGGAAACGTCGGCGTTGGTGGAGATTGTTGCACTTTAAATATTCTCACCTGTCCGGGCACCTACAATTGCAATTTATTTTTATTTCATCTTACGTTCGTTTTCAAATTTTAACCCTATATGGTAGTTTCATTTTCATCCTCATATTTTTATTTCAACCTTAGTATTCGTCAGGTGGACGGATGATCCGTGCGCGACTCCGTGATGATTAGAGTTATTTAAGGGGTTAGGCCACTCGAGAATTATGGAAAACTCGAAGAATTTTTTTTTGGCTCAAGAGGTACCTAAGCGTCTTAAAAATGATATACCCAAATATTATGGCGATCAAAATCTCTTAGTACCCCAAACACCTCCAAAAGAGGCGTACACGCAGCGCATTAAGCTTCCCGAACAATCTGTGCCTGAAGCTACGAGGCGCGGGTCAGCTTCAGAGCGTTCAAAAAGTAAACACGAGCGGACAATGTAAGGGCAGAAACAGGACATCAATGTAATTGTATGGTGCAGGCATCGGAGATTAGAGGAAGGTACACTACAGTCCAAAAGTTTGGAAACACTCGCCTCGGTTCCGAGCCACACGAGAAGTTTCATCGCTCTTTTAAAAATCACGATATCTTAATTTACCTAGCGGCGTTTCAAAAGGTACACATTTAGCTTCATTTAGATTTTTTCAAAAAAATTTTACGATTTTTTTTAACCCGGTACACACTTTGAAAGATGGTCGTTTTTTGGCTTTTTTGGGGGGTTGAAACTTTAGCGCACGACTCGCAAAAAAAATGTTAACCGTTTTCCCCATGAAAGCTTAAAGCGGGGAGTACAAGCTTTAATTTCGTTTTTTAAAAGTTTCGTATGATTTTTTTACCCATAAATATTCAACTTTTTGCAACAAACTACCAAATATATAAAATGTAGACCAACTCTGAAACTACTGGGTTTTCGTAAAACTCCTAAGGGGACCTTACAGGCTGTCACTCACGGATTTTGATAAGTCTCAGATATGTTGTAGAGGGACCTACCCTGAGTACCTGAGTAAAGAGATTTTATACAACGCTCTTTAGTTTGCCCAGTGGGCAAGGTTCCCGGCTCTGACGCTCGAGGTCCAGGGTTCGAGTCCCGTGATGGCGTTTTTTTTTCACAAAATATAAATAAATTCGATGGATGATGCAAAACCGTCTAATTATTTATTATTATTTTAATTATTTATTTATTTAATTTTTTGATTCATTTTTTAATTTTTTTACTTTCCATTTTTTAAATTATTTATCATTATTTTATTTTATACGCAGAAAAAAAAGAGAGGAAGAAATTATAACATCTTTCACATGAAACTGCAGTTTATTATTTTTCATTACAATATGAATTTAAAAATGGTCGAGCCGTTATTTCAAATACTCCAGCCGGGTTTGCTACCTGCGTTCCTCATCCCACTTGTACCCTATCTCTTTGTTATACAAAGCCTAACGGTTTTTCGGACGTTGAGGTGACGTTGGAGGACTGGCGTCGTCTGACTAGACGATGCCAGTCTTTCGCAGTGTTCCGCAGGCGTCAGTTGTGCAGATACATACGTTCGGTATAACGTCGCTCCGAAATAAAGTTTATCGAAAGTGAAAAATCGTAAAATGGAAGAAATAAGTGCTGCTACGGCAGAAAGTCAGTCGGAAAAGAAGGATTATGAAATGGCAGAAACAAGTGTTGGATCAGAAGAAAATCTATCGGAAAGAGAAGAGGATGATGAGCAAATGAAGGCTGTTCTCACAAATGCCACCACATGTACTCGAAGCTTGCTTCAGGATTTGAATCTGCTCACAGACGCACCTCCGAGTGCAATTTCCGAGGAATCTATGGCGATGGGAAAGGTTTTTGCAAATGAAATACTTGAAATGCTCGCAGATAGGCATATAATTCATGTGGATGAGTTTAGCGTCGACGAGGTGGATGAACTACAGAGATATGTAATGGTAAGTTTTATTTCTGTTCGGGGAATTATTTTGGTTTCCTGTATAACGTGGAGAAAGGTTAATAATGATCTTCTATGTAGTGTGAAGCCGTACCAGAAAATGATGAGGACTTTGTGGCGGAGGAATTCAAACCTGCACCTGTGGATTATGTGCCTTTATCATACAAACAAAAAGCAGTCGCTATAGCAGCAGCTCATCCGAAATGGAGTTTGAAGACCTTACAAGCGCGCGGACTCTCTCGGTTGAAAAACAAACGAAATCTCTATCGATGGAGACAAGACGTCGACGAAGGTGGAAATACGTTTGACAAATGGTACGCAATCAACCATGAAACACATGAACGATTCCTGGAAGCTCGGCAGAATTTGGAGCAAGTAAAACATATCAAAATATATATTAATTTATTTCTTATCTATTCACAAAAAAATTGAAAATCGTTTTGAATTTTTTTGTGAATAAATTCTGTCGAAGAAACTATACAACGCATCAATGCAAAATTTGGCATGTGGATTTATTCATTTCTTAGTTATTCACAAAAAAATTCAAAGCGATTTAATTTTTTTTGTAAATAAATAAGAAATAAATGAATCCACATGCCAAATTTTGCATTGATGCGTTGTATAGTTGCTTCGCCAGAAAATTAGAAAAAAGCAATAAATTTAGGGATAAAAAAATAATCCCCCTTTAAACTTTAAACATAAATATAAAATATATTATAGAATTGAAGAACACAAAATTACATGAGTCGAATATATAACAATTGATCAATTTTGTCCGTGTTCAGGTTACGACGAGAACGCTGCAGCAGTGGACGATGAATGCTGCTATCCCTTTTTTATCGGAATATTTCCATTTCAACGCCAGCCTGTCTTGGGTCGAAAAATTCAAAAGAAATCACAGGATCAGCCAGCGTAAAATCACGAACTTTGTCAGCTCCAAGGAATTCGCCACGATGTAGGAAGTGTTGGCTGCTGCCGAAGAATTTCACATCCAGACAAGAATAGTAATCCCCGACATTGACTTTGATTGTGTCATTAATACCGATCAAACCGGCTGCCAATATCAGACAACTTACAACAGGTCGCTTGCGGAACAAGGAGCAAAAACAGTTCTTGGTAAGAAAAAAGATTTAAACAAAATTAGTCATTCCTTCACAGTGCGAATTAACTGCGTCAGGAAAGGTACTTCCTATCGTATTTTAATGCATGCAGGAGCCATCAGGAAGCTTTGGTCCGATTGTGAAAAAAAAGGTCGACGCGTTGACTGATAAATTCAAAAATGTTATTGTGACCTGCACAAAATCAGGAAAGTTTACAAAACAATTGTATGAAGAGCTCTTGAAGTCTTTCGTTCTTCCCTGCGTGAAACAAAAAAAAATTTCTATTCATTATCGATCCGTGGGGAGGGCAAACCGATCAAACGCTTTATGATCACATCTTTGTAGACGAGAAGAAGGCATGTCCATGCAGTATTAAAGTTATATCGACCAAGTGCACGCCGATTTGCCAACCGTGCGATGTATATTTTTACCGGCAAGTGAAAATTTTCACAAAAAAATACAAAATTCTCCTGATTTGTTAGAAAATAACAGAGAAATTGCGTCAAGGGAAGATTCCATACAAATTCATTCTTTGATTCTTCATCAATTAAGCGCACCTGCTTTCGCGCCGATGATTAAATATGCGTAGTTTGTATCGAAGTTAATTGAGGAAAGACCGCTGCTTTTATATGTCAATCAAGTATGCTTTCCAATAACGCTGCTCGAAACTCCGTGCGCCTGCACGGCCATAGCTTTTATACAATGTGCGCGTTGCTCTTTGGCCTTGTGTTTTGCTTGCTTTTACGACAAATACCACCCGCAATATTGTTCTGATGTAACAAGCGACCACAGTGATAGCGAGTAAGAAAAACCTGTATATTGTAATGAAAAATAATAAACTGCTGTTTCTTGTGAAAGATGTTATAATTTCTTCCTCTCTTTTTTTTCTGCGTGAAAAATAAAATAATAATAAATCATTTTTAAAAAAATAGAAGGTAAAAAATTTGAAAAATGAATTAAAATGTTGTTTAAATAAATAAATAAATAAATAAAATAATAATAAATAATTAGACGGTTTTGCATCATCCATCGAATTTATTTATATTTTGTGAAAAAAAAACGCCATCACGGGACTCGAACCCTTGACCTCGAGCGTCAGAGCCGGGAACCTTGCCCACTGGGCCACGCCCGCTGGTTCGACAAAGGTGCAACCGTACCGATATAGTAGCTACGAGTTAAACTTTCGAACGTTTTTTTCTCGAAAACTAAAGAGCGTTGTATAAAATCCCTTTACTCAGGTATTCAGGGTAGATCCCTTTACAACATATCTGAGACTCATCAAAATCCGTGAGTGACAGCCTGTAAGGTTCCTTTGTAAGAGGGTAAAAGTTACATACAATCCTTTTGGATTCACCAAAGAAATTTCAGAATAAAACAAAATTCAAAAATTTGAAGAAAAAAAATGGTTTCAACTTTTTTTTAAGTCAACGAAATTTCTTCATCTTCAAATTCGGGTCTCTTACCTCATCTACACGTTTTTTTCATCAAAAAAGTCGCCTTTCGCTACGATCACAGCTTTCACGAGACGTGGACCGCTCGATCAATTTGTCGATTTGACCCCGCTCCAGACTGGCCCAAGCTTCTTGCAACTTTTTCCACAAATCCCCGGAAGATGTGGGACAAGTTGTTCTTATTTTTCTATCAAGCTCGTCCCAGGGGAGCTTAATCGGGTTTAAATCTGGGGATTGGGGCCACACCATGTTAACGACCACGTGCTTCGCTCCTTCATTCCTCAGGTACCCCCATAACGGACACACCTCCGTGTTTAACGGTCGGCACAAAGCACTGGGGTGCCATTTTTTCCTCGGCGCTCCTCCGAACAAAAATTCTCCGACGCGATCTAAAAATTAAAAATTTCGATTCGTCTGTCCATAGTACTTTTTGCCATTGCTGAATCGTCCAACTTCGATGTTCGAGAGCCCACTGAAACCGCTTTTTTGTTTACAGGACACAGCAAGGGTTTCTTCACCGCAACACAGCCTCTTAATCCAGCATTTAGCAAGCGACGTTTCAGTGTTGTTAGTGATACTGCATTATCTTGTGATTTGTTGAACGAAACTTGGATTTCAGGCACTGTCAAGCGTCGATTTCTTTTGCTCGTAATCACAATTTTTTATCATCGCTTTTCGTTGTTATTCGAGGCCGGCCTGAGCGATGTCGATCCTTGTTGGTACCGGTCTTTTTATGTCTCTCAATTGTTGTGTACACCCCTTTCACTGATACTTTTAATTCTCGCGCAATTTTCCGATATGAAAAACTCTTTTTATATAGAGCAATTACAGCACCTCGTTTATCAAGAGCAACCTCTTTTTTTCGTGCCATTTGAACGCGATAGAAAAGAAATGTTCGCGAATATCGATGAATTTGTTTCACGTATTTACGTTCGAAACGGTAGCGCAACTAAAAAGCTCTATCGCCAATGCTCATTGTCTTTCTACAAAAAAACGTAAACCGATGAAGAGTGGAGGATATGGAGTATTGCCATAAAATGTAAACAAATCATTTTGTTTCGAGCGTCGATCTTTCGAACGCCAATTTCTTCAACGAAAAAAGCGGTTTAAGTGGGCTCTCGAACATCGAGGTTGGACGATTCAGCAATGGCGAAATGTACTATGGACAGATGGATGGAATTTTTTTATTTTTCGATCGCGTCGAAGAATTTTTGTTTGGAGGAGCGCCGAGGAAAAAGTGGCACCCCAGTGCTTGGTGCTGACCGTCAAACACTGAGGTGGATCCGTTATGGCGTGGGGGTGTTTTTCGGGCCATGGAACCGGAGATTTGATAAAAATCGAAGACATCATGAAGAAAGAACAATATAAACAAATTCTTATTCGGCACGCGATTCAATTCTGTTTAAGAATTATCGGTCGTGGCTTCGTTATGCAACAGGATAACGATCCCAAACACAGTTCTCGCCTCTACCGAAGGTACCTGAGGAATCAAGAAGCGAAACACGTGGTCGTTAACATGGTGTGGCCACCCCAATCGCCAGATTAAAACTCGATTGAGCTTCTCTGGGACGAGCTTGATCGAAAAATAAGAACCACTTGTCCCACATCTTCCGGAGATTTCTGGAAAAAGTTGCAAGAAGCTTGGGCCACTCTGGAGCGGAGTCAAATCGACAAATTGATCGAGGGGATGCCACGGCTTGTGAAAGCTGTGATCGCAGCAAAAGGCGGCTTTTTCGACGAAAAAACCGTGTAAATGAAGTGAGAGACCCGATTTTTTAAGATAAAAAAATATTTTCTTGACTTGAGAAAAAAATTGAATTTTTTTTCTTCAAAATTTTGAGAAAAAAAATTGTTTTCAAATTTAAAAATTGTTTTAATTCTGAAAATGTGTTGGTAAATCCAAAATGATTGTATGTAACTTTTTACCCTCTTAGCAGTATCACGAAAACCCAGTAGTCTTAGAGTTTGGCTACATTTTATAAATATGGTCGTTTTTTTGCAAAATGTTGAATATTTATGGAAAGAAAAATCGTACGAAGCTTTAGAAAAAACGTTATTGAAGCTTGTATTCCCTGCTTTAAGTTTTTCATGGGGAAAATGGTTAAAATTTGTTTTCACGAGTCGAGCGCCTAAATTTCAACCCCCCAAAAAAGCCAAAAAACGAGTATCTTTCAAAGTGTGTACTGGGTTAAAAGAAATCGTATTTTTTTTTTTGAATAAAGCGGAATGAAGCTAAACATGTCCCTTTTGAAACGCCGCTTGTTAAATTAAGATATCCTCATTTTTTAAAGAGCGATGGAACTTCTTGTGTGGCTCGGAACCGGGGCGAATGTTTCCAAACTTTTGGACGGTAGTGTATATATAAGAATTTTCTATGATTTGTAATACTGAAAACTGTTTTACGCGTTTTAATGAAACGCGTTTACCTCGAAAGCCCATTTTTTATACTGAGCGGAAACAGCTTTAACAACACTTCAGCAATCGATCCAAAAATCTAACTGTACATTAAAAACATGATTTTCTACAGAAGTACGTAGGATTTTTTTTCGTTAGTTTTAGTTTTATATTTTTTATTTTAGTTTTAACATAGCATAGTTTTTTTCGTTCGTTTTCGTTAGTTTTAGTTTTATATTTTTTATTTTAGTTTTAACATAACATAGTTTTTATTTTAAACCATTATCTAATGATTTTTCTCTGAAGTTTTTCACCTTTTTCTGAAATGCGCTGTTTTGGAAAAAATCTACATATCGAAAAAATCATACGTACTTCTGTAGCTATTTACAGGTTTTTTCTTTGATTTCGTCAGCGATGACAGTGAACACTGCATTTAATTCCCTGAATTCCTTCTCCGATAAGTCACATTCACAACGCTACTGTGTTGAAGAATTATTAGGGTAGGCTGGGGTCAATTGGAACGTTTTTGAGAAAATCGGTTAGTGTGACTTTATTTTATACCCTATCTGTTTGGTAATGGGCTTTAATTTTAGCTAAGTGATCTGGCTAGATGACAGCGTTATTGATTTTGCTTCTTATATTCCCTTAACTACGGTAGAAGCTATTTAGAAACCCTCGGAAAATGTTTCTTTTGACCCTGTGTCGGGGTCAACCGGAATAGTGCCTGGGGTTAGTTGAAATAGGTATTTTCAGCTGATTGAACTAATGTTTCGCTAAATGCAGGTACTGTTAATGATGTGTATGAAGTGATAAAGTAGGTTTGTTGCGAATAAAATATACTTTCAATGAAAATAATCAGTTTTATTGCTTTTAATTCCAGTTGGAGTATCACTGAAGGTATATTAAGATTCTTTAATATTATTTTACTTTTCGGACGATTTCTTGGCACCTAAAAAACAAAACAAGATTTGGAAAACTTGCTTGCGTATGAAGTGTTTATTCGAAGTGAATAGAACACTTTCCCTTCAAATAATGTATCGAACTGCAAAAAACCTAAATGTTGTAGGTAGGTACCTACTACAGTAAACTCATCTAGGATATTCATAGTGTTCAGGATTGCAACAATTAGTCGTCCTGCACTCAACACTCGCCTCTCTACCTCGACTTTCATACTCGCGCTTGTCACTCTTCGCTTGCATCCAATCGTATAGCGCCACGCGCAGCCAATCAATCAACAGCAAGGATCAACGATCGATACGCAGCATCGACCGGCCGCGACTCTCGAGCATGCGCAAGCCGTCTCACGCGTCTCTCGTTAATCAACGCCATTTTTCTTAACCGGTCTTGTTCCGGTAGTGACACGCGCGACCGTATAGTTTTTCTCCCGACAATCGTATATTAATGTAATCTCAATCTAATCGTTTCACTCGTCATCATCAGTCAAATGGTATAATCGTATACCTTGTCAATCGAGTCGCGAATTAGTCTAATCGGCCCCGATACACGGAATTCGCGACTCTCTCGGGGCTCATCGACGGCGATATCCCGGTCATCTCGAACCACTCGCGTGAATCTTTACAAAAGAGACCTCGCTTCACTCGAACTACCATCCTGCTATTGTCGTCACTCTCGCACTCAGTCCTTCAGACGAACGAGACTTGGATAAATGTGATTGTGTATGTATAGCGTGAAAAAGAATAATTGTAACAGTGAATAAATCTCTCGATATTTTTATTTCTCATTGGTGACTGGTCTAACAAATTTACCGGCATTCCCGTCAAATCTCCCTTCCTATTTTTTACACATAGTAATGATGATTGTAAACAACGCTGATGAAGGAACAATAGTTTTGGAGCAATACGCAAAATACTAATGGTCAAAAAAATTACTTTTTATGTCGAAAAAGCGATGCACCCACATAAAAATGGCGACGCGCAACGAGCGACATGTTCCGATACGCAAAGCAGTCTCTTCCCCATCAGGGCCGCGCTGCTGTCACTAACCGTCTTCGAGTTATTCAACTTGTTTCATTTGACCCGTGTTTCTG
This sequence comes from Ophion slaviceki, assembly GCA_944452715.1. Classification (NCBI taxonomy): domain Eukaryota; kingdom Metazoa; phylum Arthropoda; class Insecta; order Hymenoptera; family Ichneumonidae; genus Ophion; species Ophion slaviceki. Next base: position 36,670,733 of record OX101786.1, on the reverse strand, counting down.
TCGACCCCAGCCTACCCTATCGGAAATACTCATACGCGACACTCTGCATGAAATCTTGGCACTGAAAGAGTAGAGCAGGCGATTACGAATCTAAATTTGTTGTATTATTACTACTCCGGCATGCAACAAACTTGATAACTTATTTGCAGGTTACGGATCTGTTTCCCTTAGCAATCAGAAATAGCGCTGCAAATACGGTCTTAAGGCGGGATATACATTTAGACGGGGAGAAATTTTAAGGGATTTTTTAAATTAAGAAATAATTGTTCTACGTTTATTAAACTGTAGGTATACTTAAATAGTAGGGGGTGTGAAGTGGAATATAGTGGGGAATGTAATAAGGAGAAGGACCCTGTACAAATGGAAGCTACAATAAAACAAATATATACAGTAGCCTGCAAAAGTTCCGGGTCACCCTATTTCTCGTGGATATTGCATAGAAATACGATGGTACGGGACATACAAACGAGTGATGACACTCATAATTGGCGTCGAGATGCTAAATATTTTTATAAAATGTGGTATAAACAGTACTATCACTCTTCAACAATGAATTATCCAACAGTTTTTATTTAATGACTGTGCAAAAGTATTGGGCCACAAAAAACAAAACATTATAAAAATAACAAAACATAGTTTACTTTTCTCTCTAGAGTTAATACTTCGTTGCCATGCCCTTAGCAGCGATTACAGCAGCACATCGTCGGGGTATAGACGCAATTAATTGCGAGATGCGATCTTGTGGCATCTTTTCCCACTCATATTGCAAATGATTTCATAATTCCGTCTTGTTGGAGTGATTCTTCATTCCAACGTGAACCTTGAGCTCTTGCCACAAATGTTCAATCGGATTTAAATCAAGCTTTTAAGGAAATTCTCCACAAGACGCGAAGCATGTTTGGGATCATTGTCGTGTTGAAATATCTACCCATTCGGCATATTTTTCTTTGCGAATGGGAGCATATGGTCTTGCAATATATTTCGATACATTATAGCGTCCATATTGCCTTGGATTTCTATTAGCAGACCAATACCATTATCAGAAAATGCTCCCCAAACTTTAACATTTCCGCCACCGTGTTTTACAGTTGGAATTTGATATCGTACATCGTATCTGGTACCTGCTGGATGTCTTACGTACTTGCGACCATCACTTCCGAACAATTGAAATTTTGATTCGGCGGAAAAAAGAACTTTCCGCCAATTCGATACTGTCCGATGTTGATATTTTTTGGCAATATTCAATCTAACTTTCTTATTCCTTGTGCTAATGAGTGGTTTCTTCACACCGACGCGCCCAATCAATCCCATAGCCTTCAGACTTCGGGATACCGTACTCCGACTGATATCAGTAAGATTTTCCCTGCATAATTCTCGCGAAATTATTACTGCAGTTTTTCGCGGATCTATGACGCACTTTCTTTTAATGATTTTGTCCACGCGTTTTGAAGTTTTTCGTGGTTTACCGCTTCGACTTTTATCACACAACGAATTTGTTGATTTATATTTCGCAATAATAGGGTTTACTGTGCTTTTCCCAATAAATAGAGTATTTGCAATATCACGAGAACTCTTTCCTTTTTCAAATAGTTTTAACACAACTTCGCGGACCTCAATTTTTGTGTGTTTCGCCATTGCGGCGAAATAGAACTGATTTTTTCATGGTTCTTTATGTTTCGAACTAACGCGAAAGAAAGCGCGGAAGAAAACGTAAACAAACCATGTGGCTGGAGAAGGCGAGACAGCGGCCCAATATTTTTGCACACTGACCGAATGCGTTCGACGCTGTACACGAACCATACACTATACAAACAAAATAATATACCACGCTGTTATGCATACCATAGCTCCCTCAAATATTTGAAACGATGGAGAGGTTCAGGCATTAAATATTTTATCGAATAACTGAGAAAAAAAGGTTGGCCCGATACCTTTGCACGCTACTGTATATACTTTAATAGTATATTCAAATATACAAAAAAAAATTTTTAAATTAATTTATCATCAAAATGGCGGAGCTGTGGCTACAACAAGAATGCCGCAGGAGTTACGATTCGGCGTGCAGTCTAACTTCCCGTAGACTTTGATTTGTAAAAAGAATGCAAAAAATGTTCAGTTAAGACATGTATAGTTTCTATTCGACAGTAATTCAAATGAAAAAAATGCATATTTAAGAGAATGGTACGCATTTACAAAGTCAACATTTCACGAAAAAATTCTGTCAAATATGGGTTTAAAAGGTAGTTTTTTTTTTAATTTAGCAAAAATAATTCTTGTCAAGTATGAGGTAGCAATATTATCAATATTTCTACCAAGTTTCAACTCAATCGGCTTAAGGCGGTATTACCGTCTATAAGCTTGTTTTTAAAGTAATTTTTAGGAATTCATTTTGCAAAAACTATTAAACCTATAGTGCCGGGATTGTTTATGCATATTAAGACATGTTTCAAGTAGCAACACAAAGTTTTATGAAATACTTTATTGAAATATATACCGGTTATGCGCTGTTATGCAGGTAGTGGCGTGAGACGCTCGTCCAATCGGGCGTACGGGTTGCGGCGATCCTAGTCGTCTGAAACAGAAGAACAAATTTATTTTTTAATCTTTATGAATATACTCATCGTCTGAACTAGAACTCAGTAAGTACAACATTTTTTATCGCAATTGCAGCTGTTTGAAAATTAAGGTTTAATTGTTCTGGGAAATTGTCAACTAAAACATGAGAGCGGGGCTAAAATATTCAAGCTATCGGTATAATTCTAGTTCAGACTATAGGCGAAGATTACCTCGAAATATGTGCAAAACCCGAAGTCAATCGGTCCAATAGTTTTGGAGAAAAACTTGCACCCGACTTAAAAAATGTCGATTCGAGAAAAACGTGTTTAAAGTTTGCCATACATTAAGCACTGATACGGCTGAACTGACGGTGGAGAACAACTGATTTTAGTAACTTACCCTTAATCAGCTATACCGGGACCATACATACCACCTTCCTCCGCTTCAAAAAAAGAATATTGAGCCGCACTCGCTAGTCTTCTGGCGGTCCGCGCCTCTTTTGATGCGATAGACGCCCGTCTGTTGGACCGTTGGATACGCTCGTTGCCTTTACACTCTGCGTATTGTTTTGCGTTAGGGCCAATTTTGATTCCCATTACATCCACAATTTTTAGGATTTCCTTGAATCCTTGAAACGTCCGCAAACATTTGTAAGAGTGCTTTGGGTATTGGACTGCAAGGGGGCGAGGAATAGGGAAATTTCCCAAGTCGGTATACAATAGACACAACGGTCGAGGTACAACGGTCGAGGTGCAACGGTCGAGGGGATGACTACGATTTTCAAAGTATCTACGAAAGAGTACTACGAATTTCAAATTAATATTTTCGAGACACATTCTCAGAACCCCAAACTGTAAGAAAATGGAAAAAATCGAATTTTTGAAGTTTCTAGACGGTAATACCGCCTTGATAGTTTTTGAGTAATCCTGAAGAACTGTCGTACAGAAAATACTCGTCCGCGACACTATGTATGAAATCTTGGCACAGAAATAGTACAGCACAGATCACGAAACTAATATTTTTTCTGTCATTACTGGCCCAGCATGAAAAAAATTGAAACCCCATGTGCAGGCTACTGATCTGACATCCTCACCGATCAGCTTCAGGGTTCCGAATACTTCCTCGAATCCCTTCACCGACGTGTTCACACTCCTACCGGGTTGAAGAACTTTCAACAGGAAAGACGTGTACCCCACACTATACATGAAAGCTTAGCAGAGGAATAATTGGAACATCCAATTACGAATTCTAATTTCTTGTATCATTACTATTCCAGCATGGCAAACATTTGACAACCTATTCACAGGTTACTGATCGCATTTTCTCAGTGACTATTGTCACCGCTACCATATTTACATCCATTCTGTGTTGAAGAAATTCTACATAGAAAAAATACATCTATAAAGGAAAATACTCTCGGAACACCAAACGGTTTAAAAAAACTAGCAAGCGCTTCACTCAATATATTCGTCTGGGGCAACATACATTTATATTACTATATTAATAATTTAAAACATTGAGGGGACTAGACTCACTTCAGCAATACAATTTGAAGATTTGAGTCAGGTTCGGAGCAATTATTCTGGAAGTACCCTGCTATAAAACACAGTACCTCATCACGAAAAAAGAACTGCTTGTGAACCGAATGAATATTCGAGTTTATTGCTGCTGTTTCCGATCTGTCAAAAAACAAATTTTGTCCCGGAAGGATACGAGCGCCGTCATTAAATACGAAGAATACGAGCTGAGTGCCGTCAAGGATAAAACCGATGAACTAGATTTTCGCGATCCCCAAATAGGGTTTTACAATAGGCACAGTAATGGCCCACGACTGGTTGCCAGAAAACAAACGATGGCGCGGTAATGGCTTTATAAACGGGCCAGATCCGCACCATGCATGGTTGGTAATGGTAAACCATGAATGGCTGCTAAGACTTGGCCAACTATCATACGCCCATATTGGCCCAGCAACGGCTGCCAGATCTTCTGCCGGAAATGAAAAACAAAAAATTGACAAATTATGAATATAAAAATTCTAGTAGTATCTTTTTTGTTTTCTTATGCTTGACTTGTGTCCATGTACATAGAATAATTGCATTAAAAACGCTTTCTGCATTGTTCAAGTTTTTACCTTTCATCGGGATCGAACCTGCGCCTTTCGTTCTAGTGTCGAGCGCCCTACCCACTTAGCCATTCTAACACTTACAGAATCCATCGTTTGTTCGTTCCTTACTTTTATGCCGATAATTTTATTCGTCACATTAAAGTTTACCGACAATTTTTTTGGTCCATTTAGGCTGTAAAAATAACTCGCTCGTTTTGGGTGAAGTTCCGAAAAGCATACTCCTCTGATCGAGCTGAAATTTTGCACCGAACTTCCTCTCATTATCCTAAGAGAAACCGTTAACGGATTTTTGACGACTAGCAATAGTTTTCGATACATCGCATTGTAAAGTTTATTATTTCACGCCATACGAGTATATCTATATATCCGATAGACACCCCCCACTCCTCCGGCCGCGCTGCTTCCTGGCAAACAGTGCTCGCCCGTATGTGCATATCACTTGCCATGTGGAATGGGTTTGTTTGGGTTTATTTAATATAGTAGAAGCGCAGTACAATAAATAACTTTCAATATACGATATATCGAAAACTATTGCTAGTCGCCAATATCCTTTTAAAGGTTCTCTTAAAATATTGAAAAGAAGGTCGGTGCAAAATTTCAGCTTCATCAGTGGGATATGCTTTTCGAAACCTTATCCCTGGTTTTTACGTGTTACAGTTTAACGACCTGCATTTGCAAAACGCCCAAAAACAAACCATCAATGGCTGGAATAGATCTGGCAAGCCGTTCATCCGCCTACGATACTCCAATGCTGATCGCCATATTATCGGTGCGATGGTATTGGCCCATCAATGGCTGGCATAGATCTGGCAAGCCGTTCATCCGCCTACGATACCCCAATGCTGATCGCCATATTATCGGTGCGATAGTATTGGCCCACGAATGGCTGGCATAGATCTGGCAAGCCGTTCATCCGCCTACAGTACGCCAATGCTGGTCGACGAATTATTGGCCGATTATCAGCAAACCGTTTAATGGCTGAATGCTGGCATTTTTGTTACGACAGGCGACCCTATATGGGTCGTCGATAATATTTTGAGCTCTGTTGGCACATTTCTGCTACATTTATGTAAAAAAAATTCAAAATCCGATTTCTCCTCCATTTTTTCCATAGAATCGTTGATACAAAGTTCAAAATGTGTTTTTTCACGGTCCAGACCTTTATGCTCTTCAAATTTCCATAAATCCGATGCATCCGTAAGTAATTCACACTTTATCCTATGGTAACTACAAACTGTAAATTTGTTTTACAAAATTTGGGGAAATGGCGAGCATTAGGCTATTGGTGCCACCATCTTACATGTAGACAATAAATTTAATCCCTATTGTATCGTTTGGGGGGAATTGGGGATCTCAATTTCGATGCGGTCGGAGCGTGTGCTACATTCCCAGTAGAAATCCTGCTCCGGCTACAAAAAAAGATCTGATTAGGCATCTTGATTTTTTTTCATGTCTTGATCAGTTTTTTTTATCAAGCCCTGATAATTTTTGTGACACTTTTCCTGATTTCGGTCTGATCAGGGTGAAAAATCAAGGCCTAATCAGGGTAAAAAGTGAAGGCCTGGCATCCATTCTGACATGAGATCCTATTTGTTTCAAATATATTTTTTAGAACATTCAATGAAATATTTCATAAACCCAAAATAAATTGAAATACTTAATTTAGAGTTCTACCATAATGATTTTGTATCATAATCCGTCATTCCCTGGCCTTCTGAATGGATTTTTTTGAAGAAAATGTTGTGCATCCACATGGGATCGAACCTAGAACCTACCTACCTATAGCTACGCACGTTACCCCTATGCTACCGAGTGTTTTTAGCGTTTCGGTGGCATAAGATATCATATCAATTCCTATAATTATTTGTTGTATCATACAAACTATATCAATTATTTAATATCATTGTGACAATTAGAGAGTTTTATCAAATATCATGCTATAGATTTTTCAAACATAACATATATATATATATATATATATATATATATATATATATATATATGTATAACTGCTCTCTCTGCGCCCCTCTCTACCCTCCTCTCCTTCAATGTGTGTATTGTAATCAAAACGTACCATTAATTCAATCAAACAGAAAAATCTTTGTCTCTACAAAAATTCTATTGAATTTTATTTTTTTTTCATTAAGGTGACCCTCTAGTTTCTCGGGTCGAAAAAATCGATTTTTTTTTCATAAATCACATCTACAACATGTGTAGAAAATGTGTGCGAAAGGATTTTTCGATATTCGAAGTGGTTCACAAGTTACGGCCCTGGAACGGAGCAGGTATACTTTCAAACGCGTTTTTCTCGAAACACCATTTTTCGAAACGGTGACCACGATATTTCAGAAACTACTGCACCGATCTTGTTCAAATTTATATAGCATCTTTAATATGTTATAAGCCAGCGATTGAACTAGGATTATCATGATTGCTTCGATAGTTTTTTTTGTACGAGCTACGAGTTTGTAAGAAAAAATGAGTAAAAAATAGAATGTAATTTTCAAAAGTGTATAAAAAATTTTGTCTATCAATTTTTGTCATTTAGAATTCACTCTAGTTCAATCGCTAGTCTTAAATATGAAGATTAAAATGCCGTTTGGTTTTTTGATTTCAGATAAGCAGAACAGCCGCAATCTTGGTCACCGTCAAGCACCTCTTTTACTTGATGTCTTTCTGTCGGCCACTATAACGTTTATTCTATTATATATTTTGACTTCAAAACATTTGTAAAGCTTGTTTAAATGTTAATAAAGATTATGCAAAAACAATGAGATTGATTATTTCGATGCTTTGCCCGTAAAAAAATTATTGAAAAAGCCGTAAAAAAAACAGCCGAGAAACTAGAGGACCGCGTTAAATAGATCAAGTAAATAAAGAAACGGAATCACAGATTTATTAGGAATAAATAAAATATTAGGAATAATAAAAATGTACGCATAGAGTGGACAATCTGTCTCGACATTTTGACGACGCGCTAATATATATAGTTCGTCTGGTGTTTAATAAGTGGAAAAGCGCCAAACTGTATATAGGTCCAGTTGCTTAATGATTCCTTGAAACTAGCCAGATCAGGCGAATTGAATCAAGCCGTAAGTCCAGTTGCCTGACCATCGTCTAAAGATAGTCTGATCACGCGAATATATGCAAGCCGTAAGTCCACTTACTTGACCATCGCCTGAAGCTCGCTGGATCAGGCAATTGGAGGAAACAGTGCATTCAGTTGCCTGACCATCACCTGACACCAACCGGAACAGGCAAATTGAGGCCTCTGTCCTACAACGTGATCAGGCTCGGATCAAAGATCAGGTCAGCCTGCCAATCTTTCTACTCGGGATGGTACATTTCTGCCCGTGGATCGCCATTTTGTTATTAATTTCAATTTATTTGTATTCCTTCACTAAGAAAAATCTCCAAATATTCCTATTTTTCTTGCTCTAGAGTAGCCCAACTGCTTTGGTCGCAGAGGACGAAGGACTTTTGCACTCCGCGAATTCTCTTAGCCGTTTATCGTTCAAATGAACTTTCGTAGCCTGCAATTATAATTCATTGAAAAAAAGCACGCGGTCAATTTTACCGAAGCTTGCGACGATTTCGTAGCATCTCGTGTGTGCTCTACTTTGTTTAGTAAACCGCCGAATCTGGGAGAATACGAGAGTCGTCATTTCTCAAACGTCAAACTCTTAAGGTGGGAGTCTGAATTAGGAGGTCCAAAAAAGCGTTTTTTATTTTTTTATTTTTTAGAAGCGAAAAAAACAAGTGAGTCCAGTAAACATTGAAGTATCTTTTCACGTATGTTAAAAAAGTACAAAAAAAATTGTCAAGTTGAAACAATAAATGCCTGCAGATATATCAGTCTATTCCATGTGCGTCTTGCCACTGCAGTCCCCAATCGGCGGGAAAGATACAGCTCGTAATTCTTGACTGAAACAAAAAAAACAATAACATTTTGAATTGCCATATATTTTTCTTCTGGGTCAATTAATAAAAAGCTGAAAAAATCGTGAAATTATATTTTTTCTCAGGTTTGAAAAAAAAGTGTTAAAAACACTTTAACGTGTTATAACAATTATTTTAAAAGACTTAGAAGAGATTTCCATACTGAAGAAAATAAACGTTGGTTCGATTTAATAGGTCGTTTAGTTTTTTTTTCCTATCACGCCCGCCAATTTGGAAAAATCGTGAAAATAAAAACTGGAGAAAACGCGCTTCAAAGTTTTCAATAGGAGGGAATATCAATATCAAATAACAATCGCTTCTCTGCTTTTGGCCTTGTATCTTCCAAAATATTTACAATTGGCCTCCGTAACTTTGTAAATATATTGTTGGATAGTTTATCTATCGATTTAAGCAATTAAAGAAACAACGATTTTTCGAACCTTCTAATTCAGGCTCCAGTCTTAATGTACTCCAGATATATTGAGCAGCCTGGACATACGTTTTTCCTTGGAAGAAGTTTTCAAGCTGTCTCATGAGAGCCAGACCCAAATGTAGGACTGCCCAGATACGTGAATGAACACGTGATTCTGCATAAACATCCTCAGGCTTGTCACTGCTATGCTGTGTATCGAAGAAAGTCTCTCTCATGATTCCGTCAAGCATCCATTGTCAAAAATCCAGATTTGCTGTGAATTATTAAAAAATAATGTTCTACTATTTTGTACAGAGGAAGTGGAAAAAAGTCAAACTGATCTGTGAGTATTAAACTTCTCGCTCCAAGATTAACGAGTATTTCGAGACTTATTCCCGTGGGTTTTTACTTTTGTTTTCATCGATGATTTGCCTTCTTTGTTTTTTCGCCCGCCAGTCGGTATCCCTTTTTATCTGTTCTTCCTCTTCCCTCATCCGTCGTTCATCCTCCGGTTTCTCGCTGGAAACATTCATTCGTAGACACGCGCCGCAGTTGGTAAAAGAACGCGGCGCCGACGCTGATAAAACGACCAAGCTAAGAAGTCATCAACACACGAGCAAAGAACCACCAACTCGAACGGTCATTAGTCCGCCGGGCACTCAGTGAAACGTTGCTATATCACGCTTTATTACGAACTCGGTTACTTGACCGAGAAAGACGGAAGGGCAAAAAGAAGAAGAAGTACGATATGTTTTGCGATTGTGGATGTATAAAGGATCCTCACATAATAATATCTCTGAATCTGGCGCTAAAAGTGTACATGAGCCCTTGAAGAATTACAAAGTGCTTCGTATGCCCCCTATGTTTTTTTTATAGTAGTTCCCATGTACAAATCGCACACACAAGGACTATCTTCGAGGTCTTGCAAGGTATGGTTGCTTTCCTCATAGAGGGATCTTTGTTTTCGTGTTTGAAAAACACAATTCAGGCTTTTCAGCTTGAGTATTAATCGAAATGTTACCGGGTCGTGGAAAATTGCATGCGGGAAAAAAATGTTATTGCTTTTGATTTAAGTTGAATTTGATCGTGTTCTATATCAATTTATTCGAATCCGAAAGCTACGTGATACGTGGAACGGGCGCAAATGCGCAATCAGCAAACTAATTTGTATAATTTGGTTTTGAGAAGCTACTAGTTGAATGGTAACTGCACCACTATTTAAACTGTTACATATTGGAAATGCTCAATATCATTTTCCATCATCTCCTAAATCAATTTTCGAGTGCACATTTTTAACACAAATCTATGTACTTAATTTGCATATACTAATAATCATTATACACGGTGAAATTGGCGATTCATCTATAATATCAATGATCATCCTCGTCTCATAACATGCAATTGTCGTGTGAATCTAGTTCACTTGTATTTAGTAACTAACGTACCGCTCGAGTATGTTTAAAAAAATGGAATTTCGAATTATTATTGCAAGATAGTTTTGTTCTTGAAAATGAACGCAAGTTTCGGAAAACTAATATCTGATAGCTGCAGATGGAATACAAATTATTGGGAGTTTTATTGAAACAAGCACTGTTTTTACTTTTAATTAAAGGTGTATGTTCAAACAATTTAATATGATCATAGGATTCAATGAGAGGATGTTATCTTTTTTTTTTAACTCGGCCAAGTGCGAGTCGGGCCTTGCTCTATTAGGGTTCCGTACATATGACCAATTAACTTTTTTTTAAAGTATATATTTAATTAGGTAATACTTTTGTTATGGCTTAGTTGTTAGGTAGTACTAAACTGAAACCATATAGAGTGATGATAGCTAAAGAGAGCTTTGTATACTCATGCTGTAAGCTAATAATAAAAATACATAAAATTATTCTTATTTGAATATTTACAACACCGAATGACATATTTTTGGAGTCGGTACCAGCCAATTTACAATTTTGTTACATTTTTCGCAACAAAGATGAGGTGAAAAAATATAAATGAAATATACGATCTAGTCTTTTTTTAATTTGCAATCTCGTTTCTTCCGCGACGTCAATCTCTCGTTCTTGACTGGCGCAGACTCCAAAAATAAGTAATTCGTTATTGTAAATATTTGAATAACAATAATTTGATATAGTTTAATTATACATTTATTGGATTATGTGAACATGAAATTATTATATAATACTACATAATAAATCGGCGTTTGTATTATCTATACAATAAATTATTATATATACTACATTATGAATCGCCGATTTCAGTATTCGTTGTTTAAATACCGTATATGGTATATAATATACAAAATTTCCAAATTCCTAAGTAGTTTGGTTTTATAGATAGACCCCGTAACAAAAATGGTGCAAAACTGACAACTTTGACGGACTTCCATTCCGTTATTTTTAAAGAAAAAAAAAATTTTGTACTCTACTCACTGACACCCCACATGTCAGGGTAAACCAATTTTTCTCTGCAACTTTTTCATGGATGGTACACCCATGAAAAATAATTATACCTCATGCTTCGTTCTCGAGATCACTTTGTAGTACTGCTAGTATACGCTCGCGTCACCACACATTTTAGCTTAAGGAAAATAAAAGATTTCGTTACCCTGGTAACCCTGCTCCGTTATATCCCTTCATAACGCTTCGTGTGCGCGACACGATCACCACATTTTCTTTTCTTATTGTTAATCAAATAGAAAAAGTATACTTATAAACGACATAATAAAAATGAGTAAGAGAAAAATCGAAACAGATCAGGTGGAACCTTATCGCAACAAGATCCCGAAATATCAGAGTCTTTCAAATAAAACTGATGTAATTGACGACGAAGCCCAAGATGGCCTCTCGGAAGGTACGTATTTCGACGTTTATAATTTCTACAATGAATTCTTACGAATTCGTCCGTGGGCACTCTCTTCCTCCGTCGTTTCTTCAAACGATTAGAGTGTACGCTTTTTTGACTAGATCATACCTCAAAAGAGGATTGGTACAGGTTCAATCTGTACCAGCATTAGAGGGAAATCGTTTATGCAATCCCTCTCTCTAATAGCATGTATAACCTAGATCATGTGCTAGAGCCTTGCAGACTCAATCTCGGACACCCGATCCAGTATTGGGACGAATGCCGACGAAAACGACCCAAATACAAATAACGACACAAATGCGGCAAATAAGTCTGAAGAGACGACAAGTGATGAGACGACATTCCTCACTTTCAGTAAGAAGGCTTGTGAGTTTCTTGGGGTCCAGAAACACCCACTAAAGGACCAAACGTTTAATTTTCATCCAGATTTGGCGGAATGTTGGAAGGAAGTCATAATAAAGGGCTTGGAAACAAAAATTAAGAAGTCTATGGAGGAAAAATATCCCACAAAGGGAAATTGCCCCTTAAAAGCACCGGAACTAAATGCCGAACTCCTCCGTCTCCTTCACAAGACGGCGAAGAGCAGAGACAAATACCTGATGACGAATCAGGAAATGTGTGGACGCGGTCTGGTCGCACTTGGAAACGCGATTTGCGCAATTTTCAACGACGGAAAAGAAGCTGTCGATAAAGAGGAGCTACTTGAGTCCCTATATGATGCAAGCAGCTTGTTCTGCGACGTGACTCACCAACTCTCCAGGACACGGAAACACCCAATCTATCAACACGTAGATGAAAAACGTAAGATTGTTCTTGAAGAGTCGGAGACGGATAAGTTCCTCTTGGGGAAACATTTGGGAAAAAGAATAAAAAAAGCTTCAGCTGCGGAAAAAGTAGGCCTTTCTATAAAGACACCTGGAGAGAGAAAGCCGTCAACACGCCAGCATTTAAACTGGAAGGGCTCGTCGGGTTTTCGGGGCGGCCATCGCCTAACGAGCCATTTCAACAAGAAAGGAGCGAAGTTCGCACCAAACAACCGACCCCCCTTCACATCGTCGCCGAACACGTACAAATAACAGAATCGACAGAGAATACCGAACAATTCAGAGAAATAGAGGTATCCCTTTCGCCGGGCGCTTACAACGATTTTTACGGGCTTGGTCACAAATAACTTCCGATCATTTCGTATTATCCACTATTTATGGCTACAAGATACCCTTTATAAAAATTTCATTTCAAATTAAAGAGCCGACGACACTCACACCGCCCAATACCGACCCTGACACGATGCAGGAGGCTCTAAATAATACATTAAAACTAGATGCAATTCAAAAATGTAAAAAAAAGTCAAGGGCAATTTATCTCCAGCATATTTCTAGTCCCCAACAATAACGGAAAAATGAGGCTCATTTTGAATTTTAAAAAGCCAAACAAATTCATAGAGACAACGCATTTCAAAAGGGAGGACATTCGTACGGCCATAAAATTACTATCGAAAGGAAATTATATGTCAAGCCTAGATCTAGAAAATTCATACTTTACTATACCTATCCATCCAGAATATCGAAAATTTTTAAGATTCAAATGGGGCCATGATTTCTTCGAATTTGTTTGTCTACCCTTTGGTCTGAGTACTGCCCCTTGGGTTTCTCCTAAGATCCTAAATCCAGTAGTGAGTTACCTCAGGCGTCAAGGATGGCTCTCCGTTATCTAATTGGACGATTTTTTAGTTCAAGGCGAATCGAGGGAACAATGTCAGACAAACGTATACATTACGAAATGTTTAGTGGAATCTGACAATGGTCACATTTTGGATTCATGATCCTCTTCAATACGTGAATTTTCTCGATTTGTGGAACACTTGACAGCAGCTTGCCCTGAGGTCGCCTACGGTTGGTTCCATTCAAAACCTTTTGAGCGAATTAAATACCTATCCCTATTAAATTCGGCCGGAAATTACGAGGGTAATATGTCAATTCTAAAATCTTTGCAAAAAGATCTCGAGTGGTGGCGGGAAAAAATGTTCCTTTCAAGAAATCCCACCCGCAAATCTACTTACAGTTTAACGATTTCGTCGGACGCTTCTCTATCGGGATGGGGGTTTTTTGCAATGGTGAAGTAATTTATGGTCATTGGTCTGCAGAGGAAAAGTCGTCACACGTAAACCATCTCGAATTGTTAGCAGTTTTTAACGGCCTAAAATCCTTCGCAAATGAAGAAAGGACCTGTCAGATCCTTTTGAAAGTTGATAATTCGACCTCGATAGCGTATATCAATAAGATGGGAGGAACCAAATTTCCGACGATGAGTAGTCTGGCACACGATATTTTTACCGTGGTGCGAAGAACGACAAATATGGATCTTCGCAACATACATTCCCTCGAGAGAAAACAGAGGCTGATATAGCATCTCGTGTCGAAAAACCTGACATAGAATGAGAATTATGCCCTTCAGGATTTAGAACCATCACCGAACATTTCGGACACCCGAAAATTGATTTATTTGCCTCTGGAGAAAATGCCAAATGCGAACATTTTTGCTCATGGCATAAAGACCCACATGCATTTTGCATCGATGCCTTCACTCTCGATTGGAATGGTACAAATTTCTATGCATTTCCTCCTTTTTCACTAATCCTCAAGACGCTTAGAAAAATTGAGAACGACCAAGCCCGTGGTATACTAGTGGTACCTAATTGGTGTGCACAACCCTGCTACCCACTATGGTTGTCACTGCTAGAAACACCTCCAGTTAAATTACAACCATCGAGCAATTTATTACTTAGCCCTGACGGAAGGACACAACACCCTCTGGCAGATAAGATGGCATTGCTGGCAGGAATGCTATCTGGAAAGCCTACCAGGAGCGCAATATAGGAAAAGATTCGATCGATCTCGTTCTGAAATCAATCACAAACGAGACGATGATGCAGTACATCAAACCAATCATGGACTGGATGAGTTGGTGCGAAGAAAGAAACCTCAACGCCTTCAAGCCGATAGATGCTTGGATTTTAGAATGGTTCACGAAGAAATTTCAACAAGGTGCATCCTACGGACCATTATACACATGCAGAGCAGCGCTTTCCCTTTTGTGCGGAGATCACATAGGGAAAATACCCTTAATATTACGAATAATGAGAGGCGTCGCAAAATATAGACCAAGCAGACTTAAATACGAGAGAATGTATAATCTAGATCCTGTTATCAACAGACTAGAAGAAATGACACCGTTGGAGAGTCTGAATCTCAAACAACTTACAAGCAAACTAGCAATGCCGCTGGCACTTGTTACAGCTCACCGTAAACAAACATGTAAATCTATCGAAAGGAGCAAGATCAGAAGAGTCGAAGATGGCTACGAAATCGAAATCTCGTCAAGAATTGAGACAACTAGACCCGCGGCAAATCATCCTCTCTTGCTATTACCAAGGCTCACTGAGAAACCGAGCCTTTACGTGAGTTCGATCCTCGAAAAGTACCTGGAGATTACATCTACATTGGTGGAAATAGACAGTCTCTGCGTTACAGTCAGAAAACCACACCGAAACGCGTCAAAAGACACTCGAAGCCGCTGGATTAGAACATTCCTATCAGAATGTGGCATAAGCCCTGACTTTGTGTCGCATAGCGTCAGGCATGCAGCAACATTGCGAGCGCGAGATAAAGGAATAGATATAATCATAATTGAGAATTTGGCAGGATGGTCTCAAACGTCAAACGTTTTTGTCATGTTCTACAGTAGACCGATTGTTCAAGACAAACGTGTATTTGCTAAAGCTATCTTAAGCTAAAATAATAATAATAAAATAAATAACTTTGAAAACAAATTGTTTTTTAATTGTTTTTGACGCCTTCTTAAGGTTACAAAAAGCGCCTACTTTTTTGCACCAAATAAATTTTGTTTAAAGAGTTAATAATAATTAGCCACGACATTAATAAAATGTTATTGATGGTTGCATGCTTTGTTCTTATTTGCAAAGAATCGAGATAAGCTCTAAACATCCTACAAAGTGATCTCGAGAACGAAGCATGAGGTATAATCGGACGGTCAAGCGAGCCCGTCAAGATTATGCCGATTGCTTTATTCGAAGAGATGACTTCCCACCTCAAGAATTAAAGAATACAAATTTTATTTATATCCCTCCCATGATCTCTTTGTGGAACGCTAAACTTTACGAAGGGATATAACGGAGCAGGGTTACCAGGGTAACGAAATCTTCTATTTTCCCTTAGCTAAAATGTGTGGTGACGCGAGCGTATACTAGCGCTACTACAAAGTGATCTCTTCGAGCGAAGAAATTGGCATAATCATGGTCGAGCTTCGCCCGATTTGATTGAGTTTCTAATTCAATGGTCGGTTTAGGGTCAACATTCTACACAAAATATCCAAATTTCAGGTCTGTAACTCATTCTGTTTACGAGCTAGAGACCCGTGACATACGAACGAACAGACAGCAGAGTGACAGCAATAGGGCTTCGTTTTGCCCTTTGGGTACGGAACCCTAAAAAGAAAACAATTTAGTAAAACGTGTTTACACCTTTTAACTATACTCCCGGAAAATTTAATTGAAATATTCCTAGAATTGAATGAGCTACAGCGTCCAACAGTCTGTCGAGCGAGTGGTAGCAGCCCCATACTTCAAACTTTCAACGCGTTTTTCTCGAAACACTGTTTTCAAAGTCGGTGGACATGATATCTCAAGAATCACTTGATGCATTGTTTCCAAATTTACGGAAAATACAATGAGGAACATTTAAAGGTCGTTGCCGATCTCACTTTTTTTAAATCGATCTTTATTTTTTAATCGTTATGTAAAAATGACGACCGTTTTCATAGATTTTGTATGCTCGAATTTCAATTCGTTGGCACGTTGTTAACACAATGATTTTAAAAATCGACGATTTTCAACCACTCGTATTTATGGTTAACTTGAATAACGTTTGGTTTTTAGATTTCGGATGGACCGGTTAAGCCGGAGAGTGTCCACCGCCAAACATCGCGAAAAAAATGTCATCATCTGCCGGTGGCCATGTTTTTGTTGCTTGTCTGTATTTTTTTGGTGTTTTTTAAGGCTCTCGATAAATGTACCTTCTTGTTAAAAAAATGCGTTTCTTTTTCGCCAACCGTTTCCCAAAAAAAACGGAATGTGGCAATTTGTTCGGGCCTCTAGGTAGATGTAGCCCCTAATATACATTATTCCCCTAATACTAAAAATTGAATCAAAGTATACAAGTGAAATATTTTCATTTCTACCTCTTTTTGTAGCTGTTCAAAGCAATTCTATTTAAGGTATTCCCATTCAAGGCAAACTACCAATTTCTTTCCAAGTCCGCGTGCGATGATTTCGACCTAAAAAAGAGGTTGTATTTTGCTAGCCTCTACTTTTGACATAAATAAGAAACGATTTAAAAACTCACTTCGAGTGTCGTTGACGATGTAAAAAACGAAAATGTGCCATTTCGTAGAACAATCGACATCCCTAATCTCGGATGGAATGACAAGCGCGCTAGTGATGTGCAAGCCTTTTGATGAAAAGGAAATGTGATGGGGTGAGATAGCGAGGGCATGAGGAAGGAGAGGTCCAACAGAGGCAGTGAATGAGAGCATTGAAGGAATAAGCGGCGAAAAGATGCAAGAAAATGGAGATACCGCCGGAGAGAGCGAAAGAGAGAGAGGGACAGTGTGTGTGTGTGTGTGTGTGTGTGTGTGTGTGTGTGTGTGTGTGTGAGAGAGAGAGAGAGAGAGAGAGAGAGAGAGCTTGGATAAAAGTCGAAAATGGTAAACAAGAGGATGCATGAGTTTGAAACAACCGGCAAACGATGGAAGGGTTTATCCAGGGTGCGCACTCTGGCTTCACGCTTTTGGTTGGAATTAGTGTCAAAGCCCAACGCCCTTAATAGGTATCGCTGTTTTTCTACACATCTGCCTCCTTTCATATATGTCTCCCTCTCTCTCTCACGCTCTGGAACTATTCACGTCTTTCCCCATCTACATCTTTTTGCCTTTTTCAGGCAGCTGCGAAGAATTTTGATAGGCAGCGAAAATCCATCCCGCTTATGAATTCGTGTAGCGTTTGTGTCAACCTGCCTTCTCGTTCTCTCGATTTTTTCTCTATTTTCTCGCGCCAAACAGACCACAGAAAATTTTGGGATTTTCTGAGCACATCTGTCGTTTTTTTCTCAGAATTAAACTTGACGAGACTGGAAATATTTCAATGATTGAGAAAAATCTCATCCACCTTTAAATGACGATGTCGTCTGCACGTTTTGTAATTTGAACCCTCCGGGGTCACCTAGGGTCAAAATGACCCCAAGCGCAAATTTCAGCCAAAATTACTATCATAAGTTGTTCGCGGTCAAGGCGACGCGCCTGTCTTCTAATGATGCTGTATCCTTTGCAAGTACAGACTAGGGTCACATATGAAGCTATTTATTTCCTTAAACTATTATATCTCAAGCGTATCAACCTAAAATTTTATGAAAAAAATTGAAAATTGCCAGAGGTATGTTTTTTTAGTAAAAAAAAAGTTTTTTCTACGCATTGACCCCCTTTCCAGATTTTTTTCGCCATTTTGAAATTCGATTAAAATATAATACCGAGAATCCCACATTCTAGCATGTTCGAATTAATATCCTGAATTTTTATGAGTCATTCGAAACGATAAGGTCAACGCGACAATCGTGGCAAAGATGGCTGGGGTCATTGCGACCCCCTGTGACCAGCGTGTTATGGCCAGAACGTGTGACCGTCGAGGGTTAATATCGCACCAAAATTGCAAAGAAATTGACCTAGGTCTCACGAAGTGCCCCGGCAAAATATAAATTTTGATTTTATGTAATAAGGCATAAGCTGATCATACGATGCGAAATCTGGTCGAATTCTTTTAGCGCTATTTCCCGCCGTAGGAATTACGAAAACCATCAAGATTTGCACGAATATTTATTAACGAATTAGAAAAAATGACAGGTTTGCTATCTACGATTAGTTACCGTACTCGCGTAATGAAGTAGCCCAAAAAAATGAAATTCATAAATTCGTTGCGACGAAATAAAGATAAAACTAAATTTGTGAGTATTGGGCTATTTGTTTGGGTCTTTTCGACTTTCGAGCTCGAAAAAAAACGAGAGAAACGGAAAATCGTTCGGAATATATTTATCGCGAAAGTGGTGCCAGTCTGTCCAGATCGTTTTCCTTATATACGTATCTATAATATATACGTACATGTATAGAGTTCACCAGCTATTTACATTTCTACGTCGTGAAAATGCGCGCGGTTGCCGTAGCGGGTGGGGGCTAGAGACCCGAGGAGTGCGGAGATGGAGTTTGTGGGAGGCCGCCGAAACGCCGGAAAGACTGCGACTCACACGGGTGCCGCTTCCTGTTATCGAGAGACCACGAAGGGGAACCGATGAACGCGCAAAGCGAGACCTAAGGGAGGGTTTTCGCAATGTTACACGCGAGAATGTGAGGGTCGTCGAACACACCGAAAATACCTATCGATTCGATTGCGCACTATGTACGCGATGTTGTCATGTCTTGCTGATGTAAAGCAAATAATCGGTGATTTTTCTGGATGACTGCATGAATTTGTCATTAACTTTGAAAAGAACGAATTCTGCATTGCAATTGGGGTTGACGTATTTGTGGACTGTCAATAGCAATGATATTATAAGCATGTCAAAATGTAATGTGCCGTGTTAGTATCAACAGATGGTGATTATTTACAAGTACTGATCATCTCCAAACTAGGTTAAAAAATTTACAAAACTCGTTTTCAGTAAGCATTGGTATAAAAAATATAATTGTGACGGGGAAAAATCATTTTGACGGAATATTCTTTTATAATTATTTATTCAAAAAGGAAGTTTTATTTTGATAAAAGGTTAACATACTTGTTTCAAGGTTCGCAAGCTGGTTTAGAAAACAAAAATGAACCTTTTTTAGGAATTAAAATGTATTCTCGAAAAATTATAATTTTGATTACACAGGATTTGGAAGCTGTGTGACTTTTATGCAGATCCGGTAAAAGGCGGACGCTTTGAATGTAATTTGTGATGAAGAATAATTTTTTGAATGTTTTTTTATCATCTATTGATTGTTAAATACATTTTTTTAATGTTTCATGTATCATTCGCTAAGGCAATAAAAATCCTACGCAAGCCTATTTATAAAAATCGTTGCTCTAGACGGGTGGTGCAAGCTTTCCAAGTCGCTAGCGAAGTACACTAACCCCTGTTTTTTTTATTCTCGTAACTCTTTAAGGAGGGAGATACCATTAGACGTGGAAAAAATCCTGATTTTCTCGATTTTTTTTAAAGAAAAAAGATTTCTTCCTTTTTTTATACTTACCTGTGCGGAAATTGAGTTGGGGCTGTGATCGGGCCCCAATAATATTCCTCTAACTTTATTCGGGCCCTAATCTAGAAGCCACGTGAGGACCGTTAGCGGCCGGTCACACTTTGTCAACAAGGGCCATTAAAGGCACAACAACCGGGACCTTATAAGTTGCCTCAATGGCGCCTCATCAAAACCATTTTAGCGCCCTGAAAATGCCTCAACGGCGCCTCATCATAACCATGTCAGCGCCATAAAATATCCGTATCAGTGGATATACGTGTATGTTAAATGCGTCAGGGGATATCTGTATTTGTTTTTATGTAATTGTTCATGTGCATAGGTGTGGGCGTGAGTACATGTGTATGCATGTGTGCGCGCGTAGAAATGTGATTGCGTATTTGCATGTGAGCTTTTATGACAAACTGCCATGACAAAATTAATACAAAAAATAATCCATTCTAAGAAATGGATGTGTAGTAGAAATAAAAAAAATATATGGGTCTACTGAATCACTAGAATCTATTTCCATTGAGGAAAAGATTTGGAAAACAAAGACCAATTTATTTACTTATCCTACACAGTCAGATAAAGTTTATGAATGGGAAATATCAGCGAAGTCTTCAGAAGAAATAATTTTCCCTTTGATGAGTATTGAGCGGAAATTAGTTGCTATAAAAATGTCGAGAAAACCGGTTGGGACTGTTCACACTTATGCGCTAGCATTACTCCATGTATGAGTGAAACCATCAGTAATTGTTTGTATCTATGTAAAAGGTTTCTTTAATTTGATAAATAAATACTGTCTGATGTTTGTCTGCATCTTTGCGTTCATCGTTGATTTTTTATTTGCTAATGCCCTTACGCTTTTTCCCAATGTGCGTGCGATATTATTATTCGATCGATGTATATAATCGATTTGAATAATTGAAATACCATCAACCATGTAGCCTAAGCTATTTATACTGGTTTATCGCTATAATAGTCAGATCTGGGCCTATTGTGGAAATCCCTACTTGTTTATGCCTATACTGGCCAAGTCTGGGCCTATTGTGGAAATCCCTACAGGTTTATCCCTATAATGGCCAAGTCGGGTCCTATTGTGGAAATCCCTACAGGTTTATCCCCATGATGGCCAAGTCGGGGCCTATTGTGGAAATCTCTACAAGTTTATCCCGATAATGGCCAAGTCTGGGCCCATTGTGGAAATCCCTACTAGGTAAAGCACTAGGGAAGCCCTGAAAGGCCCTTATTTTTATTAGAGATGCCCTATCAGTTTTCCGCACGGGTAGGGTCTGTTTTATTACTGCTTTGGGCTATAGCATGGTATTTTTTTAAATCGATTTTAAAAAATGGCGAATGTTTGGCACGGTCTTCTAAACGGGTTGCGGCGGATGTTATCAGACGGCGTCACCCGTAGCGTCGACAGGATTAATCTGGAAGAAAATCAACAAAGATTTTTCTTTCATTAACACTCATACGCAGAAAATGAACCAAAAAAATGTGAGAAATGTCAAAAATCGATTAAATGGTACCCTTCAAACAACAAGATTGAATTTTCTGAAAAAAATGGCTACATTTTGCAAAAAAAACATACTTTTGTAAAAATTTTGAAAAACTTTTAGGTTCATGTTTTGGACAATAAGGATAGAAAGATTCACACCAAATTACATCAGAATCGACCGATTAGTTTTCAGCTATACGTCACGCCAGTTTTGAGAATGCAGTTTAGAAGATCGTGCTATACCTCTGCCGCTGTGAAAGATTAATCAGTTTGAAAAATACCATGTACCAGCCAGAAGTAGTAATAAAACATACCGTAAGTCTCAGAAATAGCGAAGAAATCTTCCCTTAAAAAACAATCATGAAAATCAGCACATTTATTCCTCGCTTGAGGCCATGTGTCACACCATTCGGCCGGTAAAACAGAACACAATTACGAGTGCCAAGTGTTCTGGAAAACGGCTCTACAGAATATCACCAAATTTGCACAGTCAATGTCAAATGAATAAAGGAACAACGTCTTTCTTCGCGATTTTCCCGATTTTGAAAAAAAAAACAGTTTCTCTTACCACACGATACCCCAAATGAAAGTGAGGGAAAAAAATAATCGGTACACGTAATCGTCTAACGAAGGGGAGGCGGATGTTTCCTGACTCAAAACGAACATTTTGAGACCTCAACCGTTTTATTCCAGCGATTAATAACGGAGATCCGTTGGTGACTCTTCTCTGCAGGTAATCGTCAAGAATTTTCCGAAAAATTCGCGTGACAACCATCGATTTCAGTTCTCGCGAATTCCAGCGAGGGCGGAGATAAATCATTCTGTCGCGTCGATCAAATATTGACATCTGTTGCTCGAGCTCGATAAAGTAGGGTTTGCATACACCTTCTGAAATGTATTCGGCGATTGACGTGTGATCTCGGCTCCGCGCTCGATTCTGACAGCCGATATTATGCTGTCGAAATAATATTTTTGAAGTTTTTAGTTTAAACAATTTAGTGGCGGTATGAAGCTAATAAATGCGTGAGTGCATAAAGTTCGGCGTCGTTCGAAGGATTAGTTGTATTTATCGCCCAGGTCCACATATTCGCTGAAGCATTTTAAGGTTACGTATCTTTATTTCAATATATTAATTTCAATATATTAATAATATAATATTTCAATATATTAATTCAATTCAAAAGTATTAATATTCTATTCGAAAGGATAAAAATCCTTTCGAATACAATATTAATACTTTTCACTTTCATTGTCAATCTTATTACTGTTCAGTGTGCTGCAATCACTCTTTATAAAAATTATTGTTTCGGAGAGGGTTTACACTGGACCGAATAGTAAGTTAGGTTCGCTTTGCATAACTTGCTCTTCGAAAAGGCCGTTTTCATAATTGCCTGGCTCAACCATTGGTTATAACGAAAAACAAGTTCAAGTCTTTGTGATTGAACGAAAACCTTTTTTTCCTATTTTTCGTCGCAAGGAATCTTTCGAAGAAATAACACTTCCGGAGACACACCAGAAACTTGTTTTTCTTCGAAATCGTTGGTTCCGCAGGGAATTTGCGGGGAGCAATCTATGCATAGATCAGTGTCACAGAGTGTAAAGTAGCTCACTGATATTTAAAGTTACTCGATTTTTGCAAAAGTAAAAAGTTTGACTTATTCACTGTTCGATCCGATGCGCTTATTCTTTGTAAGAAACAAGTGTTGCGAAGAGTGGTTGCGGTGGACTAAACAGTAGTGAGATTGACTTTCAACCTTTGTGTTAAGCTGGTAACTTTAAACATTAGCGAGCTACTTGCGAATCTGATCTTTGCATAAATTGTCCCTTGTGAAGACTGGCTAGAGAAATGTCCTGCGTTGCCAATCAAGGAAAGTAAGTTTCCGGCGACTCTTCGGAAGTATTGGTTCTTCCAAAGACTTCTCACACAGGACAAAAAATGTTTTCATACGATTCAGAATACTTATACTTGTTTTTCTTTACAATAACTGGTCACGCTGGGCGTTTGTGTAGCCAGCCTTCGCAAAGGGGAATTTATACAAAGCTCAGTCGAGTAGGGTAAAAAATAACTCACTTATATTCCATGAACTAGTTTTATACAGAGAGAAAATCTCAATCTAACTACTGTTAGAGTTCCTGTTAAAATTGATATCAAAACTCAAGAAATACCTTAAACAATGATCAAGTATTATTTCATCATTCATGTTACCAGTCCTTAGACATTATTTTCAATAGATACTCAATTAAATAAATCTTATTTTTTCTGCGAACCGGCCCAACACGTTTTCAGGTGAAATTTTTTCTAACAGTGTCATGTCTATGTTCAGCACTGATATAGGAGAGAATCATTCCTAAAGCATTGCGCTTCTAATTGTAAGCCACACTGAGAGTACTGTTGCTGGTTAGAAAAATATATACAAGTTAGGGTAGTACTCCTGTTTGATATGCTTTTTAAAATTTACAGCATTTATTTAATATTTTTTAAGGCGCGATGTACATTTACAATGATAAAAAATCAATGTCGTTTTTTCCTTCAAACGATAGAACGATGCATGTAGAATATTTTTCCAAAGTTTCAAAGCGAAATTAGAAAAAATCGAACGTTGCATCTCGTCAACGCTGTGCCTCACCGCACACATTTTGAGCGCGCACCGCAGATAGTAGGGAGAGTGCAAAGGGATAGGCAGGTATGAACAAAAAGTAATTAAATTATAAACTCACTATTACAATTAGGACTTTAATTAATAACTTAATTGCTCTGTAACAGTTATGTAATTAGTTACCATAAGTACCTAGTGCAATTTAACTCAATTTCCATGTAAACTTCAATGGCATTTTTCTCAAAACTGCATTCTCGAAATTGGTGTGCAGGATTATTAAAAAACTATTAACCCGATTGAATTTAAACTTGGTAGTAATATTGATAATATTACCACCTCCTACTTGACGAGAATTGTTTTAGAGAACTTAGAAAAAAATACTTTTTTAATCCAAATGTTACAGATATTTCGCGCAAAATATTGTTTTTCTCTTTAAATGCCATTCTCTTAAATTTACAGTTTCTTCATCTTAGTTACTGCCAAATAGAAACTGTACATGTTCTAACTGAAAAAATGTTTGAATTTTTTGCAAATGAAAGTCTACGGGAAGCTAGACTGTACGCCGAATCACAACTCCCGCGGCAACCTTGCTGTTACACTCTGTCCACAGCTCCGCCATTTTGATGATAAATGAATTTTAGAAAATCGTTTTTACCCATACTTAAATATATAATTGAAGCATACCTACAGTTTGATAGATCTAGAATAATTATTTCTTAGGTTAAAAAATCCCTCGAAATTACTTGGTTTTTCCCGCCTAAATTGAAATATATTTCGATCTTTTTTCATGACCATCGCTCCAGCTTCTAAGGCTGATTTATGAATTATTAAGATTTGTGTATAATTATTGAAGAAACCCTCGTCGTTCTTTATATTTAATTACAAAAGCGCACCAACTGCACGAGATGTCTATAGATTCTCCAGTCGGCCTTTTAGATTTACAATGCTATTATCTCTATTAAGTATTTATACCTAGTAAATGTTGATTTTACTCACTTGCCAAATTAGAAAATCTCTTTAATGTTCGTAGTGAAGTAGCTACTTTTTGTACAAATTACGACAAAGGAAACAGTTCGCTTTATAAAATGATTTCTTTATGATTGTTTGGGTGAAACTTAAATAAAATGTATGCGATTATTTGAATTCAACTATTTCGGATCTATTTTTTTCTGAAGAGGGTCGCCGGCTCACCGGGCTGGAGGGCCCCGTCGTCGAAAAAAGTATCCGAGTCTATTTGTCCAAACAGTTTAAAACGGCAAAACTGCGCTGAATAGCTGTCGACTAAAAAATAATTCGAGTCAAACCTATTCGTTCAAACAGTTTAAAGTCGTAAAATTCCACCGCTTATATGTAGAGTAAGTCTCTATCGATCCTCATTACTAGAGAATTCGACCCTTGTAGAACATCCCGAAAACAACAGTCAGCGGAGAGAAGAAATGCTAAACTGTTAGTTGTTTAACCAATAAGTTTCGCCACTCTTTTAGCGAGTGAGTCTTGAGCGATTCCGCTCTCTCGAAAATTTGGCCGAAATAAAATTTATTAAAGATAAATGATATCGAAAATATACACGATAATCAAACCTATTTGTTAAAAAAAAATTAATCGCATACTTTACTGCTCTTCTATAGAGCGAGTCTCTAGCGATTTCAATTGCTAGAGGGTTCGATCCTCGCAGAAGCTCCCCAAGACAAAGTCGACGAGAGAGAGAAAAGCTGAATTATTAATTGTTTAAACAATACATTTCACATTTTATAATACATTTTAGCGAGTGAGTCTCCAGCGATTTTCTTCGCTCGAGAATTTGGCCGATATTGAATTCATCAAAGGTAAACGGCATCAAAAATATACATACTGCTTAAGCCTATTTGTTCAAACCATTTTAAATCGCGTTATTTTACCGCTCTTCTATAGAGCGAGTCTAGCGATCTCGATTGCTGGAGAATTCAGATGAAATCGAATTCAGCAACGATACGCGTCGTTCAGAAGATGAGTGTATCATAAACTCGTTTGTTTAAACAATTCAATAAAATTGTTTAATGTCACGACGTTTTGACAAAGAGCATTCTTAACGATAATGCTATCTAGAAATTCCGATCGAAATTGAATTTCTGACCGTAGTGAGAAAACGGTGGAGCTACATTGTTTAAACAATATATTATGAAATATCAGCTCTTTTTCGTAGAGCGGGCCGTAGCAACATCGTCTGCTGAAAATGTTTATAATTCTTAAATCGGCACAGAATTGCCAGATGCATTTATATATATATAAATGCATGTGTAATATGTGTATACACATATATATGCATGTGTGTGTGTGAATTGGCCATTCACATAATTATTAATTAATTACATCGCTCTTTCGCGAGAGCAGTGATCGGGCAACCATTTTTGCTGGACTCTGCACGCAGAGCAGATTCACGCATCATGCTTGGTCTCAAGCATAGAAGCGTACCACGGTCGTCTAACAAGGAAACGTTGCGAGGTCGATGTCTCTGATTACGATTAAATTTGGCATGCTTGTAGAATGGGTAAAAATAGGCGACACGTATTTTTTTATATCGGCGGAACCCGATTTTTAAGGGTTAAAAAGCACCCTTGAAAATTAGGGTGTTTTTCGATTTTCGTCGATAACGTTTTAATGGTACGAGATATGAAAAAACTTCAAATTGTAACAATGTTTATTTTTTCATGTACTATACACTGGAGATGAGAACGATGCAGATAGCAATAAATTTCATATTGTTTATTGCAAAAATGCAATTTTTTCAACCGTATCTCCGAGAATTTTTAATCGATTAGGATGTAAATTTGTATACATGTAGAGAATGGAAAAGTGCGGATACGGATTTGTTCTTTTTTCGATATCTCACAATTAAGGGGTTGAAACCCGTCGATTTTTTTGCCGAGAGCATCGTATAATCAGCTAGTCGTTTGGCATTTCCGTCTAAATTCACGTCAATATATGTTCGTGTTATGACGCAATTGTATATTTGTAACATTCCAGCCCCCCCCCCTCCGGTCCCTCTCTCGAAAGGCAAACGTTCAAAGTTCTTACCGTGCGGCATGGACGAGATAAAACGCATGGATAGAAATAAAAATGGGTTACAAAGAAAGTACAATCAGTCAAAATAGTCGATACACATCTTCTCTTTGTCGAAATAAAAATAAAGTTCGAATGGAAAAAATGTTGTAATTTTCGACTACTAGACGTTCATGATGATAATGATGACTACAGCAACAAATGGCGTGTTGTTTATTGCAATAATTCGTGAATTACTTGTGAAAAATCACTCTTCAGTTTGCCACTCATATGGACGGAAGCAAGGCTCGCAATTACGGACTGACTTCGTGCTTCGGAAAGCAACTGGATTACAATTGTATAATTACGAAGAAATTCGACTCCGCTCACCGTATCGAAGGAATTATCTGCAGAGGTTACAACGTTTTTGGGTTACCGCTGCAACTCATGAGTAGAATGATGCAAACATTTTTATCAGCTTATAACGCAGCATAATTTAATCTTTATCTTTAACTTTAATTTCACAAACAGCGAAACCAATGAACGAAAGAAATAAATCTTCGCAAAGAGCGACTACGGTGCAAAGAGCGGCTCTCATAATAACCTTGAAATCGCCTTATTAAAGATTAATAGCAGTTCTGGCAATAGCGTGTGTCGTTGTTTTTTTCGTGTGTATTTATCAATTGGGTTTCAAGTCATATAAATTCACCAACGATCATTATTGCTGCAGTTACGGCGGAGAAGCCAGCCATACATTTTGTGTTCGAAATACAAATAAAAATGTACGTTAATCCGGTGAATTTTATTCAACTTCTATCCATAGCGATAAGTGCTATGAATTTGCCTCGCACTCCAATCACCAAACAGGAAGATCAGTTCAGTAAGGATCTAGAAAACATGATCATTGAAGCGATGGATCAACCTATGAAAATGGAAGTCGAAACTGGTTTGGATTTTCTGTCACCAAATGAAATTCATGAAGCAGCCGTAATAGAAGATGACAGTGAAGGAGATTGGCACGGACAACGATACCTAGATCCAAAAATTGATGAAAATGTATGTGCCCAAGATATAGAAGAATTGAGTTACGAATACAGGACAAGAGCTGTAGATTACTGGAAATCCGGGGCAAATGGGAATAGAAAGTTATCATCTGCTCAAACGAAATTCAAAAACGTGAAATCAGAGCCGCAGTTGCGCCGGTGGGCCCATAGTATAAATAAGGGTGGCACCTACAAAGAAAAGTTAACAAAGATAGCTCACTAGACGTTAAACAATTTTAATGATGCTTTGGACAGAAGGCTGCCTGTCCATGATATAGATCTTCGACGATGGGCCTAACGTGCACGAGAAATTGTAGAAATACCAGCCGTAAATTTCCAAGCATCCGCTTCTTGGCTAAGGACATTCAAAAAACCAACATGGAATTGTGTCACGGAAGATTACTAAATATGTAACAAAACAACAATTATTAAACGCTGATACACTTCAAAACAAAGCTATCGAATTTATAGAAATTGTGAAAGTCAACATAGCCAACGTTGGGGCTGAAAACACATTTAATTCTGATCAGAGTGCATTCAATTTAGAGCTACATACAGGCCGCACATTGGCGAAAGAAGGGCAGAAATCCGTTGAGGTAGTCGTGCAATCGAAAACATCAACAACACACAGTTATACTATACAGCCTTTGGTTTCTGCGAGTGGCAAGCTTTTGGCACCTATGTTGATCGTTTTAAACGAACCTACCGACAAATTTGGTCCTCGAGTGGAACAAACTATGTTCAGAGCCGAAAATATATTTCTATTGGCTTCGAAATCTGGAAAATTGACGACTAATCATTTCAAGCGATGGTTCCAAGAAGTATATATTCCCAATACGGGTCCAAAATCGGTAATATTTCTGGATTCTTGGAGCGGTCAATGTCCAACTGCATTTAAAGAAATGGATATGCAAGGGAAAGATATTAAAGTTTTAACTATTCCAGCAGGTAAATATATTGCACGAGTTTCATTAGTTCTGTAGAAAATTAGTCCATATGATAATTAGTAATTCCTGCAGGTACGACTGGAATGATACAGCCCCTTGATGTTTATGGCTTCCGTGTATGGAAAAACTTCGTCAAACACTTTTCTGACGCAGTGATATTATACAATTACGATGTCAATCTGCATTTGAGAGACAATATTGTTAAATTACAATCTCTTACACAGAACCAGTTTTCTTCTCCACGGTTTACAAATCTTTTCAAATATGCGTGGTACAAAAGCGGGTACGAAGAAGAAAGACCACCAAACTTCGAAAATCCGGTAGAATTTTGCTTTTCACAAAATGTACCGACATGCGATATATGCGGCGAAGCAGCTATTATCACTTGTGCGTGGTGTAAGAAATCTCTTTGTTTCAAACACTTTTATTATGACTATCATTATTGTAATAAGTATAATCCATAAAAAACATTTCCTAAATGAGTAAGCGTGAGAACACTTTTCCGATTGTGTTGTAATCTTCAAAGGCAGTACGTGGCGGGGGAGAATTTCTTCGTAAATATACAATTGTAATCCAGTTGCTTCCCGAAGCACGAAGTCAGTCCGTGATTGCGATCGTTGCCTCTGCCCATATTAGTAGAAAACTGAAGAGTGATTTTTCACAAGTAATTCACGAATTATTGCAATAAACAACACACCATTTATTGCTGTACTCATCATTATCATCATGAACGTCTAGTAGTCGAAGAATACAACATGTTTTCCTTCCGAACTTTATTTTTATTTCGGCCCGTTCACGAGCTATAGAAAGAACGAAGTTGTTAAAGGTGTGTCGACCCCTTAAGAGTGTCGTTCCGCCAAAACGAGAAAATGTGTATCGATTTTTTTGACTGATTGTACTTTCTTTGTAACCCATTTTTATTTCTACAAATTTTCGTCCATCCCGCACGGTAAGAATTTTGAACGTTTGCCTTTCGCGAGGGGGACCGTTGGGGGGGAGGGGCTGGAATGTTTCAAAGATGCAATTGCGTCATAACACGAACGTATATTGACGTGAATTTAGACCGAAATGCCAAAAGGCTAGCTGATAATACGATGCTCTCGGCAAAAAAAATCGACCGGCAGTTTCAACCCCTTAATTGTGAGATATCGGAAAAAGAAAAAATCCCTATCCGCACTTTTCCATTCTCTACATGTATGCAAATTTACATCCCAATCGATTAAAAATTCTCGGAGATACGGTTGAAAAAATTGCATTTTTGCAATAAACAATATGAAATTTGTTGCTCTCTGCATCGTTCTCATCTCCAATATATAGTACACGAAAAAATAAACCTTGTTGCAATTTGAAGTTTTTCCATATCTCGTACCGTTAAGGCGTTACCCCCACTTGTAGCGCAAAAAAAGGCCTTTTTCATGAATTTTTTTTAAAGAAAACTACAAAACTCGTTTAATCGATCAATATACCATCTTAAAGAACACATCTTGAAGAACTTTCAGTAATTTTTTTATTGAAAAATATTACATTGTTTAGTGGCAAATGGCCGTCAATGAAATAATGTTTTTATATACACGGTTTGCGGTGACCAACATTGCGGCGAAGTGGATCATCTGAAAAAAAAATGCGGATGGATTTAGTCAAATATAAGTATAAACTAGTCTTTAATCGAAGGATTTTAAAAAATATTCTTTTTTCACAAAATGGCGGACAGTCAAAGTTAATGGGTCGATTTTAACGAAAAAAAACGGCCGTTTTTTGCCTATAAAGCGGCCATTTTTTTTTCGAAAAAAAAAATCGAACGATTAAAGACTACATTTTTATGTATTAAATAAGCCTGCAAAATTTCAAGAAGATCGGTTCATTAGTGTTCGAGTAATCTTGGTCACCGACTTCAGAAATGCCATTTTGAGAAAAACGCGTTTAAAGTTTCAATTTCAGTTTATACGAAGAAAATATTTTTTTTTGTAAACTTACATAGAGTCATCTATTCCGGGCATCAAAAAAACTGCACTTCAAATTGCACTTCAAAAAAATGCAATAAAAAAAATCGATTTTTTCAAAATCGCAAGTGGGGGTAACCCCTTAAAACGTTATCGACGAAAAACACCCCAATTTTCGAGGGTACTTTTCAACCCTTAAAAATCGGGTTCCGTCAATATAAAAAATACGTGTCGCCTATTTTTACCCATTCTACAAGCATGCCAAATTTCATCGAAATCGGAGACATCGACCTCGCAACGTTTCCTTGTAAGACTAGGTGTGTATTTCGATCGATCGATACACACACATACAGCCAATGTTTTCGTTACGACCAAACCGCGTGCGAAAAGGTCACTTCTTTCTTTCTGCACGTAGCCGGCGTAACGAATACGCACACGCGCAGCAACCGTCACCTATCGGGCCTCGACTCTTCGGCGTAGCGTCTGGCATCAAGGCCCTATAGAAATCGTGCGCTGCGCCATCGGGCGGTAATAAGCGGCGGCTCGTAGCTAAAAACTGCGAACTCTGTACTACCACTGTGACGGGAGGCCGCATCGAAATTTTCCAGCGTGTGACACATCACCTTAAGACGGAATGACACCTCATCGCGGTCGGTATGGTAGAGCAATTGTAGATACCCAAAAATCTCTGAAACGGCTCTTCAGATCCCGTCGAAACTTTGCCAAACGACGTCAAATAGATAGACGAACAGCTGTCTGCCCCTCAAATTTTCTGAATTTGAGAAAAAAACCGTAGATTGACTTATGATAACCCGATCTACGTTTTTTTTTCCTCAAATTCAGAAAATTTGAGGGGCAGACAGCTGTTCGTCTATCTATTTGACGTCATTTGGCAAAGTTTCGACGGGATCTGAAGAGCCGTTTCAGAGATTTTTGGGTATCTACAATTGCTCTACCATACCGACCGCGATGAGGTGTCATTCCGTCTTAAGGAGCATGCATAACCTTGATGGTAAAAAAACATCTATTTTCAATATTTTTTTTTCGTCCCAGGTAATGAGATGATAAGGTCGATCTTTCACACACAGATAGGGCATAGTCTTAACATGTCACCTTTTTTTGTTACATAATATATATAAACAACGTAATCATTGTCATTTAATCTCAGGACTTTAGCTTCCGCACAGCACGGACGCGACCGTCATTCCGGTAACTAGATTCATCTAAAGTAAAGAATTGAAAAATGTACTTTTAGTATAATGGTGAAGCTACAAACCCACCGGATACTTTTTCGTAATTTTTAAATTTGCATAAATTGCACTGTTTTGAAAAAAATGTCGATTTTCGAAAAAAAAAATAACGACTCTAAACGTTCGTTATTAACAAACGGAGGAACATACGGAAAAATCATCCGGTCTATCGATGGAACATGGTATAAAATATATTCATTCCAAATTTGAAGTAAATCGGAAGATTAGATTTTGAGATATGACGTACGCCAAATTGCAAAGTATATTTCGAGATAAACGCAAGAGAAGTAGTAAAAACGAACTAAATCCACTTTCCTGTATACAATTTTCGTATAAATGTTTGGGTCTGCTCAAAGTCTTCGGTGGTTCTTTATGGTTTCGGGCACGGGCAATGCGAATAGGACATTTATTTTGTTCTAGAATCGTTTTTTTCGTTATAAACAATTTGGTTTTTATAGACAGAAGTTTGAAATAAAAGATGTTTCTTTTTTAATTGACAATAAAAGATGTTTCTTTCATTTTTTTGCTAGCTCCATTCGTAATGAAGATATGAACAAGGAACATTTTTGCGAGAGAGACGGAACGATGAGTGAAAGGGACGAAACGATTAGAGAGAGGTGATGCGATTAATTTTCGTCACTTATATCTCCATTACCAATGGAGCTAGTAAAAAAAATTAAACATTTTTTTTTTTTAATTGTCTATCTATAAAATGCACTCTTTCATCCCAATTGTTATTTGAACAAATTAATCGTAAAAAAGCGCCTTGGTCTATGGACTGCTTGCTCGAGATAAAATTACAATTATTTTTTGTACCTTCAATCTGCGATTTCTGCACCATATAACAATCAAACAGCTTAGTTGAACAAACTCATATCAATGCCCCTAGAAATCATACAATGCACCGCGCAGCGCTAGAGCCTTAACGCAACGGCACGTTCTGACCTGCTCCACTAAAATCGTCATAACTCGGTCAATTTGTGGAATTTTTACAAAATCTTTGACCCAAATCAACGTTAAGACTCCACGCAATAAGAACATGAAATAAACCAACAATCGAATTTTTCAAATTCCAAGGTTATGCATGCTCCTTAAAGGTAATGCATGAGGTAAGCAGGAAGTATTCCAATAAATTATTGCAGAGCCGAACAAAGGCAAATAAAAATAAGAAGAACATTTTCAACTCGATGATGTTCTGTCTGCTATGTTTTCGATGACATTTAAAAATTATACATGTTAATCAAGCAAAGATTTCTACAAAAAAAGATTCATTTAAATATCAAAATTGTACAGATTTTTTTGTATTTGACATTCACAATTTATCGAGTATAGTTTGTACGAAATTTAAGAAATGTATATGCACAAATGTTCGGCATAGAGTGAGTTTCAAGCTGTGTTGTATGGGTGAACCTATGTCAAACACAAGCCGGCTGCTATTTTTGCGAGTCGATTTGTGATCCACGAGCGTAGCGCCCGATTACTGGTCGGTGTGTTACGCGATCTCGGGAAAACCACACTACCTCTCTAACTCTCCCTCTCTGTTCGTCTTTTTTCCTCTGTCTGTCTATCTGTCTGTCGGCCTATCTATGTCTCGCTCTTCCTCTCTGTCTGTGGATGTCTCCCCATCCGGCAGTCTTGTAAATCCTCAGTGGTAATGTAGCCACGACGACAGGGTGTTTCTAATTACCGGCACAACAGAACGCTCGTCTCAACTCCCATTCTTGTTCCCCATTCTCTACAGCAGCGGAATCAAATTATACGACGGATTTTAGATGACCGCAACAGACGGGACGACAATGTGCAGTATTTTAGACATAGTTACAAGAGCGACAGCGAAATTACTTTATCCTATCTCTCACTCTTCGCTTGTCTGCCTTTCTTCTGCTGCGACGAAATCAAACGTAGAAAAAATTAAACTTAGAACTGTATTTAATCTCACCTCTACGATCGAAAACTTGGACAAAAAACTGTCGATTTTGCTGATGGCTTAAATAAGTTGTAATGATCATTCTAACTGGATAGGATGCTACTGGTAACATTGCCGACCTAGGAATTTCGGTGATCAACAAATTATCAAAAGAAATGAAAGTTTTAACTTTTTTATGTTTTTTCTCAGAAAACATTTTTCATTCATGAAGAAATGTGCTATCGCTTATAAAAAATACTATAGACGAGCAGTGCTAATCATAAAAAATCTAAATCACGTTGGTAGCTGCTGGTAACAGCTGGAAGTCTTCCAAGTCGAATAGCAATTGAAATTCAAAGGTAAGTAACTGGAGTCCGATAAGTGCTTGGGGGTGACAAATAAAAAAAATCCTGTAGATCTGCAATAACTTGTTATTTTTGTATTTTGCCAAATATTATAAGCGTTATTTTCTCTACATTGGTAGTCGTCGCGGCAGAAGATTCCAGTAATGTGTTAATGAAATTTTCCGTAGAGTATCTTGGTCATCGCAGCATACTAATTAATATCATTAAATTAATATTACCTAACTAATATTCTCAAAGCCATTGGCAGATTCTTTGAAAGGAGGTCATCGCGCACCCGCACCTTGAAAATCGCTTTAATTATATCCGTCCGCATAATCAAACCATCACTAATCGATTTTGACTTGGCATAAGATCCACAAACAGACTTTCTATGAAACGCTGAAGAGAAATTTTGACTTAACGATTTTCCGGGACTTCGGGTAATGGAAAAAATGATCAGAATCAAAGTCACGTTATCACCAGTACTTTCTCAATTGAATCTTCTGAAGAGGGTCGTCGATTTGAGCTGAGCCGTAATGGAGAATATTAATGGATATCGCTCAATCAATATCCTCAAAGGACAATTTAATTCTCTGAGAGATGGCTGTTCCACCACTACTTCAACATGACTCGAGATCTGAGAAAGAAATTTAACAGAAGGGGGAGAGGGAAAAGAATCATAATACTAATTGTTTAGATCACCCTATCGTCCGAATTATCGGCGGAATTGATCACTGCGAACAGTTGGAAATTCTTACGAGGTGGAGGGATTCTCATTTTAATTACGGAATCATCACAGTGTGACCGCCCGAAAAATAGCCGATTGTCGCGATTTTTTTAGGTGGATAGGATAAGCTAATCGCTCTAATTTTTTCTACAAATTGAAGCACCGATCAAAAAATACAAAATGTTTTTTTTTATTTCTTTATTTATTGTTTAACATTGTTTTTATTTGCGGGAAATTGCGTGGAAAAACAATGGTGTCCCATGGTGGCCAGGATTGCGGCCGAAAATTTTATTCGAAACAAACATTTCAAAATGATTATTAATCTGTAGGAGAGCCGCTATGTTCCTATGGAGGTTTTTTATAGTGAAATTTGAAAAAATGGCGGCTGTTTGAACAAAAAGGATCAAATTTCGTCTTCTTGCGAAAGTTTTTCGTAAAAAAACTAGGAAGATTAAAAAAAAGCTTCCATAGCAACATAAGGAATGACGTGAAAAATGCTCTGTTAAAATTTCAAATGCATAGCTTGAAAACTCATCCTTTGAGAGTGGCCACCGTTTTGAAAAACACCATTCCGAGAAAAACGCGTTTAAAGTTCTAAGAAAGGCTGTTAAGAAAGGCTTAACTCTTTCTAAGAAAGGCTGTAGCGACCGAAATAATTCGAATTTCGGTCTAAAAATTGGACAAAACTTTTATAATCGTGTATACTATCGGATAATGCAAAAACATTGTTTTTTTGAAAATTTCACACTGTGATGATTCCTTAATGCTCGTTCACTGTCTCACTTTTTAAAAATCAGTCTCCATATTTTTAAAGCTACGTAAAAATGACAACTTTTAAAATATATTTTGTATGCTCGAATTTCAATTAGTCGCAACGCACAGTATTTCACAGTCTCAAAAAATATGACAAAATCGAAAAAGTTCGACATTTTTTTTTAGTTAAAAAATGACCCTACAATATTATAGGGATGACTTTGCCGCATACTATGCCGACAGGCCAGAACGGTAAATCTCTTTATCTGCTCTCGAGCATCAGCCCGAGTTAACGCGTTCGGAAAGATGCGCGTCAGACGCAGCCGCTCCGAAATATTTGTAATTATTTAGAAGCGAATAGTTAATGCTTGATGTGTTCGATTTGAATGTGGCTTGATGGAGAGTATTCCTTAAGGTATGTAGAATTCGAATATAAATTACACTTTTATTGATTTTTGTTTAATGCCTATTAAAAATAACGTGAAATATCAACTCTTCAGAAAATTTAATTTCCAATCGAGCGGGTCGCAATATCGAGCCACCTTTTTTAACCCATTTTTACCACTTTGGTTCAAAATGTAATACATAGTTTGTGTTTTGTATTGTACCTTTTTACATCCGGACGTATATGCCCGCTCTTCATAGGTTATACTTCGGAAATCAGTACTTACAGCCTGACTTTAATTTTGTCTGATTATAATACACTTTGTTTTACACTATTCCAAAAAATTAAAGGAATAGAGCATTACTTAATTCTTTTAGCGTTTTTGAAGCGCTGTACTGTGTGAAAAATGGTCGTACTAAGATGATAAAAAGCATTTTGAAGCTTAAAGTTTCTACTTTCGAGACTTTTTGGCAAAACATTTTTGTGTGAATTTTTGTGAAAATGGTTCCACATCTTTTTGTTTTATTACAAGGGTCCACGGACTCGGAATTTTTTTGAAAGTTAAATCAATGCATAGATCATTTAGTTTATTCTTGTTTATGCTTGTTTATTCAGCTATAATTTGGTTTTTTGTCTCTCTATGTCAATTTTTTGCGGAGATATCCGACTTTGAATAAAAAAAGATCCTTTTGTCTTTGATCATCGATTTCTCAGCAACGGATGACACAGGGAGTTGAAGGGCAACTTTGAATACTTGAATAAATTTCCTACAAAAACATTTCGAAGATTAAAAAAAATTCACTCCAAACATTAATTTGCAAAAAGTACAAAATAATGACTTTTTATGGTTTTTCAGTAAATCTACCACTACTTTAAAAAGATTGATAGATAGACTATTGTTGCCAGGTTTTCAGCTTAATGTACCCTCAATAGCCCTGAAAATGTCCAAATTGATCCATCGAACCGTTTTTCCGGACCGATTGGTCAAAGTTTTACAAAACAATTAAAGGAACAAGTATTGTTCCTAAACATCGTGTAATATCCATCAAAATGAAGGGGCCAATTTTGTTTCGACTTTTTCACAACTTTGCTCTAGTTACTTGCTAAATTTGAGAAAAAAATTCGAAAAAGGAAAAAAAGAAAATTCGTGAAACATTTCAGAAAACAATATTGCCTAATTTTTTACACGATTCAGCCTTTGTGTACCCTAATTTCACTCATCTTTAATTGTATCATTTAAAAGTTGATACCTCTAAGTTGTATTCACTACTCGATCTAAGAACATTTATGCGTTTGTTTCGGCAAAGGTTATTAGGGTTACAAAAAACAGTTTTTTTCACAACTGATCTTTTTGTTTAAGAAAAAAACTGACTAACCGTTTTTTGTGTAACTAATCTTTTTTTTGGTAAATTTTGCCAAAGTTTTGGAAAAAAAATCAAAAGTTTTTGTAAACTAGAACTTTTTTTCAATTTTTGATCATGCCTAATTTTGAAAACAACTGTACGTTGGAACCCTTGCAACGTTCGTAGAAAATATCGAGAACTAATAGCATAAATGTTCTCAGATCGACTAGTGAATACAGCTTGAGGGTAGTATTGAGTCAGGATTGTTTCCTGAAAATGTGGAATTTTTTAATTTTGAAATTTGGTTTTCGGATTCGTTATCAGCAACGTTGGAAACCCGCATAATGGATTCTCGGACGAAACTGAGAAGTTTTTTTTTTGTAAAATAGAGCCATTTTGGATCGGCCACTTCGAGTTCCAAAATATGGATTTCGGTTCGTCATTGGTATCGTCGAAAATTTTTCTACACGGATTTTCAATTAAATCTAACAAGTTTTTTGCACAAATGTCGGCCGTTTTGTATCCGCCATTTTGAGTTCCTGCATTTGCATTTCGGATTCGTCATCAGCAACCTTGGACACCCTTATAAATGGATTTTCGGACCAAACTGAGACATTTTTTTGTAAAAGGTCGGCCCTATTGGATCGGCCATTTCGAGTTCCAAAATTTGGATTTCGAATTCGTGATTGGTGTTGTCGAAAACCCCTTTATACGGATTTTTTTTCAAATCTGACAAGTTTTTTTGCAAAAATGTCAGTCATTTTGTATCCGCCATTTTGAGTTTCTGAATTTGCATTTCGGATTCGTCATCAGCAGCTTTGAAAACCCTCATATACGGATTTTGCGTCGAAGCTGACATCTCTTTGATATTTTGTCACATTTCTCGAGACTTTGAAACACTGTGCCACGGTGTGAAAAAGAATCATTTTAAAAATCGACGTTCGTGAACGACTCGTATTTATTATTAACTTGAATAAACCGTTCGCTTTTTATGTTTCCGATGGACCGGTTAAGCTGGAGAGTGACCTTCGCCAAACGTGGCGAAAAAAATTCATCATCTGCCGGCAGCCATGTTTTTGTTGCTTTTCTGTATTTTTGGTGATTTTTTTAAGGCTATCAATATATGTACCTTTGTCTTGAAAAACAACGCATTTCTTTTTCACCAACCGTTTCTCAGAAAGAAAATTCGGTATTTGGCCATTTTTCCGGGCCTCTCCGTAGATGTAGCCCCTTAATTTTTAGGGATTCTCACCTTAAATAATTCTTCCTTAGATAACGTCGCCCGAATCCATCGCAAATTTGCTGGTAACTAATTTACACCGTTATCCGGAACTCTTCTTCGACCTTCTGCCCTTCCCGGTTTTCTCTTTAGCCCTATTGCGTAACTTTTTTAAAGCGGAACAAGGACGAGCATTGTTCTCCTGTCTGAATGAAGTAAAAATAATCTCGCCGTGCGATGCTTTGTAATCTCGTAAGGATAAATTTATGCGAAATAAACGAAGGAAAGTAGATAGCATTTTCCGTGTCGTTGCTTGCGGAAAAGAGGAAGAGGAAGAAGGGAAGTGGAAGAAAAAAACGAGGTGGCTACCTCGTTCTTATATATGTGTATAGAGGAGGGAATTATCGTGACTGGGCATTAACGCCCTAAGGCATACAGCGAAACCAGTCGGCGAGATGTTTTTACTTTGCGGCATCACCAGCAATATTCCGGAGAAGTTCCCATTTCTACTGCGCATTCTTCTTCGTCTTCTTCGTTTCCTTCTTCTCTTTCTATTTCTTCTACTTAATCTCATTTTGCTCGAGGCTCGTCCTACAGAAAATCGTAAATTACGATCGCCGATAAACATAAGATAAGTCAACAAAAATCCAAAGAACTTTTCCTGAGCGTTTCTTATCTTTTTTTCGCGATACACAACTCGAGGAACAAATAGAAATATGGAAGTCCGTGAGTATGACATTTGATGTTGTGTCTTATCTTTGCAGTACAAAATATCGTTTGAGGGTGACCACCATTTATACGGTTTGAAAATACGCCCTTTCTACGCTAAAGGTTAATTTTATCAGTTAGCAAATATAGAAACAACAGATGAGCAGCTCTTGCCTTTCGGTTAATATATTAGGATGTTGAATAAGTTCTCGCTGATTTTTCATGAAAATTAATTTTTTATTTAAAAAAAATTATTTCCAATGCTTTCAAACGTTTCGAAACTGTTGTGTTATCAACTCCTAATAATTCTGCAAGTTCAGCTAGCGTCTAATATGAGTCTTCATGAAGTAATGCCTCCAATTCACCACATCAAAATCATTAATTTTGAAGCGCTAAATCAATATCGGCAAATCGTTTTCGACAGAGCATGGTCGCCGTACACTGTAAAAAAAATCTGTATTAAAATTAATATAAAAGTGTAGGAAGTCTTTTTACAGACACCATTTATGAATTTTTATATTGTCGTTTGAAAATCAGTGCACTGCTTTTCGAATGTCTAATAATCGTTCAGTAATATAGCAACACTTAAGTACTGGAAAAATCAGATACGTATCGCAAGGTATCTATTATAAGCGTATTAAAATTAGTATGCACAGATTGTATTTTTAAATAATAAAAAAAAAGTAAATTTAGCATAGAAAAGTGTATTAATTTTACGGTGTTAGATTAGTGTAATTGTTATTATTTACTTTCTGCGTCTTTAATAAACTCTGTATGAATTTTAAGATACAAATTCCGGAATTCTTTTTACTGATTCAGTCTGTGAAAACTAATAATCGTTATTTTATAAATTTAATACGCTACGTTTTGAATGGCCAAGTAATGTGTAGTAATACTGTAATACCAAAGTCCTGGAAAAATCATATACCTATTCAAAAGTATCAGTTGTGGATATATCAAAATTAATGCGCATAGATTTTAGTTTGTTTGGATTTAATTAGACTTGGCTGCTTGTTCGGTTAATTCACCACTTACTTATTTGTTTTTTCCTTAGGTACACACGCTTTTCGCGTTTGTTACCTATTCTTCCCCTCATTGTGACCGTTCCTTTCCTCTACTGTTTACTCCTTTTTTCTCCATGTTCCCCCCTTTTGCGGCCGCAGCCGACTTCCCCCTCTGTATTATATTCATCATGACATTTCTGTCATGGGTATAGGGAAACTGCGGAAAACCTATACCAATACAGCCGGTCATCGAGTTCGTCGTGGAACTAGCCTTATTTCGCTGCGAAATGCCGAAGAAAAACTTTTCACGACGAAATGTACGCGACTGGGATTCGAACCCGGGACCTCCCGGTCCGCTAATTTAGTGACGGGCACGCTAACCACTAGACCATGGCACCGGATGTTCACCACTTACTTTAGATTTGGGTGTTACTCGATACTTTTTTCATGATTTGATTTAACATGCTGACCAAAGCACGAATTTCAAGTTTTCTGCCCTGAATTATATAGTCCATCAGACTATCAGAATACACATATACTAAATCACAAAATGTACATGCCTTCGTATTGTAAATGTCCTATTCACTTCTTAATTTTCTCCAGTCTATCATAATATTCAGTGCACAAAAATTGTATACTCCGGAACAAAGTATGGTAAAAATTAAGAGTCAGTTTGTATTTTTCTTACTTCGTTTATATTTTACATATTCAAAACGCTTGTGGTATTTTTCAACTAAGAATATTTATTTTTCTATTAGACGCCTTGAAAAATTATAGATAGTGTATTAATATTCAATTCGTACATATTACGAAATGTACTTATACTAAGTTTTGAAATTTCATTTGCCATTGTATTGTAAAAGTATTTCAAATTTCATATTTCTTTAAACAGCGTTTTGTAATATTCAATGTACAAGGTATTGTACTTTTGAACAGAATGAAGTTAAAAATAATAGTCATATTGCGATTTTAATACTTTTTGTGTAAATAATGAAATCATATACGTGTGTTGCATTAATCAAACAAATATTTGTATTATTGTGATGCGCGTTGAAAAACTCACAGGCGGCATACTAATATTCAATGTCCCATATATTAAAATGTATACAAATCGATGAAAATTCATTTACATTACTGAAGTTTTCATTACTGAAGTGCGAATTTGCGTTTTATATTCCGAGTTTAGACATTTTCAATTATAAAAGTATAGTAAATTTAATAACTTTTTTACAGTGTAAGTTCCAACAAGAATTCTGTGTGGTTCAGCTGCAGATATTTTTTGTTTGATAAAGTAGGGCACGAAATTAGACATGTTTAACACTATGAAAAAAAAGTTGTTTACACTTCAGCGAAATGACACACTAAGTTTCAAGCTTGCTTATTAGGGTCACACAATTTAGAGCTCTATTTTTGCCCTCTTTCTCACGATCCAATTATCTTCTTTACACAAAAAAAATTGTCGCGAAAGCTACGAGCGGTCAAAAAATATTTAGAGGTCGCTCAAGCTTTCTAAAAATGCAAATTTTCGCTTTACAATTTTTAAATTAATCTTGCACAAGCTCTAGCCGGCCAATGAATATTTAATGGTCGCTCAAAGTTATCAAAATTCAGAATTTCCGCCAAAAAATAAATCTCGCATGCACTAGAATTATTCAAAGATATTTGAACGTTTTTATTTTATAAACAGAAAACTGAAAAAAATGTTGGTAAAAAACTGAAATTCCCCTTGATCGCTCACTATTCTTTAATTTTTTACTTTTCCTTTTTGAGTCTAATTCGACTGACACACAATATTGTACAAAGGGAGAATGTGTTCGATTTTTTGCTTCAGATCACCTGTGTAGGATTTAGGACTTCCGCAAGCAAAGAATATAATTGCCAGCAAAGCGACATACGTAGCTCCCCCCACTCCTAGTACCATGTTTTGGCAAACTTTGAAAAATATTATCATATTCAATAAAGTTCGCTCAGTATGGACACCAAATTTCAACATTCTATATTTAAATTTTTCGAATAAAAAATTGGTGAAAAATAGAACAAAGTAGAAACGTCCCTT
Source organism: Ophion slaviceki (assembly GCA_944452715.1). Taxonomy (NCBI): domain Eukaryota; kingdom Metazoa; phylum Arthropoda; class Insecta; order Hymenoptera; family Ichneumonidae; genus Ophion; species Ophion slaviceki. The sequence goes on along the minus strand of OX101786.1, from coordinate 36,627,752 downwards.
TAGAAACTAATGTTTTTTTTAGATAAAACATGGCAGAGTTACATCTGGTACCGCAATACTGTCAACAAAAACACGTCCGAGGAAAACGACTGTTACTTTTTTACCGTTCGAAATTCTGTAACCAAATTTTCACATAATATAGATAAAATGTCATACTTTAAAATGTACATCATGGATGTTCAATAAAATTCAGTTTTATACACAAACAAAATTCTTAAACACAACCTTACTTTCAACCGTCTCAGGTGTATGCAAGCCATTAAGGCAATATTTCACATATCACAGCTGCCAATACTTAGAATTTAGTCGAAATTAAAAAAAAAAAGCAACACGTAGTTGCTGGTTGTTATTGATAGAATGATCTTTTAGTAATATTCAGACAAAAACCGAACCGAAAAATATCCATATTTGCACCTGTGATATGTGAAATATTGCCTTAGGCTAGAGGCTTTCGCCAGATTAAAAATAGTGTAAATATTTTCAAAACTATGGCACTTTTACTGAGGTCAAATTTGGTTATTCTGGATCATCATGAGCTGGCTTGTGAGCACCGGCAATATTATCGTTGATTTTTGGGACACCCTGTAGATGCGTTACCATCTTAAACTACACACACGCAGTTCTGGTTACGCCATCTGTTGAAAAACCGCGAAAACTTGTTCAACGTCCCAATATTTTGGAAAGAGGTCGCTGATACTCTATTGCCGAATTTCGCCCATTATCATTGTTCGACGACGTCATCCATGAACACAGGACGATGATTCCCTTGGGATAACACCACTCTAGCGGCAGAAAATAACGCCTAACTATGACACTTTATTTTGGGAGTATGAAAAAAAGAATAGGATTTCTTTTGACAAGGGGGCATTCCCTACTCGTCATCACCGACTTCGCTCAAATTTATAGGACATGCAGGGCTTGGCTAGAAATGAAAGTACCCGAAGTGGGAACTCCAGATGGCCAAGCGTGTAGAAAATAAAAATGTTAACGCGGCTCTCGCACCGTATAAGCCATTTACGTTAGTATGTTTGCCAAGCAGCGGTTGACGTAGCGGTAAGAGCTCGGACTAGTAATTCGATGGTCGTGGGTTCGACTCCCCGTGTGGAGACTTTTTTTTCTTTTTCTATCTTTTTCTCAATTTTTATATCATTCATTTTCCAATTGAGCAAAGAGGTGAATAATTTATTTTATTTATTTATTTATACGCAATAGGCATATAGGACGTAATTTTTTAATGTATAATAATTCTTCTTTCTCCTTTATTGGCTATTTCCCCTCCTTGGGGAATGTGCCATAAACGTGAACAGTCGTTTCACAATAAGATTCGTTTTCACCTGAAGGTCGCTCCTGGCGGCTGTACACGAACAATAGATTCTTGGCGCAGGTAGAAAAAAAGGTGTCCCTGACCGTTAGGGACAACGCTAGCTAGGGAGCTCATTCGTTTGCTAGCTCTTGGCCAAGTAACTTGAATTGTGCGAGAATACTGTGAGTATTTTCTGGAAGATATCGAAGTTTTGTGAGATAAAATTGGGAGAAAAATATTGTGGAAAAATCGAAAATGTCGGATCAAAGTGAAACTATTAATATGGCTGGAACATCGACGGAAAAAGAACAGGAGCTAGACGATAGCATCCACAGCGAAGCGTCGAAGCAACGATTGAAGACGGCGATGGATTATAGTTTACATCTTTTGGCCGAAGAAAATCTAATCTCATCAGAAAGTTCCGAAGTGATAACCGAAGAACACATTTAAATGGGAAATAAAATACACGAGAAAGTATTGAAAGTTTTATCGGAGTATCAGTTTATTTTCGACGAAGAGTTGATCTGGCACGAAGAAATCGACCAAGAAGAAGATCAAATGTTGGAGCCTGCAGATTACGTTCCACTCGACTGCAAAATAATGGTGGTTAATGTTGCCAAAGCGCATCCAACTTGGAGTTTAAAAAGTTTGCAAACGAAAGGAGCATCTCGCTTGAAGCATATGCGAGATTTGAAAATTTAGGAACAACATATTAAAACTGATGGAACTCGAAAGAATAAATACAAAACAATTGATTCGTGGACATATGATCGCTTCGTAGAAGCGCGATGTTTTAACCAGCAAATCACCACAAAAAACTTGCAACAATGGGCACTTTCTGCTGCCAATCAATTTCCAGAGATGGAATTCAAAGCCTCCGAATCGTGGGTCATCGACTTTAAACAATGGCATAAGATTCATCAGAGGAAAATTACAAGATTTGTGTCGGAAAAAGAGACAGCTACACAAGAGGAAATCCTTGCTGCGGCAGATAAGTTCCGACTCCAAACTCGAGCTCGCATTCCTCAATACGACAAGGATTTTGTTATCAACACTGATCAAACAGGTAAGTCAAGAATTCTTATTTGTCTACCTCAAATGAAATACTCTGTTTAACGGCGCGTATAATAAATTTACATTCGTATATTTTCTTTCCAGGTTGCCAGTACCAGTCGTCGTATAACCGAACCCTGGAACCTGTAGGGGTAAAAACGGTTTTCGTAAAAAGAAAGGATATAAACAAAGTAACCCACTCATATACAGCGCAATATGCTACGAGCCTTTCCGGAAAGCTATTGCCAAAAGTTTACGTATGCTTACAAGAGAATACTGGCTCTTTTGGACCGAGAATGCAAAAAACAGTGGATGAATACGCAGCAAAATACAAGAATGTCGTCATCACTTCTGCAAAATCTGGAAAACTTACAACAGCGTTGTACACAACATTTTTAACGGATGTAATGAAGCCGTACGTACAAGAGAACAAATTTCTTCTGCAGATTGACTCGTGGGGAGGACAAACAAATCCGCAATTATACGACGAACTCTTCCAAGATGAGGAAGGATTACCAACGTGTAGCATCAAAGTAATTCCCCCTAAATGTACTCCACTGGTGCAACCCCGCGATGTATATTTTTATCGTCAGGTTAAAAACTTTATTCAAAAAATACAAAATTGCTCTTATGTCATCGAGCAAGAAAACGAAATAACTTCCCGAGAAGACTGCATAAAAATAGATTCGATTGTTCAGCCTCAACTATCCGCGCCAATATTCGGTAACATGTAACGTTACGCATCGTTCGCTTCTAAACTTTGCGATGAGAGAGAATGCTTTATGAATGTCAATCAAGTATGTTTTTCTAAGGAGACGTTGAAACAACGATGTGGTTGTAAAAATGCGGCGTTTATAACGTGTGCTTGATGCAGAAATAATTATTATTTCCCCTGTTTCTACGATAAATATCATCCCGACACATATAAATCATCGAATGTCAACGAATAAAGTTTTCAATTTTCATGTCCAAAGTCTTTTCGTATGCGCTTTAATTACAATCCCTTGTTGAAAAGTCCGAAATCCCAATTTGTTACATTTTCTATGCCTTTTACGTATAAATAAATAAATAAAATAAATTATTTACCTCTTTGCTTAATTGGAGAATGAATAATATAAAAATTGAGAAAAATATAGAAAAAGAAAAAAAGTCTCCACACGGGGAGTCGAACCCACGACCATCGAATTATTAGTCCGAGCTCTTACCGCTACGCCAACCGCTGCTTGGAAACATGTTAACGTAAATGGCTTATACGGTGCGAGAGCCGCGTCAACATTTCTATTTTCTAAACGCTTGGCCATCTGGAGTTCCCACTTCGGGTACTTTAATTTCTAGCCAAGCCCTGCATGTCCTATAAATTTGAGCGAAATCGGTGATGACGAGTAGGGAATGCCCTCTTGTGAGAGGGTTTATTTAATACATATCAAAGTATTTAAAAAAATGTATTATAATTTTCATACAAAATGGCGGCGACAGAGCCCATCTTGAAAAACGTTTTTTTTACAAATAGCTTCACGGGAGGCCAGTTTTCTCGTAAAGTATAAGACCTGGAACAAACACCAAATAACATAATCTATATATTACCAGCTATGGGACGACGTAGGATTTTTTTTATTAAATTTTGAAAAAAATGGCGCACTTTGGAATAAATGAATCGATTTATTGCCCAAAAATCGAGCAGTAAATTGTGTATAAAAAAAGTTTACATTAAATAAAAAAACGGCTCCTTACTCCCATAGAGAATGGAACTGTGAAGCCACGATCAAAATTTCAAATCGATCCATCCAAGGTGTTCAAGTCATCTGTCCTCGCAGTTTGAAAAAAGTAGTTTCGAGAAAAATGCGTTTAAAGTTGTACGAACACTTAAAACCTTGAAATTTTTGTTTACCGTTAATCTGCGATGCCTGCACCGTACGAGAGAAATTTTTGTTTACCTTTAATCTGTGATGCCTGAATCTTAAGGGATAACACCACCTTAGAGTGGTGTTATCTCTTAAGTGCACCATTGTGTAGCATTGTTCCACGATACATTTACAGGATACTAAAAAATTCTGTAAGCCTGGGTCTTGCTCAGGTCCCGTTGACGTCCAATGCGCCATGTAGTTTTTCGTTTCATTTGCAAACTAATTGCCCATACTTCCGAAATGTTACATCTATGTGCATGCAGAGCCGGATTTACGCACAGGCTATGTAGGCGCGCGCCTAGGGGCCCGCTCCACAAAAACAAAATTCTTAACTTTCTAAGACATATCGTGATTGTACTCGTTTCAAATCGTTCTCTTTGAAACAGAACGACTTGGGCATTAAGGACTGCCGTGGCCAGTATTACGATAACGCTTCTTCAATAAGCGGAAAGTACAATGTTCTTCAAGCGTTAGTACAGGAAGAAAATAATTCAGCAGTTTAGGTACCTTGCGCTGGACACTCACTCAATCTTGTTTTGCAAGCTGCAGCTGGTTGCTGTCTGAGTGCTGTAAGCTTTTTCGATGTTTTGAAAGAACTTTTTGTATATTTTACTGCCTCAAGTAACAGGTATAAAATGCTAACTGATTGCTTGAAATAAGCAGAAACTGACAAACGCATTCTTGTGCCAAAAAGGACAACGACAACACGGTGATTGTGCCGAGAAGATGCTACAAAGGCCCTCTTGCGAGACTATAAAGAGATAAAAGATGCGATTATAACAAATTCAAAGACGAAGAAGATTCAGGTAAATCGCGAGTCACTGCTCTAAGTTTGTACAACAAGTGAAATGGGGCCGATTCTAACCGAAAATTCCCACTACCGACATGCTGACAGTTTAGAAACCAAAAAGGTTCATTTCCGAGTTATCATCGGATGGTCGAGGAGGGTTTTGGTCAGAATCGGCCCCATGATCGACTGTCGATGTCTGTATTTACCGACTGTAAGTCCCCCTTCGCCCCGACTGGAATTCGGCGAAATGGCGGCGGGGGGGGGGGGGGTTAAACACGGGGACACACGTCCGATTCCTAGCGAGGCCACGCAACGACTGACAAAGAGTCGAAATGCTTTGTAGTAAATGGGAGTCCCTGCCCCCCCCCCACCCGCCGGAAGGAGACGGCGGTGGGAGGACGAGTGGGGGGGGCTGAGTTCTCAGAAATTGTTTTAAACATTTGTAGGTGGTGAGTCATCGGGCGCTTGCCGTGGCAAAGGCACCCCCCTCGACCCCCCTCGCCGAGATGCAATAGTTTTGTTTATACATTGACGTGTTGATACGTGTCACCGAATAAATAATTGAAGTGTTGAATGATTATTTTCTGAGAATTTTTTTATCATCGGTGGAAGAGAAACATTGATGAGTTTTGGGGTCACAATATTGTGACCCCACCTTGTTGTGGTTTCACCTGATTGTGTGAATCTTGCCGCCATATGGCGGCAAGATTTCGTCTGATTTTTTCTAAGAATTATATAGACCTTTTTATGCGTTTTGTGGGGTGGTGAGTCATCGGACACTTGCCGTCGTTGACAAGCCCCCCCCCCCCCCGATTACTCGCCATCGAAAGAGAGATCCCTGCCGAGCAACTGGAGTAGAGGTGGGGGAGTGGTTGATTCAAGATCGGACACACACACACACACATGAGAAAGAACCACGGGCACACGAGTGAAACAATAGAGTTCATCAATAAGACTGGTAAAATTGCCGATTTTTCTGTCGACGAAGGAGCGCAGCTAGTTGTCACCTAGGTTGGACTACGTCATCACCAACATACGGGCGGTCAACACCAAATTTCACAAGAAGCAGGTCGTCGATATTCGGAACGAGTCCAGCGTGTTTCTACCCGGAACGATCACCAAGGCGCTTGAGGCTGATTCGACAACATTCGAGAGCATGTTGGCAGCAGTGCATAGAGGAGATCTATGCATGGTCTATCGCGACGGAAAATGTCACAGCCTGTAATTCGCGAATTCAGCAACATTCCAGCTGATGTTGGCAGCAGCGTACAAAGCAAATGTCTGCATGGCCTACATCGGTGAAAAGTTGATCGCATACGTTGAGGGTCATGAAAATCGAGAATAGCTAGCTCATATACGTAATATGAAAAATTATCTAGTTATTGAAACGTTGGACGCAGACTCTGAAGGTATGGATGCATAATGTATAATGAAGGATACTAGTAAAACATTTCAAGAACAAATCATTTGAGTTCAAGATTGAGAAGTATGAGAAAGAGCACCCAACGTTTGGCTGTTTGGAACTCGATCTTGTGTATACAAACTCGACGTTCGAGCGCGCGTGCGCGCGCACGCTCGCACAGACACGCGATAAGTTCAGCGGTTCGAAGAACAAATTCTCTCACAAGGAAAAGTGGCGAAAGATCAGTGACGCGCAGGTCAAACTCTTGGGGCACACAGAAAAAAGCAGGGCTCATCGTCGGTCAAAAATTGAAAGTTCAAACGACAATAGCAAAATTGTTGTCGTTGAGAGAAAAAATCGTGCGTGGAGCAAGTGTAAGCAGCGCTGATGTAAGCGGTGCTGGTATGAGCGATGCTCATGATAAACTAAAGTGTCGGATCTTGAGTCGGCATTTAAAAATCGGATAAAGACATTCTTGATAATGAATTTCGAGCACAGGGATGTGCAAAGTTTCTTCGGAGATGCGATGCGCGTGGTGGCATGAAAACTGGACAAAATCGTGCGCGAGGAGGGTAACGTGAATGTGAATGTGACCTTAGTGGGCAAATTTCGCCTTATGAAGATGAATGAAATCATTGAGGAGGAAATGTCATTTCAAACGAAAAACGCGATCATTCTATCATCGAGCGATATTGCCGAGTGGTTCATCGAGTGCGTCCAAGCAAAACTCTTCACCAAAATCGAGGACTTTCAGGAAAATTAGTTGGGTTGGACGTTACACGAAATCTCACATCTACTTGTGAACGTTAACAAGTACGAACCATTGCGAGGAAGCTTGTCCACATACTCACGTCGCCCGAGGGATATACAGATGAAACGGGCCGTCATCAATGTTGAAAAGAATGACCCTTATTGTTTTCTCTGGTCCGTCACCGCATCTCTCTTCCCACCACCGAGGATGCATCCCGAACGTAGGAGTTCTTATCCTCATTATAGCGAAGGGCACAAATACGAAGGCTTCGATTTTCCGATGGGCTTATTGATGATTAAGAAATTTGAGGAATTGAATGGTTTGACGATTCATGTGTATGGGATCGATAGCATCACGAAAGACGGTATTAGTAAAATTGCACCGATATATCTGAGTAAACAAACGTCGAATAAACCAACCATTTACCTACTCATGATCAAGCCGAAATCGATGAGGCGGACAAGGCTGACGAGGAGGATGCTGTCGTTCCTAAGGTGGATCATCATTTCGCGTGAATTAAAAACATGTCGCGACTCTTCAGTGCGTAGATATCGAAGGGTAAACGTCGCATGCGAATTTTCGGCCGATGCTCGCGTCAATTTACCACAGAAGAAAAATTGCAAAGGCACAAAGAGGATTACGCGAATAATGCGTAGATGATTATGATTAAACATAAGAAGTCATGTGTTGACTACAATAAAATTGAGATTGAATCAACAATTATAAAAATTTTTATAAAATTGATTTCGAATTAACCGTGTTTTCAGTCATCCGTGGATCGTTGGGTCCCGATCACCCCGGTTAATCCGAGTGTTACTGTCAAAAGTATGAAAGGCTAGCATAGTATATCGAAAGGCTGTCAATCTGGGTTATCCACAGATAAACCAAGGACAAGAAGAATATATCCATAAGACGCAGTAGCATCGCACTGCCATCGTACTAAAAAAATAAGAAGAGAGGCCGCAGATGCATGGTACGCAAGTATGCTGACCTAGTCATACTTGATGTATTACAATTTCAATAATCTGTATGGTATAGCTATGTGTGAGTCATTGTCATACGACTCGTTCGCTTGGGTAGACTATTTCGAGAAATGTATCGGGGATATTCCAGATGACGCTGAAAAGGGATACATCTTGAAGGTTGATTTGGAGTATTCTTGAGAGCTACACGACACACACAAAGATTTACCCTTGTACCCACAACACTACTGCCCTCCTGGGCGGGCACTCAACGAAAATTAACGACCACGCGGCCGCGAACAGAAAAATACGTAATTCACTAAAGAAATTTAGAACAACGCGTAAAATTGGGATTACGCATGGAAATTCACAGAGTCATCGAGTTGAAGCTTGGCTCAAATGTCGCAATGATCGAACTGACTCGCATTCTTGCGTTTAGTACACTCGGCCAAAAAATTAAAGGAACAGAAAGCTTCTTGCATTTCTTTAAATGTTTTTTGAAGCGCTGCATCTGTGTGAAAAATAGTCGTATCGAGATGAAAATTAAAGCATTTTAAAGCTTCAAGTTTCTAGTTTTGAGGTCTGTCGAAAAACATTTCTTATGAGCTACGGTTATCGCGCAATCATGAGAAATAGCGCGAGAAAAAAAATGTCCACTTTTTTTTGTTTCTGTTCAAGGTTCTACGAGCGCAGGAAATTCTTTTTCAGTTAAATCAATGGATAGGTCGGTTAGCTTGTTTATTTAGCTTCAATTTCATTTTTTGTTAGTCTCTCTATGTCAATTTTTTGCTGAGATATCCGACCTTGAATGAAAAAGAATCCTTTTGTCTTTGATAATCGATATCTCAGCAACCAATGATCGCACAAGGATTTAACGGGCAGCTTCAAAAACGTGAATGAATACATTTCCTAAAAAATTCTTTCATTGATTTTTGAGAATTTTTTTTTCACCCTTAACAATGGTATGAAAAAAATACAAAAAATTGACGTTTTACGGCTTTTCAGTAAATCTACCGCTACACTACAAGCGTTGATGGAAAGACTAGGGTTGCCAGGTTTTTTTTCAGCTTGATGTATTCCTAATAACACTGTAAATTTGCGAATTGATCTGTCGCACTGTTTTTCCAGACCGATTGATCAAAGTTTACAAAACAATTGAAGGAACAATTCTATTCTTTCTAAACATCGTGTAATCATCATTAAAATGAAAAGACCGTTTTTTTTTACTTTTTCACAACTTTGCACTAGTTGCTTGTTAAATTTGAGAAAAAAAAATCGAAAAATTTCCATTTTTTTTAAATTTGTAAAACGTTGCAGGAAATAACACTGACTAATTTTAGACACGATTCGGACTTCGCTCATCATAAATTCACTCGTCGTTATTTTCATTAATTAAAAGTTGATACCTTCCAGCTGTATTCACTACTCTATCTGAGAACATTTATGCGAGTAATTCTCGATATTTTCTGAGATTTTTTTCGGATGGAAAAATTCATTAACAGTTTTTTTAAAAAACTAATCTTTTTTCTTTGCAGTAAAATTCCTCGAAGTTTTGGCAAAAAATTCATGAAAAGTTTTTTTAAACTTTAACTTTTTTTAAAGTTTTGCCTAGGTGACATTGAATTTTGCCAGTTTTAGCATTTCAAAAATGCCTAGGCGGCATTTTTGCCTCACCCACTTATCTGAGGCAGAAGTCGCTCGGCTAGTGACTCTTATCAGAGAGGGGTACAGTTTTCGGGGTGTCGGTGAAAGATTGGGCGTTAGCGCATCGGTTGTATCCCGTGCGTATACGCGTTATCAAGAAACCAGTGGATACGGTCGCCGGCCGGGACGAGGTCGAAGTCGTGTAACAACTCCTCGAGATGATCGAGCAATTGTTCGACGTGTTCGTCAAGAACCTTTTGTCCATGCAAACATCGTTGCTCAGCATTTCCTAAACCGTCGACAGCAACAACAACAACAACAGCGACGACGACGACGACGACAACGACGACGGCCGCAAAACATTTCGTACCAAACGGTTATCACCGTCTCCGTGAGTCTGGGTTGTGAACCAGACATCCCGTCCGTGTGCCAATGTTGACAGCCAGACATCACCAGGCTCGTATAGCGTACGCTCGCCAACATCTCCAGTGGAATATGAGGCAATGGGGTAATGTTTTATTCACTGATGAGTCTCGGTTTTGTTTGTACGGCGATGACAGAAGGCCCCAATACCACAGTACAGAATACCACAGTTTACCGAATTTAGCTGCGTTAGAACGCGAACTGGTTCGAATTTGGCAGACGATTCCACAATCGACGATTCAACGCTGCATTAATATGCCTGAAAGATTAAGTACAGTCATTCGAAGTAGAGGCGGCAATACACGGTATTGAGACACATAGACACATACGAACACACACACACAATTTAAGGAATGAGTTTGGAGCCGTTAAATACTGCGGAATTGACGAACCGCGGGGTTTCGTTTCTTTAAGGGCGGGGTAAAGTATTTAAATTTTTTTTCATTTTTGTTCATTTTTTAAATGAATGCATAATATATCAAGAATATTGTGTTAAAATTTCAAGTCGATCGGAGTAAAATTGACGAAGTTATGAGTATTTGAGCGTCTATTGCTCCATGCCGGGTTTTATACCTGGGCGGCAGCTGCGCGGCGCGCTATTGTATTTTTCGACCCCGAATAAATTTCTTGATAAACGGGCCTGTTCCGGTGTATATTAGTATACACATTAGTCTGTACATCAGTTGACCGCTGTATGCCGTGCTGAGCAGTAGCAAGTCACACTAACAGTTTGAGTCCGTTTTCGTTCGTGTTCGTACCTCGAAAAATAAGCAGACAAGATCGTGAGAACGGTATTGGGCAATTGTGCCGACCGAAAAAAGTGCCTCCTCAAAAGCGTAAAAACGACGAACCGTTAGCTAATAGCGCGTCAGCGAAAAAAATTAAAAATAATCCCGCTGGGGTGGTAGAAGACATCCAAAAACATTATCGAATGATAGATTTCGTTCTTGTTTTTTCGACTATTGCTACTGTAGTCAAATGTGTGAAGTGTGAAGGAAAAGTTACATTCCAAACATGCAAAAAAGAAGGTCTTGGTTTCAAGATCAAGGTTACATGTGAAAAGTGTAAACAGCCTCACTACATTCCATCAAGTGAAAGAATAGACAGTGGTGTATACGATGTCAATTATCGATTTGCTTTCGTAATGCGAGTGTTAGGCTTAGGTTTAGCCGGATGCAATAAGTTCTGCGGACTAATGGATTTGGCGAGTGCTTTCTTATCGAAACCAGCCTATAATTTATATATGAAAAAACATTGTGAAGCGATACAAAATGTGGCCAAGAAGTTCTTCGCATCGGCTGCACAAGAAGAGAAAAAAGCAATGTCTGAAGCAAATAATGTAGAAGAAACGTCAGAATTGACTGTATCAGGCGACGGCACTTGGAAAAAAAGAGGATTCTCTTCGTTATTTGGCGTTGCTTCTCTAATTGGATATTGTACTGGAAAGGTACTTGACATTTTTGTAAAAAGCAGTTACTGCCACGGTTGTAAGACTTGGAAAAACAAATTGGATTCTGCCGAATACGAATCGTGGTACGAAGAGCATGTGGATAGCGGTGATTGCAAAGCCAACCATGAGGGACCCTCTGGAAACATGGAGGTATCAGCAATTATAGAAATGTTCGAACGATCGGTGGAAAATCTTGGGGTGAAATATCGTAACTACATCGGAGACGGTGACTCAGAGACGTACAGCGGCATTGTCAATGCAAAACCTTATGGTGAAGATTTTGTGATAAACAAAAAAGAATGCATAGGGCATGTCCAAAAGACAATGGGAACGCGTCTGCGTGGACTAGTAAAAACAAGCATAGTTGACACAAAATGATTGATAAATTGACTGTTTACTATGGACTAGCTATTCGACGTAATTATGATTCAGTTGAGAATATGAAAAATGCCATATGGGCAACTTATCATCACTACAGTTCAACCGACGAGAACCCACAGCACGAGAAATGCCCAAGCGGCGAAGACTCCTGGTGCGAATGGCAGCAAACTGCAGCTGCAGATGCTCTAGAATCATTCAAACACAGCTACACAGCCCTTCCTACTGACGTTCTGGAAGCCATTGAGCCCATTTATAGTGACTTGAGCAACGACGCACTTTTGCAGCGATGTCTTGGAGGTTTCACGCAAAATAATAATGAGAGTCTCAATCAACTTATTTGGAAAATCTCTCCAAAGTCAGTCAGTGGCACCTCTACAATTGTGGAAATTGCAGCTTATGTAGCTGCATGTACTTACAATGAAGGTTCTTTCGCTTTGTTGGCCTTTATGGAAGAGATGCAAATCAGTACAGGGCCAAGTGCTCACGAATGGGCCCGACAAGTTGACGATTTGCGAATTAGTAGAGCAGAGGAGCAAGCGGCGCACGACAGTAAAGAAGAAAGAGTTTTGCGTAGACAAACGCAAAAAGATGCTCTCGATCATCTTGATGGAAGCCTTTTGCTCTACGGACCTGGCATCGACGACTTTGTGTGAGTATAAGAAAATTGTCGAGTTTTATTTTGAATTTCTAAAAATTCAAAGATGATTGAAAAATCTGAAAAAATTCATACGTATTCAGAAAAATGAACGAATCACGAAAAAAAATTGGGTTGCGGGGAAATTTGTTGACTAATTTTTTTTTCATCATTTTGTTAATAACATTTTGGAATTATTATTATGCAAAATTAATCTTTTGAGTACCTTTAATATGCATGAATTTTCTCAGATTTTTATGCAATCGAGAAGTGTTCACAAACTTATGTGCAATGAGCGCTAAGCGACCAAACTCTTCTGCGTTTTTCAAACCGTTTTTCTGAGACTTGTCATATTTGAAGTCCGTGTGCACGATAACTCAAAATCTACTGGACCAATCGCTTTGAAATTTTGCACAGTACTTCTTCACATAATTCACCAGGTATTGTCGAGAGCTTTTTTGTTTTTTTTAATAATTACTAATTTTTCAACAACAAATTAGCCGATTTTTTTAGCGAAAATCGGGTTTTTGCTCCCAAGTGCTACGAAAAATCGAAAAATCGAAAAAAAAATCCTCGAGAAACATCTCCTTTAACAAATGCATTTTGATTTTTTCGTTTCAGATGATTCTGTTGCGAGTTATGGTGCACACCGCAAACCAACTTTTTTTCGAGGCGCCTCCGGGGTTTAATTTTCACTCGCTCAATTTTGAATATTTTGCAATGCAAATTTAGGAGAATGTTGTTCAAATGTTACTTTATTATATGTAAATTTTTCAATAAACGAACACTATTCGTTACGCCAAAAAAAATCTTAAAAACATACCTTTTTTTCGCCGAATTAACTTTACCCCGCCCTTAAAAAAGGATGAAATGAAGCCTTTTGCTCTACGGACCTGGCATCGACGACTTTGTGTGAGTATAAGAAAATTGTCGAGTTTTATTTTGAATTTCTAAAAATTCAAAGATGATTGAAAAATCTGAAAAAATTCATACGTATTCAGAAAAATGAACGAATCACGAAAAAAAATTGGGTTGCGGGGAAATTTGTTGACTAATTTTTTTTTCATCATTTTGTTAATAACATTTTGGAATTATTATTATGCAAAATTAATCTTTTGAGTACCTTTAATATGCATGAATTTTCTCAGATTTTTATGCAATCGAGAAGTGTTCACAAACTTATGTGCAATGAGCGCTAAGCGACCAAACTCTTCTGCGTTTTTCAAACCGTTTTTCTGAGACTTGTCATATTTGAAGTCCGTGTGCACGATAACTCAAAATCTACTGGACCAATCGCTTTGAAATTTTGCACAGTACTTCTTCACATCATTCACCAGGTAGTGTCGAGAGCTTTTTTGTTTTTTTTAATAATTACTAATTTTTCAACAACAAATTAGCCGATTTTTTTTAGCGAAAATCGGGTTTTTGCTCCCAAGTGCTACGAAAAATCGAAAAAAAAAATCCTCGAGAAACATCTCCTTTAACAAATGCATTTTGATTTTTTCGTTTCAGATGATTCTGTTGCGAGTTATGGTGCACACCGCAAACCAACTTTTTTTCGAGGCGCCTCCGGGGTTTAATTTTCACTCGCTCAATTTTGAATATTTTGCAATGCAAATTTAGGAGAATGTTGTTCAAATGTTACTTTATTATATGTAAATTTTTCAATAAACGAACACTATTCGTTACGCCAAAAAAAATCTTAAAAACATACCTTTTTTTCGCCGAATTAACTTTACCCCGCCCTTAAAAAAGGATGAAATGAAGCCTTTTGCTCTACGGACCTGGCATCGACGACTTTGTGTGAATATAAGAAAATTGTCGAGTTTTATTTTGAATTTCTAAAAATTCAAAGATGATTGAAAAATCTGAAAAAATTCATACGTATTCAGAAAAATGAACGAATCACGAAAAAAAATTGGGTTGCGGGGAAATTTGTTGACTAATTTTTTTTTCATCATTTTGTTAATAACATTTTGGAATTATTATTATGCAAAATTAATCTTTTGAGTACCTTTAATATGCATGAATTTTCTCAGATTTTTATGCAATCGAGAAGTGTTCACAAACTTATGTGCAATGAGCGCTAAGCGACCAAACTCTTCTGCGTTTTTCAAACCGTTTTTCTGAGACTTGTCATATTTGAAGTCCGTGTGCACGATAACTCAAAATCTACTGGACCAATCGCTTTGAAATTTTGCACAGTACTTCTTCACATAATTCACCAGGTATTGTCGAGAGCTTTTTTGTTTTTTTTAATAATTACTAATTTTTCAACAACAAATTAGCCGATTTTTTTTAGCGAAAATCGGGTTTTTGCTCCCAAGTGCTACGAAAAATCGAAAAATCGAAAAAAAAAATCCTCGAGAAACATCTCCTTTAATAAATGCATTTTGATTTTTTCGTTTCAGATGATTCTGTTGCGAGTTATGGTGCACACCGCAAACCAACTTTTTTTCGAGGCGCCTCCGGGGTTTCATTTTCACTCGCTCAATTTTGAATATTTTGCAATGCAAATTTAGGAGAATGTTGTTCAAATGTTACTTTATTATATGTAAATTTTTTAATAAACGAACACTATTCGTTACGCCAAAAAAAATCTTAAAAACATACCTTTTTTTCGCCGAATTAACTTTACCCCGCCCTTAAAAAAGGATGAAATGTCAATATCGATTTTCGTGAGGACTTAGATGGTTCGATCGATTCTTCATTAAGAAAATGTCTGATTTTTAAAATAATTTTGCTTTAGATTAAATACTTTGGAAATGGGGTAGAAATTAACCGCAAAGAATTTATTCTATCGCACTTTTAATCGGTGAATATTGTTTTCATGTTGATTAAAATGGTTAAGATATCAAATTGGTCCTCAGGGTATGCGTAAACACACACACACACACACACACACACACACACACACACACACACACACACACTCATACATACATAAAGCGAATACACATATATATATATATATATATATATATATAACGAAATTTTTTACACATATTTATTGATCCTTTAAGAATATGTACAAATGTTTTAAAAACTTGTTATCCTGTACTTTTGTACGTTTGTTTACAACGGTGCGCAGGAAACGCCAATTGGCGAACAGTATTGTAGACGTTGTATGAATCTGAAAAAAAACCAAACATATTGAGAAGTACAGGTACGTCTCATAAATAAATAACCCCACCGCATATTCAAAAAAGCAACCGACTTCATGACAGAAGTAAGAGGGAGGAATAACAGACCGACACGAAAATACAAGGTCAATTAGGTAGAACGTACAGAAAAACAAAATTATAAACGGGAAGAAGGACAATTGAAAAAAAACAATAAAAGAAACAAAAACAGTAGGATGTATAGATAGCAGAAACAGAGTTAACAATAACAAAGGGTAAGGGAAGGGGAATGTAAAGGCGGCACAACAAAGCGAGAGGGAGACATGGAAAAGAAAACAAAGAAAACCACAAAAACAGAATAGAAGTAAAATTTATTTAAAGAAGAAAAAAGTTACTCATTAAGGGAATTATGGGTAACAATTAAGGGAAGAGGAAAGAAAAGGTGGTAAAATCGGTATGTAACAGGACACGAGTTCTGGAGAAAAGACACTTCTTCTTTTGGCTGAGAAATCGACTAGTATACAGCACATGAAAACTGACCTTAGGGGAAGGAAAGTGTCGTGGGAGGAAAGCCGACAGAACAGAAAAGGTGGAGTCATTAGCGTACTATAGAACTCTCAATTTTCTATAAAAAAAAAACCTAACAAGTACACAGCCGACGCAAATACTGAACTTAGGGGAAGGAAAGTTCAGTGGGAGGAAAGCTAAGGAAAGGGAAAATTGAGAAGGGGTAAATGATTGAAATAAAGGAATTTATGGATAAAATGGTTGTAGAGTAAGAGAAAAAAATAAGAAAATGGATAATCGGAATTATTAACAACATAGGAGAAGCAATTATCAAACAATAAATAGAAAAATTGTATTAGGAAAAGAGAAGAGGACAGAAGGTCTCTTAAACTAAGAACGACACATGTAAATTTATAACACACACTTACACACAGAGTCACCTAGATCGCACATTGAAGAAGAAAAATACACAAGGAACACATAAAGAGCAAGGAGGTATCCCAAAATCGCGAGCGTGACGGAATCCACACAAAGAAAGGGTCAGCCGAGACCCCGATGTGAATCGCGCGGATAGATCGTCGCAGACCGGTAAGTGGCGACCTCTCACGCCAAAATCGAAAACATTGTTAATCAATTATTGACGCGCGATAATTGGACGGGAGAGAGCATCGATTGTGACGACGCGGCTGGTAGGCACAGGGAAGGGAGGTCAGTCTCGCCGCGTGACAAGAGAGCGCGCGTGCCTCGTGTACCTAGATCACGCATCTACAGCGCCGCGACTCAAGGCGCCCTAAGAGAAAGGGATAGAGAGAAAGGGTAAGCGCCGCAATTCCTAGTGCCATGACCGAGAGCGCGGCGACTCAACGCGCCCTAAGAGGCAGGGATAGAGAGAGAGGGAAAGCGCCGCGATTCCTAGCGCCACGAACGAGAGCGCGCCACGACTCAACGCGCCCTAAGAGTCAGGGATTCAGAGAAAGGGGAAAAGCGTTGCGATCCACGGCGCCGCAAGCGGAAGTGTGTCGCGACTCGGCCCGCCCCAAGCAAAAGTACTAGGGAGAGCGCGGCAGCCATTATCGATCAGCGATAAGAGATCGCGCTCTATCGTACTTACCTCGCGGGTAATCAATATTTACCGCAGAGAAAAACATTGCGGAAATTACAAGAACAACACTCTACACCTACATAATGCGGTCATTTCTATTGTATCGAGACATATAAAAACTGAATAAATTGTTCTTTTTTTGTAAAATACCAAAAACACGTGAACCTCTATTAATTTCTTCCGTGTTCGAGTCCCGAACCTATAAAGTTATTTGTAGCGAATTAAGACCACCCGTGAAAAACGACGCAACCGACCCAACCTCGAGCCAGCGTCACGCCAATCACATTCTACCATTGGCCGATGAACGACAGCACTACCGGCTTAGTGTTGCGTCACGGTAGGAGTCATCTCTTCGGCCCAACGCTGGCATGTACGGTTAGCCAATACTAGGCTTACCGGAAATCCTAACAGTTGGCCGGTCATTGGCCCAACATTGGGCCGGTGAAAAACGACGCAACCAACCCAACCTCGAGCCAGCGTCACGCCAATCACATTCTACCATTGGCCGATGAACGGCAGCACTACCGGTTGAGTGTTGCGCCACGGTAGGAGTGATCTCTTCGGCCCAACGCTGGGATGTACGGTTGGCCAATACTAGGCTTACCGGAAATCCTAACAGTTGGCCGGGTATTGGCCCAACATTGGGCTAAAGAGATCACGATCATTGGCTGACGGTTGGGGTGATCACCGGCCCATAGTAGGACTAAGGTCGGCTTCATATTGTTGGCGCGATATTCGGACTACTGTTGGCCCAGTGTAGGGCTGTCAAAACAATCCAATGCTTAGCCAACAATCGATCAGATTCACAAGTTTCTGTGCTCGATGATTGCTCATCGAAAGAATTATTAGATTCACTAATATCGTTATGCACAATCACTTGTTCGTGGAATGTTTCCAAATTTGTTTCACTATCTACTTGTCTTTCTGTTTCGTTACCTCTGACCCTGACCTGCTGTAAAGAGTCATCTAATCTTTGTCGTCGTTTTAACACTCGACGTTTCTTAATACTATCACAATAACTCGGCATTTTTTAATACACCACAAAACTTTAGTATAAATCAATTTTACTTTTAATAAAGTGAATTCTAGATAACAGTAATTATGAGTTATTATTATCACAGGACGCAGAAAATTGCATGCAGCGATAATAAAAAAATATATAATAATGATATACGTAAAAAAGCATTTTTGTATATATGTATGGACTATACCGTTCAAAGCCAGTGTTGGGCCAGGATTGGCAATTCATCAGTTTGCCATGCTGAAAATAAGCATTGGCAAAACCACGGTCAAACGATTGGCTCAGACTCAGGGCCTGCGCTCGCCCCGACAATTGGCCGACGGTCATTAATTAGTACTGGCCCAGCGTTGGCTCTTCGATGGTGTGCCGAGCTTCAATTCCAGACTGGCAAACCCATGATCAACCGATTGGCCCATGTTCGGGGCCAACACTGGGACCCGATAGTTGGCTGATAGTTGGTAATCGATATTCGGCCCAAGGTTGGGTGTTCGTTGGTTTGCCATGCTTCAAATGAGCACTGGCAGAATCATGGCCAAATTATTGGCCCGTATAGAGGACCAACACTGGGTATTAGTGGTTGGTGCTGAATATTGTACCAAGCGTCGGCCGCATCTTAAGCGCCGGCAAATTTTTCACGGGCAGTAACATTATGGCGCCCGAACAGGGACTCTTACATACGAAAGAAAGGCTCATAGAATAAGGTATTAATAACAAAATGACCCAAACAAACAATGAAACCTCCCTTCACTGGGAATCAACGACGGAGGATGGGTTGCTAGAGGACGCCCGTCAACGAGATCGGCGAAATATTGGGCGATTGTCGGCAATAGGACCCAGGCAAGGGGGAATAGCGAACGAGGAAACATTTGACGTTAGTCAAAATACAGTCGACATTGATGGGACAGGCACTGGGGATAGCGAAACTATTAAAGCCCTCATAAGAGCTATGAACAGCATACGAAACGAATAACGGAGGGAACGCATCACCACAAAAGTGAAAATTCAACGACAGGATGACCGATACATCGTGAGGTTGCGGCAGCTGCCAGAGAAGTCAAATAAAAAACTCACCAACGAAATCAACAAAATCGAAGAACGCACGGAACGAAAAATCGTGATTGCTCAGAAACTAATAGAGCAAGGTCATGACGAGATTCGAAAGGAGCATAAAGAACAAACCGATGATTTTGATACTCGATTGGAAGCCATCAGAAAGACAATATCCAACCTCCTTCTTTTACCGAAGGATGTGGGAGAAGTGGTTATAGATCACTCTAGACGAATCACGGAGTGTGAAAAACACACCCGGACTCAGAACTCAACCACATGGGGAACGGGACTTAACGTGAGCCAGGCATACGGGGCGAAGCGAAAAACCCCGATGTACAATGGTGACGGTAGAGAACGACCAATGCGCGTCCTAAGGGATTTCAAGGAATTTTGGCGAATCACCGGTAACACAGATCTCCTCTACCTAATCAGCCAGTCGCTAAAGGACACTGCCAAGGATTGGTGGAGAATAGTCGAGGACAGGGTCCAGACAATCACCGATGTTGAGGGAAAAATTCTGTGCGCGTTACTGGAGCCAAGGAATTCAGGACAAGATTCGCCGGAATCTTGAATTCGGGCCGTACGAATGGGACGGGCATCGAATGGCCCGAACCGAGTACGCTACTCAAATATTGAGAAGAGTATGTGGCTTCCGGATGGAGGCCGTGTTGAGGATCAGCGTTGTGCCGACGTTTCGCAAACGTTACAGTCTGCATCATCAGGGCTGAGAGCTCCGATACTGAAGCTCTCGTGTCTCAGGTATTCCTTATATAGTTGCAGTCATCGTTCCAGATCGCTGCACCAGCCAATCAGATGTTTTAATTGATCAGCTGGTCAATTAAAAAACCGGGAGGACGGTGTGCCAAATAGGATTGACGTGATATCCTCCATCTCTGTTTAGATTGTCCGGATGTTTTCGGATTTCCAAGCCTTCTCGGTGTTTCCTGGAAAAATAGCTGTTTGATGGGGCCAGACTTTGGGCTTTGTCGAACTGGATGGCATGACCAGTCTCCATCCAATGTTCGGCCAGCGCTGATTGTGTAATATGGCCATATTTGATACACCGTTGGTGTTCTTTGATCCGTGTACTGATCTTCCTCCCGGTTTCCCCTATGTACACTTTACCGCATGAGCAGGGTATTTTGTATACTCCTGGTGCACTTAATGGTGGTCTTTGGTCTTTTGCACTCGGAATCACTTGTGCTAGTTTCTTCTGAGGTTTGAAGATGACTCGCACGTTATGTTTTCCAAGGACCCTGCCTATGCGATCGGTTATGCCCTGAAGGTATGGAAGGGAAGTTGTTGCAGTTATTTGTCCTTCATTCTCTCCATCAGGTGCTGTAACCGTTTTCGGATCAGCTATTTTTCTTTTTAGATTTTTGATCGTTCTTTCGATGTTGCCTGGCTTGTAGCCATTGTCTCCTAAAGCTTTTCGTAGGTGTTCTAGTTCAACCTCCAGGGAGTCTGGTTCGGAGATCGCTAGAGCTCTGTAGACCAGAGAGCTTATGACCGACTGTTTTTGGGACGGGTGGTGATGGGACGTAGCGTGGAGGTATCTATCCATATGCGTTGGCTTCCGGTAAACTTTATGGCCCAAAGTGCCATCGCTTTTCCGTTGAACCAGTACATCCAGAAAAGGGATTTGATTTTCCTGTTCTATCTCCATGGTGAATTGAATATTGGGGTGTTGGGAGTTGAGGAAGGTTAAGAAATGATTGAGGTTTTCTTTGCCGTGACTCCAAATGACGAAAGTGTCATCGACATATCGGAACCAGGTGGAGGGCTTGAGGGAAGCTTCTTGCAGAATTCTGTTCTCGAAGTTCTCCATAAAGATGTTGGCGATGATAGGGGAAATAGGGGAACCCATGGCTGCGCCTGAAGTTTGTTCATAAAACTGGGATTGAAATTGGAAGTATGTAGAGTTTAGGCAATGTTCTATGAGGGGCAGTAGGTTAGGGGCAACTTTTTTGGAATTTTTAACTATGCTTAGGGTTTCATTGGTTGGGACATTTGTAAACAGGGATACAACATCGAAACTCACTAAAATATCTTCTGGTTGTACCTTGATAGACTGGATCTTGTTCACAAAATCCCGGGAGTTTTGGATATAGGAGTTGTTGAGGCCTACGAGTTCCTGCAAAGGTTTGCAGAGAAAACGTGCCAAGTGATATGTAGGACTGCCTATGTTGCTAACAATTGGCCTTAGTGGGATGTTGTTTTTGTGTATTTTTGGCAGACCGTAAAGCCTGGGTGGTAGGGATTCCTTGGGTGTAAGGGCTTTGGTTAGGTTTTCCGATAGACCGGCCTTCTTTAGAAGTGTTGTTGTTTTCTTTTCTACACTCGATGTGGGGTCACGTGATAATTTCTTGTACGTGTTGGTGTCCTCGAGCAGGTTCATAATTTTACTGCAGTAGTCCGTTTTATCCATGATGACAGTCATGTACTCAAATATTTGGGAATGCCAAAGACTTAAGTGAAGGGCTAGCAGAGAAGCAGATCATCCGGAAACTGGCGAATCATTTCAACGAATCAACCCGAATGGCAGTACAGGTCAGTAGCATAAAAAATATTGATGCTTTCCTCGAGTTTTTGGAGAGTATGGACAGGGCAGGACCATTGAATGCCAGACGATCTCTTCCACATCGATCAGAACTCACCGTCACAACAGGGCAGTCGAACCCATGGAAGGGTCAGAGACTCGGGACATTCGGGGGACCACGCCCAATGGGGCTCAACCAACCATGGTGGCTAGGGAATCCTGGATACCAGGGACCATCACCACCATTCCATAATCAGCAACAAGGTGGTGGAGGATTTGGAAACAGCAACGCGGGGCTAGCACCATTCGTAAGGCAGCAACCATGGCAGTATGGATACGGCTATTTCAGACCCCATCTGAACTCTATGGCACCTGCATGGAACCCAGGTCAGTCAGGGGGGCCAGCAATAGCGAATCCGCCGGCAAGCGGGCATCGGGAAGTGCAGAACTCTCAGGCGCACAATGGACAGCCTGTCGGACAAAAACAGGACCAGGGGAGCTGCTAGCAGTTGCGCCCGAATCGATGGCAATAACCACTATCGATAAGCCATCACGAGGCGCAACGGACAATGAGGAAATCCAGGACGCCATGGAGGAAGCACGCCAAAGGATGAAAAGAAACCTGAAAAAAAGAAAGATTGAAGAAGAAACGGAACAAGCAAAACGAGACGGAAGAACAAGATCTCGGGCAAATCAGCCAAATGGGAATGATCGAGATTCCGGAGAACAAACGAGTCTGGATCCGGAACAAACGAACGACAACAAAAATGATAACGGGGCAACATGGACCCGAGGCTGAACCAATCCAGCAAGATCAGGTGGAAGAAATCACGGCAAGCAGCAGTGCCAGGAAGGAAGTCGAAAGCAAAAAGAAGGAAAAGAAAATGAAAAGCCTAGGGACAAACATATATGATAATCCGAGGGACTTCCTCATGGAGAACCAAGGGCAGGCAAGAAGGACACGGCTGCGATGCCCAACACTGCCGATCGGCCTAGAAGGGATGATCGTAGAGATGCTGATCGACAGTGAGAGCGAGGTATCATGCGTATGGGAGGAATTCTTTTTACAACGAAAAATTGAATTCAAGGATTGTCCCAGGATACCAGTAACAAGTACCGAGGCTATCGGAGCATTAGGGGGTAAATCCGGACGAATCAAGCAGCAAATTATGGTAGAGGCAGAAATCTACCAGGCTAGAGGAAGCCTACAAATGCTGATAATACAAAAAATGAGCAGGAATGCTATCTCGGGTATCGATGGACTGCTCGAACTGCTGGTGGAGGTGGATGCGGGTAAGAGGATCATTAAGGTAAAAAACGAGATAGTCGCCGAGCTGGAGGAAGGAAGATGGATTTGGCAACGGGAAGAACACCACGCACATCCACCCACCAAGATTTCCACGATAGAAAACGGGATAGAGGATGAACTTACCCAGGAAGAAATAAACCAGAAGCTACAGGAGTGCCCTAATTTTTCAGAAGAAATAAGAGAGGACTTCGAAACTCTTATACAAAACTACTGGCACATTTTCAGTCGAAAACCCGGTCGGATGCACGCATACACGCATAAATTGATTCTCAAGAATCCCGAACCATATGTGCATCGGTCATACCCAGTACCGATTCAGTATCGGGAGAAAGTACAAGAAGAAATCAACAAAATGCTAAAACAAGGTATAATCGAACGAGCAAAAAGCCGTTTCATTAACTCCCTCGTCACCGTCGTAAAAAAGGATGGATCAATCCGGCTGCGTCTGCACGCTCGGCAGTTAAATACATTTTTAGTCGAAGATCATGACACCGCGCCACCAACCGAAGAAATCTTTCAGCGGTGTGGGGGAGCCCAGGTCATATCAAGCCTAGATATGACAAGCAGCTTCTGGCAGATTCCGTTAGCAGAAGAATCATGACCATATACGGCATTTCAACACGGAAAGTACTATCAGTTTACGGTAACATCTTTCGGGCTAAAGACAAGCACGGCAAGTCTAATTAGGGCATTGGATATTATACTTTAGGATCTGGGAAGTTCGAGCATTAAGTTCGTCGACGACTTGCTGTGTTTGTCAAAAAATGAGAAACAGTATCTGGTACACCTACACCAGCTATTCGAGCAAATCAGCGCGAACAATATGACTCTAAACTTCAGAAAGTCAAAATTCTTTCAACAAGAGGTGGCATTTTTGGTGCATCTACTGACAATCGCCGGAATAAAATCACAACCAGAAAAGATCCAATCAATCAAGGAGTACCCACGACCACGGAATATAAAACAGCTCCGAGGATTCTTGGGATTTGTCAACTTTTACATTAAATTCTCGGAAAGACATGCGAAGGAAACATACCCCTCCTTGGACTACTAAAAAAGGGGCAAGACAGGAAATGGGGAGAGGAAGAGGAAAAAGCCTTGGTAAAAATAAACCAACTGTTAATCGAAACAGTGATCCTAAGACATGCGGAGCCATCCCGGGAATACTGCTAACCAACGATGCAAGTGACTATGTCATCGGAGCGGTCCTAAGCCAAACAAACAGCGATGGCTCGGTGGGGGTAATCTCGTTTGCAAGCCGGACCTTCAAGGGAGCGGAGATAGGGTATACGACAACGGAAAAAGAGATACTCGCGATCGTTTGGGCGCTGAAAAAATCCCGGACGCACCTACTCGGCGCAAAAATCAGGATCATCACGGATCACAAAGCACTGACATTTATGAAAACATGCCGATTTGTGGAGGACCGGATGCTGAGATAGGCGCTGTTGGTACAAGATTACGACATCAAAATCGAACATTGCCCAGGAAGAGGCAATGAAGTGGCAAATGCATTAAGCATATCATGCGGCAACCTAGAGAACGACGATCAAAGGACGCCAGGGAAAATCGTTCTGACCGCAATACTCGCCCAGACACCAACAAAAAAAATGAAACAATAATTTAAAAAAAAGATGGACAAATACAGTAGAACCAGGGAAACCTCCGAGCAATATGGGAAAACTGCACGGAACAAAAAGGAGGCAAGAAATACCGGATTCACGAAGGATGTCTACAAAAATATGATTGGACGGAGGAATGGAAAGTCATACTACCCGAAGAGTTGATAGGCATCTTTATCAAGGAATGCCATGAGATGTACGGCCACCAGGGTGCCCGGAAGGTCTACCATCTAGTTAATGAAGATTTCACATGCACTTGCCGGGCAAAAAGGGTGCGACAGGTAGTAGCCACCTGCGATGTCTATCAAAGGGTAAAAGTTGCAGTACAGACGAATTATGCAAAAATGCAGACCATCATGCCTGAGGGGCCGGGCGACCTGGTCTCTATAGATTTTTATGGACCACTGCCAAAATCAGTAGGAGGAGTGCAACATATCCTGGTGACAATGGATGCATTCACAAAATTCGTTAAGCTATACCCGTTAAAAAAGGCAAATACGGCAGCAATCATAAACCGAATATTCAAGGACTACATCCCAAAATATGGAAAGCCAAGACGAATCCAGTTCGACCATGGGTCACAATTCACTTCAACAATATAGGGAGAGCAATTGGAGAAGAAAGGAATGCAAGGAATTTTCTCCGCAATTCGGCACCCACAAGGAAATATTGTGGAACGAGTCAATAGAGAACTCGGGCGATCTTTTAGAACCTTCCTAACGGAAAAACACGCTGGGTGATATCGCTGGGTGCCGGTAAGACAGGGCTGCATCAACGAGATACAGCACGAAACCACCAAATTTACACCGGCAGAAATGCAATTAAAAAAGAAACCTTACCGAGTCTGGAGAGAATGGGTGCTCGCGCTAAAAAGGATCAAACAGACACGCTTACCTGCGAACAAAGAATTGAATTGGTCAGAGAAAGGATCCGAAAGAAAGGACAAAGACGGGCCGAAAAATGTCCCGCGTAGAAATTCTGATAGGGCCCAAATCAGGGCCCGATCAGGTTGCCTGGCTGCCCTGGTAGGGCACTAATAAGGCAACCTGAAAGGGCCCTACTAGGAAATGTAACGTTGTGTCACATATAGGCCTGACCTAATTGCCTGATCAGGCCCCTATCAGGTTGCCTGATCAGAAAGAAATGCATATAATATTTCGAAAATCCAAAATGGAATGACCCACTTAATTTAGAGTTCCACTACAACGAATTTGTATGATAATTCGTCATTCCCTGGCCTGCTGAAATGTTTTGGTTCGAAGAAAATATTTCGCCTATATGGGAATCGAACCTCATACCTACCTACTCAAAGATAGGCACGCTGCCCCTATGCTACCGAGTGCCTGTAACATCTTGGTCTCAGATATGGCATAAGAGACCAAATTAATTCCTATAATTATTTGTTGTATCACATAAAGTATATCAATTAGTTAATATCATTGTGACAATTAAAGAGGTTTTTCGAATAACATGCTATAGATTTTTGAAACTTAACCTTGTATATATATATATATATATATATATATATATATATATATATATATATATATATATATATACCAGGTGTGTAAGTATGAAACCGGAATTTGCCCATAGATGGCGCTAGATGTCGATGCAGTTACCGACACATCACGTCAGCGGTGTCTTGTTATTGTATTGATATCCGACAAAGATTTCCAACTCACAATAACACGAGTTTCATTCAGTAGCATTAGTTTATTAGAGATAAATATGTCGAGTTTTGTGCCAACAAATTACGATTTGCCGACAGCACTACTTTTCTGTTTTCATCTGAAGAAAACCGCAGCCGAATCGCATCGAATGCTTGTGGAGGCGTTTGGTGAGCATGCTCTCGGTAAAACACAGTGTTTCGAGTGGTTCAAACGGTTCAAAAGTGGCGATTTTGACGTGAGGAACGATGAACGTGGAAGACCACCGAAAAAGTTTGAAGACGCTGACCTGCAAGTCTTGTTGGACGAAGACGACGCTCAAACACAACAACAACTGGCGGATCAGTTAAAGGTGACCCGAGAAGCCATCTCCAGTTATTTGTATCATATCATTACAATAAACGTGTTTTTTCTGTACAAAAATTCCGGTTTCATACTTACACACCTGGTATATATATATATATATATATATATATATATATATATATATATATATATATATATATATATATATATATATATATTGAGACGTACAGGTCCGTCTCAGGCGCCATACCCCCACCTCAGAACCTATCAGCCGGTAAAAGACCGGTCGATAGGAATAGGGCAGGGGGAAGTAACGAAATAAGGACCTCGGGAAAACCCAGGTAAACTGAAGGTCACGAAACATTAAGCGAAAGGTATAAAAAGTGAGAGAAGAAAAAACAGAAAAGAACAAAAACAGTCTAAGGTAGAAAAAGTTAGAAAAACAGAAAATAAACAAAAACAGTAGAGAAAGGTAACGACAGGTAAAAAAGTAAGGGAAGGGGAAAAGTCGTTGGAAAGCAAACAGAGAAAGTAACAAAAAAAACAAAGGAAGAATAAATTTATTTAAAACATAAAAAAACGTTAACAATAAAGGGAATGATGGGTAATTGGTAAGGGAAGGGGAACAATAAACAAATAAAAATGGGTATAAAAGAGGAGGAAAGTTGGAGGAATGGCACTTCTACTTCTTGTGTGGATCAAACAGTACCGCTCAGCAGAGTACTACCTTTTAGGAGGGAAAAGCTGAATGAGGGGAGCCTTGAAAAACAATAAAAGAAAGAAGTCATTAGCATAGAGTGAGATTTTTTATGTGGATTAAACAGTACCGCTCAGCAGAGTACCACCTTCTAGGAGGGAAAGGCTGAAAGAGGGGACCTTTAAGAAACTTAAAAAAGTTAGGAAACAGTTTTTTTTTTAAGTCAATAATTACAGAAACAAAGAACTGGGAGAAGAATAAGAAAAAAGAGTACTAAAAAACATTAAGATTAAATAAATTACAAAAGGATAGATAGAAAATTATTATTAGGGGAATAGAAAGTGCGAGGAGGTATTCGAAGTAGTAGTTAAAGTCAATAATTACAGAAACAAAGAACTGGGAGAAGAATAAGAAAAAAGAGTACTAAAAAACATTAAGATTAAATAAATTACAAAAGGATAGATAGAAAATTATTATTAGGGGAATAGAAAGTGCGAGGAGGTATTCGAAGTACCAGGCGACAATACACACACACACATACAACTGTAAAAACGCGAAATATCTGCAAGGGCTCCCGAAAATATCAGGAGAACCCGAAGGTCAAGGAGGCATCACGAAATTCAAACACCACACCGACACAATACACGTAACAAGCGGTAATATCATCATAAGCGGGCACGTGGCGCCATCCGACGGCATCAAACACGGTTAGAGTAATCGATTACCGACGCGCGATAATCGATTACGCTCACGGGGAGTAATTACAAGAAAGCGCACCGTAGCGCGTTAGTCGAAAGTGCGCCGCGATCCACCGCGTCGTGACTCGATAGAGTGGGGGGACTCAGGGAGGGCGGTTAGCACGAGAGCGCGCTCGGCACCGCGCGCAACGAGCGACAGTAGGAAGAGAGGGGGGAGCGCGCCGTATTGAGATCGAGCGCGCTGCGATCGATACCGCTAGGGAAAGTGGACCGCGACAGACAGCGCCACGCGCAACCTAGGGAAAGGCGCTCAGTAGACTCCGCGCGCCGTAACTCGCGCACGCCGCGAGCGCCAATACGTGTAGGAGAAGGAGGAGAAAATCATCGACCCACGGTAAAGCAATCGCGTTCCAACACACTTACCGTCCGAGCGAGTCCGCTATTCGAGTATTGTATCGACCGAGACGCGAGACATTAAAACACACAAAACACACTCCAGCGACACATTAAAACACACAAAACACACTCCAGCGACACATTACAACACACAAAACACACTCCAGCGACATATTAAAACACACCAAACACACTCCAGCGAAACATTAAAACACACAAAACACACTCCGGCGACACATTAAAACACACAAAATACGCTCTAGCGACACAAACAACACACCACATTTGTACACCGGATTTTTTTTATACCGAGTCAACATACTGAATAAAGGTCATTTTATTACCAAATACCTCAAAAACAAAGAGTTTCAACTAATTTCTTCCCTGATCGAGTCCCGAACAAATAAAATTAATTGTGACGAATTCCGACCCGTTACAATATATATATATATATAAGGTTAAGTTTCAAAAATTATATATATATATATATATATATATATATACATAATTCCTCTCTCTCTCTCTCTTCGGCTTACAAAGCTGCCGAAATATTCTAAGACGCATCCGAGTTGCATAATTTTTTTTTGTCGTGACAGTCCATAGCACATTTTTTTAAATAGAATTCAGGAATGCTTCGAAACTCCGGAGCTACGATGCTGTAAAATGGAAGTTTCCATGTGGAAAGTAAGAGGTTATGTGCATCTATCGCCTGCTGAGGCAATTATAGGGCAAGCCTATTTATGGCCTCATCAGGGAATGCCTTAGTAGGGCCGCATTAGGGACAGCCTTAGTAAGGCCCTATCATGGAAAGCCTTACTATGGCCTATCAGGGCAAGCCTTGGTAGGGCCCTATCGGGAAAAGCCTTAGTAGGATCTTATCAGGGACGGCCTTAGTAGGGCCATTTTAGTATAGCCTGATTTAGGGCCTAAATACTTCCGGCCCGGTCGGGGCCGGATCAGAATGTCCGTAATAGGTGTTACCCGTGTCACACCCCGATCGGGGCCTGATCCTGGTCAGGCTAACCCTAAGAAATTTCTATTCGGGGTAATGCTACACACAAGACAACAACGTTCGAAGTAGGCGAATTTGTACTCGTCCGGGCTTTTAATATCGCAGATCCAACAAAACAGCGAACCGCGAATTTTGTGCCACTATTCGAAGGCCCATATAGAATTAAAAAAATCGTGGGGATCGCGACATTTCTTCTCGAAGACCCAAAGACGAAGAAAGAAAGGGGGAAATTCCATGCCAACATGCTAAAGCGCTATCTAGTAGCAGACACGGCAAACTCAACAAAAGAAAAAGAGAAGGAGCACACCGATTTAGCGTATCGAACAATTAATTAATAGAAGAAGACAGAGTATAAAACAAAAGTATGGAAGTAAACACAAACAAAAACAGTGAAGAAGAGATTATCAAGGGACAGACGCGACCAGGGAAAATCCGGAGACGAAATATCTACAGACGAGCACGGAGATTACAGGCACAACAAGAGAACAAGGATAATCAGAACGAATATGAATTATTCCAGGTGACCGACGACAATATAAGAGGATGGTACCTGGGAAATAATTAGGACTATAAAAGGGAGGGGAGGATCAGTGCGTCAAAAATCGAAAAATGAACGATCTCTTATCAGTCGACAATCAACCATCACCGAAACAAGATGTATCGAAACTTCGACGTGACAACCCCGAGAGAATCATACAACGGAGTCACCGTGGCAGGCCTAACGAACCCTAACGAGTTCTTCATCCACCTCAATGAGAGATACGGCCAAGGAGGATATGTTATTTAGATGTTATTTAGATATGGCGGCAGATTAGTCCAGGAGAACCAGAAATCCACCTGCACCTCGAGGAGGAGGCTTTCCTGAGAGCAGCGGTCCTATGGCGCTATGGCGCTAAGGAGTATTTTACCGAGCAACGACCCAACACAAGGAAGACAACTGGTGGTTGATCTTGTCGCTGGGGGATTGGGGCTCGAGTGTGCACGGTAATCAGAAGGAGTGTTACACAGCCCCGTCCATGGCATTCCTCCACCCCTATCAGGGGGTCCCGGTCACTCATGGCGATCTGGTGCCAACGGAGAACACATGGCCGGAGGAGCAGATATTTTACGCAATGGCCGTGATGAATATCTCTCCGTGGACGATCAAGGTGTGGGGGCAGCCAGCGGATCTGGGCATAGTCTTGGCAGATTTATATTTGGATGACGACAGCCCAAATAAGGGAAAAAGTCGGGCCGAAATTTTCATCCACGTGGAGGCTACCAGACGGACCGAAAATCCAGACCCGCCAACAATTTAAAACAAAGGATGCCGTTACGGAGAGGGGACATACCACCGGGAGGTGAAACAGCAGTGGACCAACAACAATAATGGGGACAACAATATCGGCACGGGAGACACTTCAAACACCATGACCACGATCATCGACGACGCCAACAACAATCTCGACACAGCAGAGGAGGAGTACGAGAACGACGACAATGGAGAAAACGAGACCCTCATAAACGACGCCATCCTGGACAACGACCACGACAGCGAGGAGAAACGGTTTTTACGCGACATCGGACTAGACAATAACAGCGACAGCGGGATAGACAGCGACGATAACAGACGTACAGGTACGTCTCATAAATAAATAACCCCGCCGCATATTCAAAAAAGCTACGGTCTTCGTGATAGAATTAGGAGAGAGGGGATTAACAAACCGACACGAAAATACAAGTTCAATTAAGTAGGATGTACAGAAAAACAAATTTATAAACGTGAAGAAGGACAAGGGAAAAAGAAACAAAACCAGTAGGATGCATAGATAGCAGAAAAAAGTAAACAATGACAAAGGGTAAGGGAAGGGGAATGTAAAGGCGGAACAACAAAGCGAGAGGGAGACAGAAAAGAAAACAAAGAAAACCACAAAAACAAAATAGAAGTAAAATTTATTTGAAGAAAAAAAAAGTTAAAAATAAAGGGAATTATGGGTAACAATTAAGGGAAGGGGAAAAAGGCGGTAAAATCGATATATAAAATTACACGATTTTTGGTGAAAAGACACTTCTTCTTTTGGCTGAGAAGTCGACTAGTACACAGCACATGAATACTGACCTTAGGGGAAGGAAAGTGTAGTGGGAGGAAAGTCGACAGAACAGAAAAGTTGGAGTCATTAACGTACTAGAGTACTCTCAATATTCTAAAAAACCTAACAAGTACACAGCCGACGCAAATACTGACCTTACGGGAAGGAAAGTACGGTGGTAGAACAGCTAAGGAAAGGGAGAACTGAGAAGGGTTAAACAATTGAAATAAAGGAATTTATGGATAAAAGCGTTGTAGAGTAAGAGAAAAGGATATTCGGAATTATTAATAATATAGGAGAAGCAATTATCGAACAATAAACAGAAAAATTGTATTAGGAAAAGAGAAGAGGACTGGAGGTCTCACCAACTAAGAACGTACACATATAAATATATAACACACACTTACACACACAAACACACAGACACCTAGATCGCACTTTGAAAAAAAAAATACACCAGGAACATATAAAGGACAAGGAGGTATCCCGAAATCGCGAGCGCGACGAAATCCATACAAAAAAAGGGTCAGCCGAGAGCCCGATGTGAATCGCGCAGATAGACCGTCGCAGACCGGTAAATGGCGATTTCTCACGCCAGAAACGAAAACATTGTTAATAAATTATCGACGTGCGATAATTGATCGGGAAAAAGCATTTTCAATCGAACTCTCAGAGGCTTTACTACTCGACATGTAGAACAGAGAAAATTTCTAGTTTTCTTCCATGTGCTTGCGGAGATATAGTTATTTTTATTTAAAAAAATCGAAAATTTCAATTGATAATAGAAATCACCAAAAAACGATAAATTCTTTCAATCGATTGGAAATAAAGGGTCCGAATTCGATTCACCTTCATGAGACAGTATTGGACCAACATAAATACTGTCTATTCTAATCATCTTCCAAGCACAAACAAAAAACTGTACACATTGACAATATTCTGAACAAATAAAATTCTGAAGAGGATCCGCATCAAGGATTGACACGTAAGAAAAACTTTTTTCCATCACGACCTTGGAAACTTTCATTGGCCGAATCGAAGCCGATTCCTCAACAACAGGCATTCATCAACACGGCCGCACACTACTCGTACGAAATTGGTACTAGCGAGAGCGCGGCAGCCGTTATCGATCAGCGATAAGAGATCGCGCTCTATCGTACTTACCCCGCAGGTAATCAATATTTACCGACGGAGAAAAACATTGCGGAAATTACAAGAACAACACAAACAACACACTACACCTACACAACGCGGTCTTCTTTGTATCGAGACAATTAAAAACTGAATAAATTGTTTTTTTTTTGTAAAATACCAAAAACATGTGAGTCTATATAAATTTCTTCCCTGTTCGAGTCCCGAACCTGTACATTTATTTGTAGCGAACTAAGACCCGTTACAATATATATGCTTAATCTGTATGAGTGGTGTAGTATTTGGTATTCCGCAAAAAAATTACAATTCCGCGGCGTGCTAAACTTTGATTATCGATTTTTCTTATTTTGTGACCACTCGACGAGTTATGTGAACAGGAAAATGGGAGCGTTTAATTGGGAAGGATAATACGTAAAAACCCTCCAGGGTACGCGTTGGGCCTCAAGAAATGAATACAACGCCGTGGGTATGATGAAACGGAATTGCTTTACAGCATGTCCTTGCTCTCGTATAAAAAGTGATTAATTCCTTTCGAGTAAAGGCATGTTTCATTCAAAGTAATTGCAATATTGGAGACATATATCATTATTTCACTGTAATGTAACCTCAAAGTAAATTGAACAACGGGGTGAAGCAATATACCAACATCAGTAGATATTAGATATGTACTCAATTAAAAGATTTTCTCGCTCATTAGACACATTTTGTTTCGAATCGAGGCGAGATTTTGATGGGCAAGTAAATATATAACAAATAATTTCCAATAAATATAATAAATAATAACGTAATAAATAATTCGTGTGGGTATAGGACCGGTATAACGATTGCGAATTTATCCGAACGTCGCCCCATATTTTCAACAATTGTTGGCCAGTCGTCGAGCACAGTTGGCGCAGGATTGGGCTGATGTGCCTCTTGTAATCCTTTTTTACGGGTATACGTTATTATTTGATACATTCGTTCCGTTGAGATAAAACGTCGATACAAGAGTCCCCATTGTGCACCGTTCACGCCTATTGTCTGTCCGTCCGAACCTTCGATTCGCCTGTGTTTTGATACCGCGGAATTCAATTTGATTCGTGCGGAAAGGAAACAACATCTTTTCGCCCTTTACAAATAGGTGTGTGTGTGTGTGTCTGTGTGTGTGTGTGTGTGTGTGTGTGTGTGCGTGCGTGTGTGTGTGTGTATGTATGTGTGCGTGCGTGTGTTTGGGTTTGTTTGTTTGGGTGTGTGCCCGTGTGTGTGTTTATGCGAACGGTACTACCTTTATTCTTTCATTTCCAGTAACGAGCGGAAGAGCTCGTCTACGCCAAATTCGATGTATATAAATGTATACGTGTTCGCGTCTCCGAGAGAGTATCAGAAAGTACTCTCGCGCATGTATACAGGGTGTCGCAGAAGTAATGTACGCCCTTCTAGTAGGAAAAAAAATTCTGAGACGAAAAGTCCTGTCACTTTTTTATCAGCCGCATAGATAAGTAATTATGAATTAAAATAAATAGCCAATCAGGTGCACTCTACAGCGGAAAGGCAGCTTAGAGGGAAGGGATAGGGGAATGCGTTGTAATTGCGTGTGCGGAGGGAAAATGTGTGCGGAAGGAAAATTCCGAAAGTATGTGTGCAAGTGCACACACACACGCGCGTGTGCGCACGTACACTCACACTAGGACACACACTTGCACACATACACGCGCGTGTGCGCACGTACACTCACACTATGACACACACTTGCACACACACACGCACACCCTTGCGCGCGCACACACACACACACACGCACGTACGCACGCATGCATGCACACACTTGCATACGCACACTCACACACGTACACACACACACACACACACACACACACACACACACACACACACACGCGCGTGCGCGCGCGCACGCACGCATGCACACACTTGCATACGCACATTCACACACACACACACACACACACACACACACACACACACACACACACACACACACACACACACACACACACACACACACACACACACACACACACACACACACACACAGACACACACACACACACACGCGCGCGCGCGCGCGCGCGCACACACGCACACACGCACACACGCACACACGCACACACGCACACACGCACACACGCAAACGCACGCACACACACACAAACACACACACTTGCACACGTGCTTTCGGAATTTTTCCTCCGCACACATTTTCAGGCGCACGCAATTACAACGCATTCCCCTATCCCTCCCCTCTACGCTGCCTTTCCTCTGTAGCGCGCATCGGATTGGCTATTTATTTTAATTCATAATTAATTATCTATGCGTCTGATCAAAAAATGACTGAGGACTTTTCGTCTCAGAATTTTTTTCCTACCAGATGCTAGAAGGGCGTACGTTACTTCTGAGACACCCTGTATATCTGTATGTGTGTGCATACACATATTTAAACCGATGTGTAGGGCAAGTAGTAGCAAATTGAACCAACATTTTCTTATAGGAGATAAAGGATATCTCAAAATGACCTGGCAGTTTTATTTATTAATAAAACGTATTATTTATTTGAAAAGTACGAATATATTTTTTTAATATCAGCTACCAATATGCAGGTTATGTGTGGAACACAATATCCGATAAATAGCCGCCTCCTCCTTGTTTGCAACCGTTCACTCTTTCGACGAAATTTTCAATAACATTTTGGCATAATTTCGGACTAATTTCATTAATGGTGCGGCGAATTGCTTCCTTGAACTCCGGAACGGTCTGTGGATCATTGGCATACAATTTTCCTTTCAGAAAGCCCTAAAAAAAGAAGACCAATGGCGCCAAATCGTTCTATGATCGACCACGAAACTTCGTCTGCAATAACTGCACTGTTTTGCCCGCAGTGGGGCAGGTTGCGCCACCTTGTTGAAAAAATGTCTTCCAAGTCCATGCCGTTTAAGCCATTTATCGGAAATCGTGTTCCATACATAACCTCCATGTTTGTACCTTATAGTAAGCTAAAAATATCCGTACTTTTCAAATGAATAATACGTTTTATTAATAAAGTCAAAAATCTGGTCATTTTGAGACACCCTATATTTCTCTTTGAAGGAATTCGTGAAAAGTACATGTATCATGGCTTCATTTGAGGCAAAATACTACAAGCGATACCTACATTGTTATAAATTTCCCGATTATTAAAATTCGAACATTATTCAACCCTTCGTTGTCACACAGGGCCCGATAGATCTGAAGTTCATTTCGAAACTGATTATCTGTACGATTCGGTTTTTAATATGATGACTTTGGTTAAATATTTCACAATATACAATGTATTTTGTAGGATTTTTCGTTGGAATTGGACAGACAGGCTTCATATTCCACTACGATTTTGAAACTGGATCAATGTGATGCGTTTTCTAAATTTCGTAAATATGACTCATAAGGAACATCCCTCAGGTGACACCCTTCGATTCTGTTGAAATTTGGATATGTTATAAAGCACCGAAAAGTAAGCGATACGTATTTTTTTTATCGCCGGAAAAACGGTTTTAAGGGGTGATTTCACCTCTCGAAAAAAGGCATCTCTAGGGGTAATATTGTCACATCCGGAAGGGACGCGAACATAATATTTTTGTTTCCCTCTTTGTTGCCTACGCCTAGCGCAATAGCACGGGATGAGGGTAAAAAGGGGTAGTGCGTGGGAAAGAATAGAGTTAAGGAATTGACGCGATATTTCGATATTGAGGAATAATTCGACAGAATTGGTGTACGATTGACAATATGTTATTTATTATAAGACTACTGGACGGGTTAAAGCGATCAGGCCTACGATGAATGATACAGAAAAGAAAAAGGTATGGTTAGCTTACATTGGTTGTGTTTGACGCTCGGTCGCTCGCTCGCTCGCTTGCGTGGATGTTTGTTGTCGCTCGCGTTACAAGGGCCTTCGCTCTTGGCCTGGTGCGCTCGCTGGTACAATTGCTGGTAAGACGCTCGCAGGATTTTACGCTGGTCGTGTGTATACTCGACGTGTTTACTACGACGGGCACTACGCGTAGATAGAAATATGCACGGCGCGCAAGGTCGATGAATTGAGATTGATAATCACGGACCGATGATAGAAATTATACAAGTGTAAAATAAAACTTTTGTGATTCGAAAAATGAAGACGGTTCGTATGAAGGATAATCGGAGATATTCGTTAGGCTTCTGGGTTAAGACTTGATATAAGGAGTGATTCGGTTGACGCAAATATTGGTTGACGGAAGACTAAGTTCTGAATTTGATGAAGATTGTCGGGAGACTGGGATTGAGACTTTACAGAAGAACTTGAGCCGATGGTAGTTGGCGGGAGACTGACTTCAGGAAGGAAGTCTTTCTTGAAATCAAAATTAGGAGGGGTTCGATAGTGGGCGAAGGAATTTTAGGGAGAGTGTGCTCTTGGTCATCTAGCTATTCGGGGATTGGTCCACTGGTCATGAATATATCGGTTGATTAGCGTGGTTGGTTGCGGTACGATGTGCGTGTAGGTTACAGATTTCCTAGGCACGCGTGTGACCTTATTTCAGGGCATCGGTTCTGACTAATATGCGTATGAAGAAAAGAGATCTTTGTCTCGTGTTCCGGCGAACAAGCGCATGGGAAATACAGTTCGATATCTGAGACCTAAACATGCGCATGGTTGGTGTTATGTGAATTTATAGCTATGGTGACTTCTCATATCGAAAAGTTTGTATATCGGGCTACGCTGCGAGACCGGATGTCTTATTTTTCAGTGAGAGTTATAAATTTGTCGGAGCCGTCTAGGCTATGTTATGATGAAGTAATCTAGGGTCGAGGCTTCCTTGGTTCTCTTGCAGTTGGGCCGGCGTAGGATTTTTGGAGTCTGTTGATCGAGTTGATGGTTGGTTTTTCGTTCGACAGCTCTTCTTGGAATATGCGCCTGAGATCGTGTTCTTGTTGACAGCCAATGGGATAGGAAAAGTCGATGACTGTGGCGGTGCTGCTATCGTATATATATCGCTGTAGGTTGAATATGCGTGCGAAACGTACGCACGTTCCTTTTTACGCTGTTACGCGTCTTATTCTTAGATTTATTCATTTAATAATAAGCTTTTAACGGCAAATGAGGATATTGGGAATAACCGAGAGAAGGCACATTCGCTAGGATGTAACACCTCCCCGGTTTAAGATTGAGCGTCCCGCTCAATTATTGTGAATGTTCCGAAGGTTATCTCAATATCGTCATCAGCCTATTCTTAAACGGTTGCGGTGTCGGTAGGTACAATTTTTGGATTAGAGTAGTTTGTAGACTATAGAAAAAGGAAAGTATGTGTGTCTTATTATTGTATATGTAGATCTTTGTATGAGAATATGTTTGGTTATTGTATATCTAGATCTTTGTATGAGGAAGTTTTTTTTTGTTCTCGGTTTTTTTTGTTCTTTGCTTTTTTCGATAATTATAAATATATTTATATTTTTCTTTATTTTGCGCTGAAATGTATGTGTACGAGTTTTCTCCTTTTTGTTTTTACTCGTGCATGGTTGCTTATTTACTTATTTTACTCTATCTCTTACTTGACAAGGCTAAAAGAGCGATGACGAAAAAATAAATTATTAGCATGATCAGAAATATCGTCTCCTCGTGCGAATTTAAGGGAAGGAACGCGGTTTGGAGGATTGGTTGTTTTCTGGATGATCGGAGATGACAGGGTACAGATCATGTGTTGCAGCGTTGACATTGGCACTCTGGTTCAGCTGGAGGGGCCGACACGAGTTGATAAAGTTCTTGGCCAGTCGCTGCATCCGTTGATGTTTTTTTCTTGGGTTGTTTAGCGAGGTGCATCAGGTACGTAACCGAGTCCCATACTGCACCGACGAGATAACTTGACCAGCCGTCCACAGGGTGTAGGCTGTATGCATGGATCGCCGTATCTATGAGGACCTTGATCGCTCGCACGACGAGTGACGTTCGGGTGAAACCAGCGCTTGCTGTACCGAATAGAATGAATTTTCCAGGTGCGATTCCAGATGGAGTAGGCTTGGTGTTATATATTGTTGTTATCCAGGAGATTTAACAACTTGTTCTCCGGACTGGTAGTGTTCTGACTACTGATGTCCCGTGCCATATTGTTTACGACAGCGGGTTTCTCCAAGGGAAACATTACGCGATCTCGTACGTTGTCGATATCTTCTTTGGAGTACATCGCACAGGATGCTGATGATGTTGAGTTGATGTATCGTTAAGTAGATTTCGTCGATGGATTCATGTTTGCAGGTGGTGTGGCTTCGACCAGAACAGGGATGAACTTGTACCAGGTGTCTCCGAAGAGGTAAAAAGGGGGAAGTAAGGAATTGCAGGTTGTTTGAGGTTTTTGGTGATATATGCGTTCGAGGAATGAGGAGATATATTTCGTTCCCACGAGTGACAGGAGATTGATGGTAAAATTCTTTTAACCTGGTCAGATTTACTTGTACCCTTATATATTGAATAACGTGTACTCTTTCGTCAGAAAGTACCGCCTATAACTCGGCTTCTTTGCTAAATTGTAGAGAATTTGTCCGAGGCTTGGATCGCTGATAACAAATTATTTTGGAGCATTCGGCGCTCTTTTTTCACCGTTTCGTAGGAATATCGTAATACAATGATTCGCTAATGTAATATAATTACTACGTATATGAATTTCAAATGCTTGTAGGAAATTATATCTAGGTTTGCGACTGGAAATCTTCCTTGAATTGTGAAATAGTTAGTTTGGCGAGTTTTGAATATACACAAGTTCGCATGTTCTGTACTGTGGAGACTGTAACTAAAAATTTGATCTGTTTTTCTCATTGCGAATGCAAAGATGATATCGTTAAGCATTGCAGAAAAGGTTGATTACGGCCATCTGAAAAACAGGTTAATTATTAAGATTATTTATTTAATTAGGATTGAAATCGGTTTTTGGGGACACCCTTGTGCCCTCCAGGATCATACGGCTTACCCGTTGAGTTGGTGAAATAAACCGGATTATCGTTTCGAAAATGAAACAACTCTTTGGTATTGATGAAATTTGCAATTTTGAATTCTGATATTTTTCTTTCCTCCGCTGGAGGATCTTTGTCTTCGGAGGGTTGTGAATCGAAAGAGTTGAAATCTGAATTTGTCGAATTATCGGAATTAGGATTGGTGAAGTTTTGGAAGCGAGGGATCGGAAGTGCTTTGCGCTTGTCAGGGCCCTCAGCTGATTTCGGGGCAATGCCCTCCGCGGGTCGACTAGTGCGTATGGGTCTTACTATTTCGGCCTTCGTCTCGCCGTCGCTACTCTCTGCGTAATTTATGAGTTTACGAGTTCGACGCGTAAGGTGTCGATTTTGGGAGTGCGCGTCTATGCGTTCGACTGCCGGCGCATCGGCCTTGACGGTAGCGTAGTCGCCACATGATTCGTGCACTTGTTCCATAGGGCTCTTCACTTGAGAGCGAATGACGATGTTTATATTTTTCTCACGCGGGACGGGGTGGACATCTGCTCGAACAGTAAAGTTCGTTGGATTTTTGTTTTCGTCATTGCTCTTGCTAGTCTGGTTTAATCTGCGCGCTAAATCTTGTAATGCGATTTTCGAATTCTCGATTATATGCGATGTTGACTTAGAGGTGACGATAGAATTTACGTTCGTTCGCGAATTTGCTTTTGTGATTGAAATTTGATTCGAGTTTTGTTTTATTTTGGGTTTTTCTTTTTTGTTTGGATTTTGAATTGTTTTGGATTTTTCTTTTTCGTTTCGATTTTGTTTTATTTTGGGTTTTTCTCTTTCGTTTTGTTTTTGAATCGTATTGGATTTTTCTTCGTCATTTTGGTTTTGTGTTATTTCGCGTTTTTCTTTTCCGTTTGGATTTTGAATTGTTTTGGGTTTTTCTTTTTCGTTTTGGGTTTTATTTGTTTTTGATTTTGCTTTTTGTTCCTCGTTTCGATTTTGATTTGGTTTTGATTTAATTTTTTCGTTTTGGTTTTGTTTGGGTTTTTGTTCAATTTTTTCCTTTTCGTTTGTTTTTGTTTTTGATTTTTCCTCGCTACTGAATTTTTTATTTGATTTTCCTAGCTCGTCGCTCTCGTCGGAGTGATGGCAAGGTTTTGTTTCGACGTTTTTTGTCGAAGTTTTTTGATTGGCCACTTTCGGGCTCTGGATTAGCGTAGTTGTCATGCAATCTACGATTAGAATAGAAGGATCACGAGGAATTGGACTGGAATTTAAGATTGTCGTGCAATCTGATTTTGGTTTTTGTTCAATTTTTTCCTTTTCGATTGTTTTTGTTTTTGATTCTTCCTCGCTACTGAATATTTTTTTTGGTTTTGCTTGCTCGTCACTCTCGTCGGAGTGAAGGCAAGGTTTTGCTTCGACGTTTTTTGCCGAAGTTTTTAGATTGGCCACTTTCGGGCTCTGGATTATCGTAGTTGTCATGCAATCTACGATTGAAATAGAAGGATCACGAGGAATATGCCTGGAATTTAAGATTGACATGCAATCTGATTTTGGATTAGAATGATCGCGAGAAATTGGGTTAGCATCGCGAGGAACTGGATTGGAAACGCAGATTGTCGTGCAATCTGAGTTTGTTTTGTTTTTGTTTGGTTTTTCTTCATCATCGCTCTCACTGGAGCGTTGACAAAGTTTTATTTCGACATTTTTGTCGATTTTTTCATTGCTTTTATTGGCCACTACTGGGCTCTGGACCGGCGTAGTTGTCGTGCAATCTACGTTCGAATTAGGATTAGAATCATGAGGAACTGGATTAGAATCGCAGATTGTCCTGCGATCTGATTTCATTTTTTGTTTGGTTTGGTTTTCCACGATGTCGAATTCCTGTAGTTTTATGACCGGCACGATCGGTCGTACGGCGTCATTTGTTGGATTGGGATCCTTCAAATGGGCCTTTCCGTCGATGTTTGTTACCAGACAGTCGCCGGCGTAAACATCCTTACGGATTTTTAAAGGCGGGATATACCCTTCCTTTAACGTGCGGTTTTCGACTCTCATGGGGAAAGCGGTTTCGAACGCGCGGGGATTTCTACTATCTCGTCGTGTTCGTTTCTTCGCTCGAACGGCCATGCCATACGAAGGACATTTGTCGGCTGTGTGCCCTAAGTTTTTACACAATTGACAGGTCGTGGCGCGGGAGTTCTGATCGGTGTAACACCTGTCGGCGGTGTGACCGAGTTTTTTGCAAATTTGACAAATGACCGAGCATTGCTCGTTTGGTTTTTTTCTGCACTCGATGGCACTGTGGCCTTGACCTTTGCAAAGGGGGTAGCCGGTTAAGGGGGGTCTGACGGCCCCCACCGAGTTTGATCGAATCGACCCAAAAACCTGAAAGAGGGCTGAAAAACAAAATTTTAGAGATATTTTTTAACCCCCTAAACCCTTATGAAAACACCATAATCGCAAAAAATGCGTTTTTTTTTTGTTTAATTTTTTTTCGAGCTTTCAAATGCATTTTAAAGCGGTTTTAACACAACCAAAATTTTGTTTCAGATGTGTAGACATGCCCTGAATTTTTCCAGATTTTTTCGTAAAGTTAAATCATGTGCAACATAATTTTAATGGCATAAAAACCGTAAAAAATCGTCATTTTTTGTATTTAATGCTATGGTTTTTATTGACGTATTAATGGTAAAAAATCGTGCACCATAGCATAGAAAGCTACTATCTTCCTCTACAAAATGACGCTAATTGGGCTCAATTCGGTCGTCTCTAGCGTCCGAAAATCAAACTTGAATAAATTCCGTTTTTATTATTTGAGCATTTTCAGTTACGAAAATGACACAAAATCATATTTTTCAATTATTTTACTTAATAAAAGTACATTTTGGGGTTTCTGAGGTCGCCGATTACAAATTTGATGTCAAACAGCTAACAAAAAAAAAAATTACACATGTCATCAAATGAAAATGGTATTTGCTATTTCGGTTTTTTCAATAATTAAAAGTCATTGTATTTTAAAAAATCTATTTATTTATAATAATATTACATACATTCATCTAATATATACATTAAACAGACACAAGTAATACATACATTGCAACATGATTGTTATGTTGTTAATCTTCGTCACTGTGTTCTTCAATAACAGGTTCGACATTATCAACGTGAAATAGATTCGTTAGAATTTGAGCTGGGCGGATGATTTTGGACAAATACCGTGCATGACTTAAAAAGTAAATGATTGTTGCAACGTGGGCACAGCAACCAACAGTTCTTAGCCCATTTGCACAATCACATACGTAGTTTTTTATACCGTTATATCCAATACTGTTAGGGTCGTACTGAACGTAACATCTGTATACTTTCTTGTTTATATATCTTGATTTAACTTCACATTTCAAAATGGTATCGTCCTCCAACAAGTATTGCATATTCAAAAGTCCTTCTTCGGTATACATTTCAGCTAAGTATGAAACAGTTTGCGATAACTGGTACGAGCCAGTGAAAAGGATCTTCAAATCTTGCTCTGTCATTTCCGGAAAGTCTAATACGTCATTTGATGTTAACGGTTTGAAGATCCTTTTCTTCCTATTCCAGTTTTGTTCTTCCACAACTTTCGCTAAAGAATTGTCAACGTCTTTTCTTTTCAACATTTGCTCGGCAATTTGATCTTGTAAATCGGTATCGCAATTCAGTCTTTTTCCAAACTCATTAACCAAAAAATTCGCTACTTTGCAATAAAGCATCGCTGAATCCAACATGTTGTTGTTAAACTGATTATGCAAGAGTTTGAATTTACTACCG
Source organism: Ophion slaviceki (assembly GCA_944452715.1). Taxonomy (NCBI): domain Eukaryota; kingdom Metazoa; phylum Arthropoda; class Insecta; order Hymenoptera; family Ichneumonidae; genus Ophion; species Ophion slaviceki. The sequence continues at coordinate 36,584,043 of OX101786.1, read as the reverse complement.
ATTATACCGTGGACAGCCTCTACCACCCACCTCAATTTCGTAACAAATCGACTTTCGTTTGCTTCATTTGTTGGAAGTTGCTTTCTTTTGCCTTTCAACGCTGGCATCAACACAACGAACCCTTGAGATTCTAACCAATCTTTGACGTCTCTGAACCCCCTGTCAAGTATAAAAACATCCCCTTTTTTGAGGATTGATCTCAAGCCGTTCGGATCACTTAGTACATGTTGTAAGATTTTCGCATCATTCACAATTGCTTCGTACGGTCCGTAAACATCTATTACATATCCATCTGTGGCACAAACTGTGAAGGGTTTACAGAGTGGACACTTTTTCTGACCAGAGAAAGATTTTTTTTTGGTAACAATTATTACTACTTTTTTGGTGTCGAAGGTATGAACCATCAGCAATCAAGAGCAGGCGATCTTCAAATCCGTGTAATTTTTTTACGTAAGGCGACGTGTGATTAGCAATTAAATCTTCGCGAGAACATGCCCGAGCTCCGAAACGAAGTGGAAAGACGTCTTTCGCGAATGAATCCAAAACCGATTTGCAATAAGCAGATACTAGTTGTTCAGATTTGATATCGAAAATTGACGCAGTGATTGTGTTGGAATTTCCAGTTCTTAATTTAAAAAGGAATATTAAAAGAGCTTGATTAATACTGCGATTTTGAGAATTTCGCAAAGTGACCAACATGTTTTTTAGAGTCTTGATTTCTGCAACTGTGTATCCAGTTAGCAATTTTATGCGCTCTGCCGATAAATTGTAATCATCTACTCTGTCTAAAATACTGTTGTCGCATTTTTTGGACAGTGCATCCAAAAATAATGCCAACTCTTGAGAACTGATAGTACAAGTATTCGAAAATATTTTCAAGTTTGAAATTTCGTCAACGTACATACGTTCACTGATAAGATGTACAGGACAACAGCGATTGCCTTTTGGAATGAAAATTCGTGAACTTATAAATACCTGTAACCTCGCTTTAAACGGAACAACCGGAGATGTCGTAATTGGAGTAAGACATACGCAACAACATTTGTGAGTCGCGGTAACTCTGTTGAAAGGCATCTCGATCATTTCATAGTCCGGTTCTCTTGGACGAAGAACGTAAGGAGGGTCCTTAGAAGATTGTGATGACTGTCCTGTGGAAGATCCAGACTCCGACCGTGACAATTGTTGCGAAGACTGTTCCGAAGATTGTTCTGTGTCATCTGATACTGTCAAATTGGAGAGTGTTGATGAATGTCTCTCTACAGGATCGACAGAATTTTGTTCGCGATCAACATCTGGCAGAGGATTTTCCTCGGGATTGACGTTTGGCAGAGGATTTTCTTCGGGATTAAAATCCAACTGAAGATTTTCTTCAGGATCAGAATCACTGCTCGTCGATGGTGAAACCGTTCGGGATTTAGCGATTGCGGAACGACACAGATGACATAAAACGTCACCTTTCTCTACTCGTTTACCTAGTAGTTTAGTATATAAGTGTACGTCATCATCTGAAGAAATGGACTTCTGTTTTCCGGTATCATAACGCAACAATCTGTTGCATCTTATGCACCTTTCACCAGCCGTACATTTTCGTTTTTTCGGTGGCATCGCACAGTTTTTCCTAAAGAAAAAAAAAGAACATTGTTATTTTTTTATTATGATTAACAAATTATTTTTTTTTTTTGAAAAAAATGAAAAAAGTAACTGAAACCCGGAATAAAAAAAAACCATAATTAAAAAAACAAATAGAACAAAAGTAACGAAAATCGAAAGTACATTAAAAATTGTAAATCAAAACAAAAAAAATGTTGAAAACATCGGTAAACAAAACAGAAATAAATTATTGTATTCCAAATCATTTTTTTATTGAAATATCGTTTCGTCTTAGTTTTGTTTTTTTTTTTGCTTTTTTTTAAATTCTTTTCATGTGAGTGAACTAAACAACAACTTGAAGTTGACGGCCACCTTCTGTACGATTTCAAGTCGACTATGAGGCAAACGATTGTAGATTGAGGTTATGATTATAAATCAATTTTTATGTTGATTGATATTTAAATTGATATTCAAACTCACCTTAGAATACTGCTTCAATCACTTCGTGTTGAGATAGGCAGGTTAAACGATAAATTAAAAAAACGCTGTTAACAAAACAAATAGATTTGTTTAACGGAGCAGAGCGCGTCGCATGACGTGTGTACTGGACGGCGGCTGAACACAGAGAGAAAGAGAGACCGCGTGGAGCGGGGTTCTCGATGCGTCAGTGCGTAGTGGGCATGCGCAGTACCGTGCGGAGGGGCATACGAGCCTAAGGCCCACGTGGGTACGGTGGCCTTAGGCACTCGGGTACGTGGCTTAATAAGGTACAAGTTGGGATTTTCTCCGCCAGGTGACAGTTTAGTCGGGGAATTCCAAATTTTTTTTCTGAATAATACGTAATTTTTTGTTTGTTAATATAACTATTGACAGCTGTTACGATTAAAAATTCGTGTATAAGAATGAATTTATAATCAGCGACCTAAAAAATCCTTATTAATATCGTTCCCATAGCTTTTTTAAAAAATTTCAAAAATTAAAATATTTTTTCTTCGTTTTGACAGCTGTCATGTGACAAAACTAATTTTTGACATCAAATTTGTAATCGGCGACCTCAGAAACCCCAAAATGTACTTTTATTAAAAAAAATAATTGAAAAATATGATTTTGTGTCATTTTCGTAACTGAAAATGCTCAAATTATAAAAACGGAATTTATTCAAGTTTGATTTTCGGACGCTAGAGACGACCGAATTGAGCCCAATTAGCGTCATTTTGTAGAGGAAGATAGTAGCTTTCTATGCTATGGTGCACGATTTTTTACCATTAATACGTCAATAAAAACCATAGCATTAAATACAAAAAATGACGATTTTTTACGGTTTTTTTGCCATTAAAATTATGTTGCACATGATTTAACTTTACGAAAAAATCTGGAAAAATTCAGGGCATGTCTACACATCTGAAACAAAATTTTGGTTGTGTTAAAACCGCTTTAAAATGCATTTGAAAGCTCAAAAAAAAATTAAACATCAAAAAAACGCATTTTTTGCGATTATGGTGTTTTCATAAGGGTTTAGGGGGTTAAAAAATATCTCTAAAATTTTGTTTTTCAGCCCTCTTTCAGGTTTTTGGGTCGATTCGATCAAACTCGGTGGGGGCCGTCAGACCCCCCTTAACCGGCTACCCCCTTTGGCATGTAAGGATTGCGAATCGGCAAGCTTCGGTCGGATGATTATTCTTTTTGCAAATATTACAGATCTTGATTGACTTGATCGGAACGGGTTTAATGGAAGGCGAGTGCAACTGTTTTCGCAACGCGATTTCATGTTCAATTTGTATAGCGTGGTCGATCGCGACGTCGATGTTGGCACATGGAGGGAGTCGTTGTTCAATTTCCCCCTTTAATCCACGTTTAAAACACGTCAGGAAGTAGTCGTCTACTGTTATTCTGAATACGGGGTCGTCCGCCCCATCATTCGATAGGTTTCGCGCCTCGATTATTTCCTTTGCCTTTTTCCTGATTTTTACGGAAAAATCTATGACACTGTCGTTGGCCGTTTGAAAGATATTATTGAGTTCTCCCAATAATTGCATTACGCATTTATTTGGTGCATATATTTTTTTTAGGAATTTGTTTAGTGCTTCTATCGTTTCGAATTTCGTCCCGTGGATTGCTTCTTTAGCTTGATTTTTCAATTTGTTTCTTATTAATTTTGCTAAATATTTTTCGGCTTCGGGAGGGAGCATATCTTTTGCATCCTCGCACCCAGTTATGAATTCTGATAAAGGGATATTTTGTCCGTCGAATTCAGGGACGCAGGTTATGGCGTCTGTTAGAGATATTAACTGGTTTGTTCCTAACGTCGTCATTGTTTTTGTGGGTTTGTTTTCGATTTTTGAGAATTTTTGTAATTTTTTGGTCGATCGTTTAGGTGGTTCCAAACCAGGTAACAAATCCGATGCATAAATTTCCGAATAACTTATGGACACTAGGTCAATTAGCACATTCCCTTTTTAATATCCCGGACGAGCCCCCAAAAATTTATATGTCACATCCGGAAGGGACGCGAACATAATATTTTTGTTTCCCTCTTTGTTGCCTACGCCTAGCGCAATAGCACGGGATGAGGGTAAAAAGGGGTAGTGCGTGGGAAAGAATAGAGTTAAGGAATTGACGCGATATTTCGATATTGAGGAATAATTCGACAGAATTGGTGTACGATTGACAATATGTTATTTATTATAAGACTACTGGACGGGTTAAAGCGATCAGGCCTACGATGAATGATACAGAAAAGAAAAAGGTATGGTTAGCTTACATTGGTTGTGTTTGACGCTCGGTCGCTCGCTCGCTCGCTTGCGTGGATGTTTGTTGTCGCTCGCGTTACAAGGGCCTTCGCTCTTGGCCTGGTGCGCTCGCTGGTACAATTGCTGGTAAGACGCTCGCAGGATTTTACGCTGGTCGTGTGTATACTCGACGTGTTTACTACGACGGGCACTACGCGTAGATAGAAATATGCACGGCGCGCAAGGTCGATGAATTGAGATTGATAATCACGGACCGATGATAGAAATTATACAAGTGTAAAATAAAACTTTTGTGATTCGAAAAATGAAGACGGTTCGTATGAAGGATAATCGGAGATATTCGTTAGGCTTCTGGGTTAAGACTTGATATAAGGAGTGATTCGGTTGACGCAAATATTGGTTGACGGAAGACTAAGTTCTGAATTTGATGAAGATTGTCGGGAGACTGGGATTGAGACTTTACAGAAGAACTTGAGCCGATGGTAGTTGGCGGGAGACTGACTTCAGGAAGGAAGTCTTTCTTGAAATCAAAATTAGGAGGGGTTCGATAGTGGGCGAAGGAATTTTAGGGAGAGTGTGCTCTTGGTCATCTAGCTATTCGGGGATTGGTCCACTGGTCATGAATATATCGGTTGATTAGCGTGGTTGGTTGCGGTACGATGTGCGTGTAGGTTACAGATTTCCTAGGCACGCGTGTGACCTTATTTCAGGGCATCGGTTCTGACTAATATGCGTATGAAGAAAAGAGATCTTTGTCTCGTGTTCCGGCGAACAAGCGCATGGGAAATACAGTTCGATATCTGAGACCTAAACATGCGCATGGTTGGTGTTATGTGAATTTATAGCTATGGTGACTTCTCATATCGAAAAGTTTGTATATCGGGCTACGCTGCGAGACCGGATGTCTTATTTTTCAGTGAGAGTTATAAATTTGTCGGAGCCGTCTAGGCTATGTTATGATGAAGTAATCTAGGGTCGAGGCTTCCTTGGTTCTCTTGCAGTTGGGCCGGCGTAGGATTTTTGGAGTCTGTTGATCGAGTTGATGGTTGGTTTTTCGTTCGACAGCTCTTCTTGGAATATGCGCCTGAGATCGTGTTCTTGTTGACAGCCAATGGGATAGGAAAAGTCGATGACTGTGGCGGTGCTGCTATCGTATATATATCGCTGTAGGTTGAATATGCGTGCGAAACGTACGCACGTTCCTTTTTACGCTGTTACGCGTCTTATTCTTAGATTTATTCATTTAATAATAAGCTTTTAACGGCAAATGAGGATATTGGGAATAACCGAGAGAAGGCACATTCGCTAGGATGTAACAATATAACAGTTTCACACACCAGGAGTCCACCGATTTTAATGAAACAAAAACAAAAATTCTTCTAATCGTAAGCAATGAAAAATCCACTATAGCGACATTGCAAAAAAAATTAAGGAGTGGTTTCACCCCTTAAAGCCGTTTTTCCGTCGACAAACAAAAATACGTATCGCTTACTTTTCGGTGCTTTATAACATATCCAAATTTCAACAAAATGGAACGGTGTCACCTGAGGGATGTTCCTTGTCAGGATTGAATTATCGCCAAGTGGTCACTTAACTACTAATGGGCTGGACAATTACAGCGTATTCTCGAAATACTGTTCCAACTATGAACAACTACTCATATGAGCAGCAAAAAATGTTAGCCGTCATCAAACAACGAACCAGTACCGTCGAATTGGTGCATTCCATACAGAGGTCCAAAAATGCATGATTGGGTACTGAAATGTCTAATGCGGAAAAAATGTAGCTTGCATGAAATTATCTCTATGCGAATAACCTGAAATATATACCTCGGTACAAATAAATTCTTAAGATGAACCACCCCGAGAAGCTGCAAAAATTCAAGCGGCCCAACATATCACCAACATATCTTGTATGGTAGTATGAGGTCAGCGGTGGAGTGTAGCTCATCCCTCCATAGCGAGTGTACTTATTTGTCACGATGGGCATCTGATGCTTGAAGAGCCAGCTTGAACAAGCCCGGCTATAGGGGTTAACGAAGAAAAGGGCTCGAACGTGTACCGGAGAATGTTACACGTGAGCTAAGAGAACGTGGCTCGAGATTTGGATTCTTCGTCCCTCTCGACTAACTACATAAGGGTAACAATGACAACAAAAGGCTAGGACAGTCACCAGTTACCCTATCCCCTGGCGTACTTGAGTTAGAAAAGAAACGAAAGAGCGAGGCAACGGATGGCAACCGAGGAAATGGCGAAAAAGACGTTGTCGATGGGAAGAGAAACGTCACGTGACGACACTGCAAGTCCTGTGGATCGTTGTAAAGTTACATGTACAGGTGGATAGTGTCACACTTCGAATATACATATTCCTATTTACTTTTATCTGAAATCTAAACGGCTATCTGAAGTCTAAAACCCGAGCAGAAATTTGTTCAGGGTGAAATCCGGACCGGATCAGGCTGCCACAATAGCAAATCCGGGCCGGGTCAGGCAAATTTAGTCCGACCCTGATCAGGGATGTAACGCTTTTGCAAATTCAGGTCCGGATCAGGCACCTTATCAGGCTCTGATCAGACGCTTCATCAGGCCCGGATCAAGCAACTTATCTTGTTGCGGATTACGAAATCTATGTATACTTATCCATGCGAGTCGGCAACGTTCAACATGTGGCAAGTAAAAAAAACGGAAACAATTAAAACATGCTTATTGGTATCTGTCGATCGGAAAATGGTGTGTTTGGATACGAGCAACAACGACACGGAAGAAAAGATCTGCGTGATGTCTCTTCTCCACTGATAACAGAAAAAAAATACGAGGTTCGTTTCGCATTAAATATATTACAAAATATAAAATTTAAGAGAATAAAAATACGTATATATTTAAAAAATGCATTTCTAGACTGACTGTATGGTTGTGCATTACAATCAATCGTAAAAAATTGATTAAATTGTTCTTCAAACTAATAGTCTATTTTATCATTTTATTGCCAATATTTTAGCTTGTCAGGCGCAAATCAGGGGTGCCTGGTCAGGGCGCCTTATTAATGCCTGATAAGGCTCCTATCCGGCGCAAATCAGGCGTGCCTGATCAGGGCGCCTTATTAATGGCTGATAAGGCTCCTATCCAGCGCAAATCAGGCGTGCCTGATCAGGGCGTTTTATTGATCCCTGCTCAGGCTCCTGTCTGGCTCAAAGAAGACGTGCCTGATCAGGGCGCCTTATTGATCCCTGATCCGGCCCTGATGGATCCTCAGGCCGCCTGATTAGATTTCTGCTCGGCGATTTTGAAGTTTTCAATCCCTATTTCTTAGGGTTGGCGTGAGTTGAGGGGCAACGTTTTATTGGAATTACTTTCAGTATGCAACCATCCACCTTCAGTCAAAAAGTAACATTCTACGTTAAAAAGTGCTGGGTTTTCGTCTCTTTTACTGGACTATGTGCACGAATATGTCGCTACAAGTTTGCGGAGGCGCGATACCCCGCTCCCCGCAGCCAGTGTTGCATCATCCATCATAAGACGCAGCCGCGCAGCACCAATAATAAAAATCCGTCCGAATAAATCGTAAATATTTTTGGTGATATTACACTTATCTATCTAAAATCACGGGATTTATCTTTATTAATTCAATCTTCGATGATCGTCAATATTTGAATAACGTATCGTGGTCCAAATATGTTTTACTTTGTTTTTCTTACAAATATGGCCGACGGTTATTAAGGCCTACTAAATTTGATCATAGACCTTATTATCCTCCTACTTCTTGTAGCAACTTTTGTTCGCTTTATAATGTATTTTACATTACTTTTAAGATATTGTGAATGTAAATAAGTAGTACGCATATTTATTACTAATTAATTGATCGTTATTTTTAGTGCCTCTATCCCGATTCCTCAAAAAGGAGTATTGTGGTCAGAAAACGACCTGGTATGAGGTGTCCGAGCAGTGCAAAGAGGAAGCTGCAGAGGATTATTGATTTCAAATACCAAATAACGTAATGTATAGTTTGATTATTTAAGTATGTTAAAGCCGTAGGCCTTATTATGCCACGATAGTAAAATAAGGCCTACTATCATGGTTTTTAAAAATGCTAAATTTTTTTTGTTTATGGTACGAGTTACCATTTTTCGTTTATATTTGATAGAAACTGAACTTGAATAATGATTATAATTAAAATATGTCGATTAAATTGGATATTTTTCTTTTTATTTCAAATACACTGTAAAAACAAACGCGTTCTTTCAAGACGTTTCACGTGTGGATTCCTGTCGCCGTTTTCAACACGGCAACTCATGTGTTGATGTCGTAACGACACATTTTACGCGTGTCTGTCAATACACTTCAAGCGTGTTTTAGCAAGTTCAAAGCGTGTTGTTTCGATACACTTTAGGCGTGTAAACGCTTGTCGCCAATTTCAACATGTTTAAAGAGTGTTAATGGCTAAATCAATACACTTTTTGGTGTGTACTTGTGGACGCTTGGGAATAACGTACAAGACATCACGTAGGTATACGTTTAAAAATAAATAAAAAAAAAGGTTTCTCCGTTACTGGTGTTTTATTTCGATGGTTTACTACCATACTTGATGAGTTCCAGTCCCCCTGAAATCAATTCCTGCGAATAAATTTTATTGTCCATACCCGGTTTCGAACCTACCTAACCTAGTTACTTCTATACTTAATATATGTACGCTAACCATTGTGCTATCGGCTGTACTTGCGGTTTTTCATCAAGAAACGGAATACATCGTACATTAAACGAGAAGAGCAATGAAGACATTTCTCATTTTATGTATATATATATGTGTGTGTGTGTCTACACCCAACGCACATAAAATGTGAAATGTGAACAGAAATTTCCTTCACTCCGAACAGGCAATTTTCTTTGCACTGGACAGAAAAATTCGTCCGCAAAGAATAAAGAATTTTCTTTGCCCTGTACAAGCACTTTTCTTCACTCCGAACAGAAAACTTTCTTAGCACTGGACAGAAAACTTGGTCCGCACAGAATGAAGAATTTGCTTTGCCCCGAACAAGAAATTTCTCTCACTCCATACAGGCAATTTTCTTTGCCCTCGACAGAAAAATTTGTCCACACAGAAAAAAAAATTCCTTTGCCCCGTACAAGCACTTCTCTTCACTCCGAACAGAAAACTTTCTTCGCACTGGACAGAAAACTTGGTACGCACAGAATAAAGAATTTACTTTGCCCCGTAGAACCAATTTTCTTCACTCCGAACAGACCATTTTCTTCGCACTGGACAGAAAAATTGGTCCGCACAGAATAAAGAATTTTCTGTGCCTCGAAAAAGAAATTTCTCTCACTCCAACTGACAATTTTCTTTGCCCCGAACAAGAAATTTCTCTCACTTCGAACAGACAATTTTCTTTGCCCTCGACAGAAAAATTTGTCTGCATAGAAAACAAAAATTTTGTTTGCCCCGTACAAGCAATTTCCTCCACTCCGGACAGAAAACTTTCTTTGCACTAGACAGAAAAATTGGATAGACGGATAGACAATTTTCCTTGCCCTAGACAGAAAAATTGGTCCGCACAAAATAAAGAGTTTTCTTTGCCCTGAACAAGAAATTTACTCCACGCCGGACTGAAAAGTTGGTCCGCAAAGAATTAAAAAGTTCATTTGCTCAGAACAAGGAATTTCTTTTACTCTGGACAGACAATTTTTTTTTAGAAACTGGATAGAAAAATTGGTCTGCAAAAAATAAAGAATTTCCTTAGCCCCGAACAAGAAATTTACTCCTCCGGACAGAAAAGTTGGTCCGCACAGAATAAAAAATTTCCTTTGCCCGGAACAACGAATTTCCTCCACTCCGCACAGAAAATTTTCTTCCCACTGAACAGAAAACTTGGTACGCGTAGAATTAAATTTGCCCCTAAGAAGCATCTTTCTTCGCTCTGGACAGAAACTTTTCTCAACAACGAACAAAATATTGATGCGCACATAATAAAAAATTTTCTTCGCAGCCACACTCTACCAAAAAATTATTTTATATCTACGTCAACAAACTGAGTGTTGCACCTCAGCAATGGTTTCACCGAGCACATTATTTCTTCATTCATGTGGGTGTGCACGACGAACAAAAACTTATGTGTTTCGCTTTTAAAATAATACAATTCGCAATTGAAAAACTCTTTCGCAAGTCCGTGCTTAACGTAGCGAGGTTATAAAGCCGCCATATTGTCATATCAACTCACTGGACGCATGTTGTTTGTGGTACACGCGTGCAAGTGAGTTGTTTCACGACGCTTTGTGTCGTTCGAGTCGCGTGTACCTACACTAAGTGTGTTGTTTGAAAGAAAATGGCTTGATTCGATACGCTTCATATGTGTTACATTAAGCGTGTTCTACAGCAACATATTTAAAATGTGTTGTTACCAAGAATTGTATAGAGCGTATTATTTCAACACGGTAAAATAAGTAAAACACGTTGTTTCAACGCGTTAACCAGGTCCTACACACAGTGTAGGCGTGTTGTGTGTTGCTTCAATACACCGACAACACGCTTATTTTTTACAGTGCATCCTTTAGCTAGACAGCATTACCTGCACTGTAAAAAATAAGCGTGTTGTCGGTGCAGACAAATTTTTCTGTCGAGGGCAAAGAAAATTGTCTGTTCGAAGTGAGAGAAATTTCTTGTTCGGGGCAAAGAAAATTGTCAGTTGGAGTGAGAGAAATTTCTTTTTCGAGGCACAGAAAATTCTTTATTCTGTGCAGACCAATTTTTCTGTCCAGTGCGAAGAAAATGGTCTGTTCGGAGTGAAGAAAATTGGTTGTATGGGGCAAAGTAAATTCTTTATTCTTTGCGGACCAAGTTTTCTGTCCAGTGCGAAGAAAGTTTTCTGTTCGGAGTGAAGAGAAGTGCTTGTACGGAGCAAAGGAATTTTTTTTTCTGTGCGGACAAATTTTTCTGTTGAGGGGAAAGAAAGTTGCCTGTACGGAGTGAGAGAAATTTCTTGTTTGGGGCAAAGCAAATTCTTCATTCTGTGCGGACCAAGTTTTCTGTCCAGTGCTAAGAAAGTTTTCTGTTCGGAGTGAAGAAAAGTGCTTGTACGGGGCAAAGGAATTTTTGTTTTCTGTGCGGACAAATTTTTCTGTCGAGGGCAAAGAAAATTGTCTGTTCAAAGTGAGAGAAATTTCTTGTTCGGGGCAAAGAAAATTCTTTATTCTTTGCGGACGAATTTTTCTGTCCAGTGCAAAGAAAATTGCCTGTTCGGAGTGAAGGAAATTTCTGTTCACATTTCACATTTTATGTGCGTTGGGTGTAGACACACATACATATATATATACATAAAATGTGAAATGTCTTCATTACTCTTCTCCTTCAATGTACCGTTTCTTGATGAAAAACCGCAAGTACAACCGATAGCACAATGGTTAGCGTACATATATTAGGTATAGAAGTAACTAGGTTAGGTAGGTTCGAAACCGGGTATGGACAATAAAATTTATTCGCAGGAATTGATTTCAGGACGAGTGGAACTCATCAAGTATGGTAGTAAACCATCGGAATAAAACAGTAACGGAGAAACCTTTTTTTTTATTTATTTTTAAACGTATGCCTACGTGATGTCTTGTACGTTATTCCCAAGTGTCCACAAGTACACATAAAAAAGTGTGTTGATTTAGCCATCAACACATTTTAAACATGTTGAAATTGCCGACAAGCGTTTACACGCCTAAAGTGTATCGAAACAACACGCTTTGAACTTGCTAAAACACGCTTGAAGCGTATTGACAGAACACGCGTAAAATGTGTCGTTACGACATCAACACATGAGTTGCCGTGTTGAAAACGGCGACAGGAATCCACACGTGAAACGTCTTGAAAGAACGCGTCTGTTTTTACAGTGTGCAGGTACCTTATTTACATTTCATATACCACTTGTGCTCCCATTATTTTCAAGAAACAATTTATATCTTTCGCATTTGTCCAGTATCGGCATACTTCTATTACGAACTATACGCCAGGTTTGCTATGTTGGACTTCAATATCTGCGATTGTTACGAAGCATGTTAATTTCAATCGCATACCTGAAGAAGTATTTTCGATCGAACACCAACTTTTCATGGTGTTGAAGTTTGCATCATTCGAAAGCAACGAAAAGTTTTCTCTACCTCTTCATTTCCTCATTTTTATCATTCTGCGAAATATTTTTCGCAGATTTAGATAATAGATTTCCAAATAAACAATTTGGAAAATTGTCGAAGGATTTTCGCGGGTAAGTTAAGCCAAAAAAGATCTCGTAATACAAAAAAATCATTTTCGTTGCGCTTCAACGATGCCACCTTCAGTTTCGTAAGTTTTCGGTAGTTACTGTCAACGTCCATATCAAATCTTTCGAAGAATTTTATTATCCATGCTAATCTTTTTCTCCGAATGGTGATTTCGTTTACATTAAACTCATCACTAATTGCAATGTGGACATTTGGTTTTGAATTCAAATTGACAATTTTTATACCTCAAGCTCCTCTGTCTATAGCAATAAATTTAACTGCTTCCTTCTTGCGTGTAGATCGGGAACTACATACATCGATGTATACACAGCAGAATGCATGGTATTTGATTACTTGTTTGAATTGCGTTTCGGTGGCAAGATGGGCTGGAGCGAATGAGGGAGAGACAGAAAGCAGGAGCAAATGAACAAGGCAAATAAAGAGAGAGAACGGGAGTCAGAGAGACGGAGAATTGCACGATGCACTTATCGCGCAAAGAGAGATGCACCCCCGATATCGTGTATGAAGTATACGCTAGGAATATCGGTAACGTGGGTAAATCCCGAAATGATATTTGGAACGAGAATCGATCGAAATTCAAAGAGAGTCGGTCAACCGGAAATTATATCAATACTTTCGTTTCGTTATACGGCGTTTATGGCAATACTCTTTTACGTCTTACTCTTCTGTGTGTGTGTGTGTGTGTGTGTGTGTGTAGCTCGTTTTTTAAGGTATTTTTTGTGACTATGCACGCACACACACGCACTGGTTATGCACTTTTTGTCATCCTTTCAAAGGAGGAATGCGATTTGTACGTGCGACGGGTGATGCTAGCAGAGAACCCCGTAGAACTATTTCCTCCATTTCGACCGGTCGTATTTACGATCTTTTCCTCTTGAACATGCTGCGATGTACACATGAACACTCATATGTATACGCACATGTATAAATTTGTACATGTAAGTCGCATAGCTGTCTCGACGCGTTTCTTCTTATGAAACACATTCAGCTCTCTGCATTGCGAAGTTTTCACTCGCATAGGTAGAGCAGAGAGTACAGGCATAAGCACTCCATCAAGCTTTCTCATCCTTTTTTCCTTACTCTGTCTGTGCCTTTCTATATATATATATCGAAAAGCAGCATGAATGCTGCACTAAAAGTGGAGACAAATGTATTTACGTGAGCCGTATTTGCCTCGCAAAAAGTTGCTACAGCAACTAAAATCTGGAAAAATAGCTATCACCAAGTATCTGAAGCTTCCGTATGCAATGTGAGGATGAGAATGTGTACAAAAAAAAACATAATGAAAAAACAATTTGATTGCGTTATTTCAGAGGATTAGTCTTCTTTCTGCGATGTTTAAAAAGGTACATTTACTTAAGTAAATATACCTTTTTATTATCCACAGTATATATATCGTCCATATAGCCACGGTAACGGGTATAACATCATGTGCGAATTTAACAACTTTTTGTCGTATGAAAAAGTGATTTACTTATAAAATTAATTACACATCTATTTAGTATGAATATCAAGGTGTTAGAATTTTTTTTCGATGTACAAAACCGACTATGGCCGACAACTAATGGTTTCTTTTGTTATTTTTTTTTAGGCGCTCCGCGGCGTGACATTCAGCATCCACAATTTTTTACCTAGAACAAAAAACAAAAATTCTCGTCAATCTACATTAGAACACCTAGATAAGTGCGCACGGAATTTAAAAAATATCGTTTTATTCAAAAGTTGTAGGAATTTGAACTTAAGAAATGAATTTTCAGTGAAAAATTTCGTTATAACTGCTCATGAACTGTTTTAAAATGAAAAGTTTTCGATTAAACAGAAATTCCGTACGTACGTCTCTGCGAAATGCAATTAGGAACATAACTTTTAAATTTTAAGTAAATCGAGTGAAAATTGTTGAAGTTATTTGTCACGCCAATTGGAAGAAACGCTGTTTCGAGAAGTTTCGAGTAGTCGGCCATTTTCTACAGCGAAAAAAAGTAAGATTTTCTAACAGCTTGATATTTATGCTAAATAGATGTGTAATTAATGTTATGAGTGAATCACTTTCTCATACGAGAAAAATTGTTAAATTCGCGCATGATTTTATACCCGTTACTGTGGCCTAAGGCCTTAAATGAACACATTTCGCCGGAACCTCTCAGCTAGAACGTAAATATTGATTTGTGATAATCATCGACTATAACGTATTCTGTATTCAGATGATTACCACTGCTCATTTATAATTCATTAGCAAATTGCATTCTATATATCTTTGTTTGCTATATTAATTATTTGTAATTATTCATTCGGAAACAGAATACACGATCGTGATTATTCGCAGGCTCCTAATAATTAGCGTTTTTAGAACAGTATGATAATGTACCGGGTTATCCAGTCAACATAACTGAACAAATTCATGTTTTCAACCAATAACGATTGGTTCTCAGTCGATTAAGCTTACGAATTAACAAGTTATAAATGCATAATGAATAAATACGTATAATGCTTGTGTCCAATATTCTGACGGATGGAAAAATCTCAAACAGCTTTTATATATAAATACACTGTGACGTGATTTTTTGAGCCACGTCACAGAAATGCTACCGATGATCAAGACATGCTCTCGATGCCGGGTTGCGACCCATCCGTTTGTGTTAAGGGCCTTTTCTCTAGTATGTTTGTCTTGTTACGTTTAATATTTTGGGTTGTGCTGTCGCTTAGGTTAGGTTGGCGTGCGGAACTCGGTCGAGCAGCGTGTGGCTCGACGTACCGAGCAATCCCGACCGAGAGATGCACCCAACGAGGCTTCTCGGGGAATCGGTGCACGCCCGGCTGAGACGCCGGCGCCCCACTGTAGTGGTGCATCGTGCTGGAGAGCGGGCCGTTTGGGTTACGGGCGGAAGCTGGAGGTCTCCGCGCCGCGCTCCTGGGGAGAGGCTTCACCCGCTTTCGCATGGCGACCCGGGGGTGCGATCTCCGAGAGCCTCCATGTTACCGATGAGAAAAGGTCCCGATTTGTTACCGTTCCGTTTGCGGGGTAACGGGAGCAGAAATTATAGATTCCGATAGGAATATTCTATCAGACTATTCTCGCTCCCGAAATAAGTCTCATACAAGAGACTTATAAGTCTCATACAAGAGAAATAAGTTCTCATACAAGCTCTCCACATTGTATGAGAAAAAGTTCTCGCTTGAACCGGCGATTTCGCATGGTCCGATCCCGCGGGCGTGTTGACATTTTTTTGGTCTACGCGCTCTGCCTCGCCCTCGCATAATCCCTCGCACGCCGGCCTTAGTCGCGCGAGGTACAGAGTTGCGAACGAATTTTCGCGTGAGACGGTGGTCTCCCAAATCGCGATCGCTCCCGATTTTTCAGATATCATGAGAGTTGTCGATGAGACGTCGAGCCTCGAGCCTCGCGATAGAGAGACGTGTCGCGCGCTCTCACGCGCCCGTGGCGTCGCGTACTCCCTCGCGCCCGTGGCGTCGCGCTCTCGTTCTCGCGTTAGAGGCACGTCGTCGTGCTCTCTTGCTCCCGTGCGTATGACGTTACGCGTGCAGTTTACGCTCGCGATTAAGTTGCGTTTACGTACAAAGTTCCCGGGTAGTTAACCTACCGGTTCCCGCACTATAAAATAAAACGATTATTTTATTTTATTCGTGACGTTTTCTATGTCGCGAAAGTGACAGATCCCGTAACAGTTCACACTACTCCCCGGTGAATCCCGACCCCTCTACCATATCCCGCAGCCTGAGCGGCCGTGCTTTACCGCAACCGTCCTCCCCCGTGCAAGTGCATCCAGTTTAGTCCGGTTAGACGATTCCATCGACAAAAAATCGAGGAGAGCTTCAGTCTCCGAACCCGGTTAGGATTCCGGGAGACCAAAAATCAAGGAGAGCTCCAGTCTCCGTTTGACGAGTCGGGTTGGATCGCCCCGACACCAGTTTAGTCCGGTTGAGACGTCCGGCGATAAAAAATCTCTGGCGCCCTGAGTACTGCGGATGCACGCGCACGGGAGGAACGGCGTTATATATATATATATATATATATATATATGAGGCGTTCCATACCATTTCGAACGGTCAAAAAGTTGTCCAGTCTCAAAAAAATTGAAATTTCGTCAAATTATTTAATTATATGAAAAAAAAACAGTGTAAATTTTTTCAAAATTTTTGTATCGCATTTTCTCGAGCTTTTCAAAATTTCAAAAATTTCTAAATACCGTTATATCTCGTGAGCATTTGATTTAACAGAAAAATGTTTAAGACAAAAAAGTTGCAATTTTACATGAACGTTGTGAAAAAATTTTGTTTTGATTTTTTCGAGTTTAAAAAATGCCCATTTTCACCAAAATTATTAAAAAAATCTTTTTTTTCGGTCGGTATGTCACTTTTGATTTTTCTCAAAAAATTCCAGAAAATACTCTGAAGTGTGTACAGTAACACCAATTTTTTCAGAATGGCTCGATTCGTTGTTCCAAAGCTATGCTTTGTTTTATTATTGTGGATATTTTTTTTTAGACAAATCAATTAATATTAAAAATTATTCAATTATGCTCTCCCATTTTTTTCTCACATTTTTTAGGTAAGAAACATCCATAACAGTAATCATTTTTTTGAGCTTAATCATAAATTATCGGTAAGGTATACAAAGTTAACCTTGCCATACAAAGTAACGTTCGTCGTCCAACATGTTTGTCAACATTCCCCCTCCATGCCAAAATACTATCGGAGTTCTCAGTGTGTTTTGATTTTTTTACACTAGAGTCTTGGGCGCCAGAGACTTTTCATCACCGGACGTCTCAACCGGACTAAATATTTTACGTTATATTATATGTATATATATGGATACATGACTATATCTTGCACGGCTATTATATGTATTTCCAATTGACACGAATTAATTTTTTTTTTTGTTCTGTCGTGATATAACGCTCGTTACGAAAGTAATGACATAATCGCCCCTCTCGTTCTTATTACCACGGCTCACAGCCCAAACGAGATCGTGTAATGTGAAGAACAGCAAATTGTGCAAAAAAAACTTCGTGATCATGGTCCGTTTTTATCGTAGTACGATTCGATGAAACTGCGAATACGATCTCCGCGAGCATTGTTTTTGTACGCCATTCTAAAAACAAAAAAAATAATCATACATATGTGAGTTTTCGAACAGCTAGGAATAATATAAAATATCAATAGAACTGACACTGTCGAATGGGCGGTCTGAGTTCGGCTCCGGCCATACTACGAGTTATAGCAGCGTTGTGCATGGCTGATACTCGGAGCGGTGACCGCTTAGCCGTGCACTGGCTGGCGCAACAACCAGTAATGCAGAAGGCCAGTACTTTTCAGACCTTCGTGGAGATACTTGAGTAAAGTTCAATTCGAAAAAGTAGACGTGATACTGTGTCACGGTGAAGCAAGAAAAAAAAGCCACAAGAGCGCGTTTGTTGTATGCTGAGAAATTTCCAGATCGACTGTGTCCAAGTCGGCGGACGTTTGACACGGTAGTCACGTCATTTTGCACGACTAGTAGTGTTAATCCTGCTGAGAAAAGCCGTACTAAAACGCGAACCACGGAAGATGCAGAAACTGACATCTTGGGTGCCGTTGCTGTAAACCCTCGTGCTAGTTCTAAGACTCTATCAAAACAATATCCGATTTCGAAATCACTTGTGTGGAGAATCCTCTATTGTCCTCGTTTCCATCCATACCGAATGTCGCTGCATCGGGCTCTGGAAGCGAATAATTTTCAAAATCGCATTAACTTCTGTCCGTGGGCACAGCAGCAATTGCGGATGGACGAACAATTCTTGAATGATGTAGTATCTACTGACGAATCAACGTGTACAAACCATGGACAAGTGAACACGCACAATATGCGCTATTGGGCCGAGGAAAATCCCAGATGGCTACGACAAGTTGTCCATCAACGACCATGGAGTGTTAATGTGCGGTGCGGCATATCGACAAATATAATGATTGGTCCACACTTTATTGATGGTGATCAGACCAGAGTTAAGTACGCTGCTTTTCTGGAAGAAATATTACCTGTGCTGCTTGAATATCTAACCTTGTGGCATCGGCAAAAACTCTGGTATCAACATAATGGTAGTCCAGCTCATTCTGCACGGATAGCTCGCAACGTTGTCGACCGAAAACTTGGTAACAAGCAGATTAGCCGAGGATCACGAATAGGCTATGGCCTGCTCGATCATCGGACCTAACTCCACTCGATTTTTCTTTATGGGGGACATTAAAGGATAAAGTTTATCGAGATATTCCGACAACACCGGAGAACATGCGAGAACTCATCATCAATGCGTGTAACCGCATCACTCCGGAAAGCATTCTACGATCGAAACAGTGTCTGATTGTCCGACTGCAAAAATGTTTGGAGGCTGGTGGAGGTCATTTTGAACATCTATTGAAATAAAATATGAATTTGAAAACATTTTTGGTATCGATCCGATTTTCATCAATACTGATCTTGAATTACCTTGAACGACTTTGACCCCCTAACGTTTTTTATGCGGCTTGAGGTGCTCCACAAGATGGTTGAAAAAAAATTACCATTCCATTAAAAACAAAGTGGAGGTGTTCACTGTGCGTTAGTACCTCCATGGAAATTATATATATATATATATATATATATATATATATATATATATTGTGACGAGGATTTTTCTAACCTCGAAAACCGACATCGCGAAGCGAATAACAATCAATCGCACACCTGCCCGTATTCGCTCATAATCCGAATCAGAACCTAAAACGGACGTTTTTTCCTATGGTAGCACCGAGACATTCTGGAATCACATCCCCTGATCTATGGTGTAACAGCGGGCGCATCCTGAAACTGAAAAATGGCATGAAAGATCATTTCTGCCTTTGTGTCTGCAATGCGAACAACTCGTACCCAATTTCCAACACGATACACCTTACTTATGAGGTGCCGATGTTGCAACCGGGCCAACACTACTTACCAGAAAAACCCCATTATGCCCCAGCACACCAACCTTATGCCTGAACGGAAACAGAATGAACCATACAAGAGACAAGATCCCAAGGCCATATAGACAGTAGTCACTCAGGGCCAACAACGATAGAAATCGGTAACTCCCACTGTGGTGATGATTTTAACGACTCACATCACTATATATAGATTTGGTGTTTGCATTGAAACTCGGTATTTTTTTCATTTTTAAGCATTCATTTGTTACATTGATTGGATTGCAGTAATCAAAGTAATTTCTCTCAGATTTTACTACTATCTCCAAACTCGCTCACCAAGCTGAATCCCACGTCGAAAGAATACCCTGCATTTTGATACTATCTACTCATTTACCCATTTTGAGTCTTTTTCGTAATTACGGAAGTGGATATCTTCTAGAGCGGATTCCATCATCAGCAGAACCACCTTCCAGTTATGTGATGAATAAGCGTATGTTATTCGTCCGGATAGCGGCTCAGTTCACGCCGTATTTCCAGTAGGCGTACATATTATTGTGATTCGTGTCAGCTAGTATCCGGACGAATAACATATATATAATCGTCCCGATAGAATGTGTTAAATTGTTAAACAAACTATCCGGATGAATAATTTACACGTATTCGTCCAAATAAAATCTTTATAATTTTGTTGGTTTGGGTTGGTTGGGTTTGTTTGGGTTTGTTTGTTTGGAGCGTTGTACTGTGTGAACTGAGCCGCTATCCGCACGAATAAATACGCTTATTCGTCCAATAACCGGACGGCTAGCCGCAGCGATAAAATTATCTTTCAACAACTTCAGCTACTGTTGGTAACGTTTGGCAGTGGCCGGTGGCTTTGGGACCATGGATATTCCACTTTGGCGTGGATGTTGATGGTTGGACACGCCCAAATAATGTTTTCTGCCTTCAGACTTATCGGTATTAACCCATTCTTCATTCCCAGTTACAATACGCCGCAAGAAACTTTGTTTTCCTGTGCCTCGTAAGTAAAGCATTCGTAATGGTTAATCCATCTGCAATGGCACTCTCACTTCGCTTGTGTGACGACCTTCTACCGTCTTCCTGCGTCGTCTCCATGGCATGCAAACGTCGGGATACTGTTGACGTGTCGACGTTACGCTGTTTACTCAATTCGGTAAGTGTTTGAATAGGTATTTCATCCAGAAAACTTTGCAAGCCGGCATTTTCAAATTCCTTCGACTGACCTGGTCGCTGTTGATCATAGGGGTCCAAATCACCACTTTTGATTAACCGAAACCAATCTCTATCCAAAGTGTCAAATGGTGCGGATTCACCGCAAGTCTGCGTAAGCAATAGGCGAGCTTCAGCAGCTGTCTTATTTCAGATCGAAGTGATGCAGAAGTACACTTCAAAAAACAAATTGTCACGGTCAAGTTTTGACTTGCTTGTTCGACGCAAGTATCTCAACTAATTATGGGGTATTTTGGTTGCAAGATAGTGGCGCAGGGCCATCCTTCAAAATGATATAGACGATATCTGTCCGTACTAAAGTATAAAACATTGAGGGACACCAACCAGCCCTCGGCGGTTTGTCGCGTTAGATTAATTTACGTCGTTCTTCTACCCTTGAAGTTTCTCGTCGTCTCCAAAGAGCAACATTGATGAAAATTAACGAGTAAGTTTGCTCACGGTGAAAGTGAGACTCGAAAAGTGTTTCTGTTTTGTTCTTACCGACGACGATGCTAAGTGTCGCTTCGACGCGACGACGGCGGCACGCGAAGTTCACGAATTCTTCGACATCGATGGAATTTTCCCGTACCCCCGATCAAATGGGTATTATCGTGTGTCCTCGAATTTTGATAGCACGATCGTATCGCTGGAATTTATATTGACGTAAGAATAAAAAATATGGCCTGTCTCAAAACCTCAATTTACGTCCTCTGTCATTTGCCACGATCTTCCCTCGCATCGCTTTCCCGCTCGCCGATGTGTCAAAGAGCCAACGGCTCCAAAGCAAGAAACTCAAGATTATTTACTCTTCGCAGGAATACCTCGGTATGTATTCGTGAAAAAATCGCAGATAGCATATTTTATGATAATCCGTAGCCATTGTCATTACCCCTCAAAATCCTCGATTCCCTCAACAGTGTGCGACCAAAATGAGGCACGAAAGTTTAACAACATTTGCCTACGAACGCTAAACTGTCACGACTCAAACGCGGATGATTTGTGGACCTGTGGCGATTCCTCGATAGCTTCACCCTGATGACCGAGCGTACGATTGGTAGAGGGTACAGAGATTGTACCCTACGGTGTACCTATACGGTAGTATACCGCTACACACAGATGTACGTGTTACTAGTATGGTACCGGAACACTGTACGATAGTAAAACATAATTATATTAAAGCTTGCATCGTTGGAACGCAACGAAAGTTTCGCAGCCCATTTTTTGGGCACGAATACCTCTTCAACACCACTCAATCTTTTTTCACGATCCTATTTGGAGATCTTCAGACTAAATATGTGAGAAAAGGTTTTGGATGATAATAAAAAAAAGGAAATGAAGAAATGTGAAAAGAATTTTCGTTGCATTCCAACGATGCAAACTTCAACATCGTAAAACATACCGGTATTGTATCCTCACCATACTAATACTGGTACCGATACCATACGCACATAAGTGGTAGGTACGGTACCTGGGCTATCATGTAGGAACCAGAACCAATGTAGCGTCGGATTTACCATATAGATGGACCATCGGATTTATCCAGGTCAGCAAGTACGTACTGCCGAGTATGAGAGACGGCGTCAATCGTCGAGGCTACAGTATACAGTCCCAGTCTCGCGAGGATATCACTGATGTCTCCAATCTCTCCGAGAGCACCAGCGAGGCTGACCTCAAGGAACACGTCGAACCCTTCAGCTTTGTTCAGAAACAATATCTCGCCAAGCATCGCACCACCAATCTGTGCAAGGCCTTTCCTTTATGTATGTACATTTCAAAACGAAGGCCGAAGACGCTAGGGCCTTCTTGCATTTCAATGGTTACGGATACCATCATCTCATAGTCAGCGTCGACTGGTCCAAACCTCCAGCCCAACACAATTGAATGGTCAACGGTTGAAACACGTTAAGGTAAAACGAGCGCGCGTTCTTGATTTCTATAGATTTTGTTCAAATTTTAACCAGACATTGTTTGTATCATTGTGCATGTTTCGGTAAAATTTCAGAACAGTCGACTATTTAGATTCGGAGATGATTGGTTTTAAAATTGCAACTTTTAACACTGGAGGGTCTGCATTGAAATTTAGACAGAGTAATTGTCCGTAAAAAATATTTGTCCCCTATAAGAAGACACATGGCAATAACATAAACAATGTCAAGTTATTAATGTTTATAACGCACATTTTTTTCACGATAAAAGGTTTCAACTCTAGGAACACGATAATTTTTTTGTTCTCGAAATATTGACCAATACTGATCCGCGGTGTTGCATAATGTCTTCTTATTGTAGGGGATAACTATTTTTTACCGACAGTTATTCTGTCGTTAATGAACGTTTTTAGCAAAACTGAAAAGTAAAGACAATCGAAACTTTTTTCACTCGTTCCCTAACTAGTTTTCTATTTAAACATAATTTTTTAAAAATTAATAACCCAATAGAATGGTACGCCGAATTATGTGACCTGACTCTCGGTCAATGCAGACCCTGCAGTGTTAAAAGTAGCTATATAAAAACCCATTATCTCCCAATCTAAATAGTCAACTGTTGTGAAACTTCACTCAAACATGTATAATGATATGAACAATGTATGGTTAAAATTTGAACAAAATCGATAGAAATCAAGAGCGCGGCTCGTTTTACTTTAAGGGCTTATACGACTGTAAACGTCCAAAATTGAGTGATATTTCGCGATTTTTTTGGTAGAAAGACAAATAAGAGAATACTAATATCCAAGGATGTTATTAGTTATATTTTCAAGTGGACAAAAAGAAATTGATATTAAAAAGTTATACCAAATGGTGACGCTGGAGCCATTCTGGCGAGGCATGTTGAATTTGAGACGCGCTGCGGCATGCAGTCCCAGAAAGACAGTTATGATCATCACGCCGTGCATACAATTGATGAAGCAAATTTTACAGCATATTGACTATATGTCGTGATGCAAAGCCGTGAACTCATTTAGTACCGTGAATGTACAAAACATTTTGATCTCAATATGTCGTTTACAAATGCATCATAAGTTTGGAGCACGTCAAACTCATATCGCTGTGGTCAAGTGTCTCCAATTGACATCCGCAAATTTTACGTTATTTGGAATTCATCCATAGTGATGTGTTGATGAATTCACTGCGTAAGCACTGGTAGTAGACACGCCATGCAAGGAATATGAC
Organism: Ophion slaviceki; assembly: GCA_944452715.1. Lineage (NCBI taxonomy): Eukaryota > Metazoa > Arthropoda > Insecta > Hymenoptera > Ichneumonidae > Ophion > Ophion slaviceki. The sequence goes on along the minus strand of OX101786.1, from coordinate 36,560,118 downwards.
GGCGATATGCATGTTTGTCAGTGATACATTCGATGGGCGCAACATGACGGCGATATGCGTGTTTCTCAGTCAGTGATACATTATATGACGGCGATATGCACGTTTCTAAGTGATACATTCGATGAGCGCCATACGACGGCGATTTGTATATTTGTTAGTGATAAATCCCACGAGTACAATATGATGGCGATATGCCTATTTCTCAGTGATACATTCCATGGCGGCGATATGCATGTTTACAGTAATATATTCGATGAGCGCAATATGACGGCGATATGCATATTTCTCAGTGATACACCCTATGAGCGCAATATGACAGCGATATGCGTGTTTCTAAGTGAGACATCCTATAACGGCGATACGCATGTTTCTAAGTGAGACATCCTATGACGGCGATATGCATGTTTCCAAGTGATACATTCGATGAGCGCAATATGACGGCGATATGTATATTTTTCAGTGATACATTCCATGACGGCGATATGCATATTTCTTGGTGATACAACCTATGAGCGCAATATGACGGCGATATGCATAAAAATCAAGAATAATACAAATAGGCAAAGACACAAAGAAAGTTCTCACAAGTGTTACAATGGCTAGGTAGGTAGCGCACTCAGCTCTAGAATTAGAAGTCGTGGTTCAAACGGTAGGTAGGTAAATACTTTAACTAGGCAGGATACGTTTTAATCCATTTATCATATAGGCAGGAACATAAAGGACATGGAAATAAAAATACTACTAGATTTTTTTCAATAAACATTTATGATTTTTTTTTTAATTTTTCACGCCGTGACACCCATATGAGCTCTATATCAGCACAACATAGTTACGTCACGCCATGCCGCCAATATGAGCTCCGTAGGAGCACTACGATTTCTTCACGCCGTGACACCCATGTGAGCCCCATATGCACTCACTCATTGTTAGATATTCGTGAGCCGATTTTGCTAGTCTGATGAATTCACTGCATGTATATTCGCGTGAGAACAACTTTGTTTTATTTGGATGTGTTATTATGAATCATCATGTGATGGCAATATGACTTCAAGGGGAGCACTCATAAGAGATACACAGCTGAGACTTTCTATGCCGCAGAGAAGATGTACCCAGAGAGACAGATGTACCTCATATTGGCATCATATGTACGTCATCACTGCGGCATAGAAAGTCTCACAGCTGTGTATCCCTTATGAGTGCTCCCGTTGAAGTCATATTTGCATCACATGATGATTCACAATAATACATCCGAATGAAGCAAAGTTGTTCTCACGCGAATATGCATGTGAGTGCTAAGTGAGTGCATATGGGGCTCATATGGGTGTCACGATGTGAAGAAACTGTAGTGCTCATACGGAGCTTATATTAGCGGCATGGCGTGACGGAACTATGCTGTGCTCATACGGAGCTCATATTAGCGGCATGGCGTGACGTAACTATGCTGTACTCATATGGAGCTCATATTAGCGGGATGGCGTGACGTAACTATGCTGTGCTCATATGGAGCTCATATGAGTGTCAGCGTAAAAAATATTAAAAAATCCAAAAATATTAATAAAAAAAATCTGGTAGGATTTTTATATCCCCATATGCTTTATTTATGTTCCTGCCTGCATGATAAATGGATTAAAAACGTATTCTGCCTAGTTAAATTTTGTACCTACCTACGGTTTGAACCACGTCTTCTAATTCGAGAGCTGAGCGCGCTACCTACGTAGCCATTCTAACACTTGTGCAAACTTTCTTTGTGTCTGCCTATTTGTAGCATTCTGGATTTGTATGCATATCGCCGTCATATTGCGCTCATCGAATGTATCTCTTACAAGGAGAAGGCAGAGCCTGGATGTTGCGAGTCAGATTCTCCTTTCACGTGGTGAAAGTTGAAGACCTCCGAATTAACGTCGTTTTTTATTTTTGTTCCGATATGCCTTAGTTGCTGAGATATCGCGATATTAAAATTTAGTAGTTCCGTCTCGCGCGTAGAGTACGTTGAGCGTTGACGCTTGAGATAAGAGCGGGGGTAGCTAATACGGTAAGACGACAGACCGGCACTCTAAAAGTGCACGGTTCGCGTCCCCATGCTTTTTTTTAATTCAATTTTTTTGTAAATTTTATAATCTCTCATAAGACTTTGCATGTGCAGGTAAATAAGAAAATTCGAAAACATGTATTACTAGTTTTATTTATCTATTATATTAAAATAATTAATCCAATAATCAAGTCACAGTGAGAAAGCAAAATAATATGGTATAAAAAATAAATAATTAATCTAATTCACACTTGCAAATTTCGCGGCAGGTAATTATTCTAATTCTTCTTCTATCAGATCAGTATGTTGACAAATTGGAGGGTGGAAACCATCGTAAAAGCAAGGGAAGCACAAAGGCTTAAGACACCACGAACATAAAATGAACGCAATACCAATTCAAATATGCTTTCCTGTGAATTAAATTAATTATTTATTTGTTACCATATTATTTTGCTTTCTGATTGTGACGTGATTAATAGATTAATTATTTGTTATACAAAATTATTTTGCTTTGTAATTGCGACTTGATTATTAGATTAATTATTTTAATATAATCGATAAATAAAACGAGTAATACATATTTTCGAATTTTCTTATTTACCTGCACATGCAAAGTCTTATGAGAGATTATAAAATTAAAAAAAATTGAATTAAGAAAACAGCATGAGGATGCGAACCGTGCACTTTTAGAGTGTTGGTCTGTCGTCTCACCTTATTCGCTACGGCCGTTCTTGTCTCAAGCGTCAACGCTCAACGTACTCTACGCGCGAGACGAAACTCCCAAATTTTCATATCGCGATATCTCAGCAACCTATTAGAACAAAAGTAAAAAACGACGTTAATTCGGAGGTCTTCAATTTTCACCACGCGAAAGGAGAACCCGATTCGCGACATCCAGACTCTGCCTTCTCCTTGTTAGAAATATGCATGTCGCCGTCATATTGCGCTCAAGGGGTGTATCACTGAGAAATATTCATATCGCCGTCATATTGCGCTAACCGAATGTATCACTGAAAACATGCATATTGCCGTCATGGAATGTATTACTGAGAAACATGCATATCGCCATCATATTGTGCTCCTGGGATGTATCACTGACAAAATATACAAATCGCCATCATATTGGGCACAACGAATGTGTCACTTAGAAACATGCATATCGCCGTCATAGGATGTATCACTGAGAAACACGCATATCGCCGTCATGTTGCGCCCATCGAATGTATCACTGACAAACATGCATATCGCCGTCATATTGCTTGCATGGCATGTCTACTACCAGTGCTAACCCAGTGAATTCATCAACACAAGTCATTGGATGACTTCCATATGACGCAAAATTTGCAGATATTAATTGTGGACACTTGAGCACAGCGATATGAGTTCAACGCGCTTCAAACGTACGATGCATTTGTAAACGACATATTGAGATAAAAATGCTTTGTACATTCACTATACTAAATGAGTTCACGGCTATGCATCATGACATGTAGTTAATATGCTGTAAAATTTGCTTCATCAATTGTATGCACGGCGTGATGATCAGACTGTCTATCTGGGTAGCGCGCTCAGCTCTAGAATTAGAAGACGTGGTTCAAACGGTAGGTAGGTAAATACTTTAACTAGGCAGGATACGTTTTAATCCATTTATAATATAGGCAGGAACATAAATAAAGCATATGGAAATAAAAATACTACCAGATTTTTTCAATCAACATTTTTGGTTTTCTTTAATTTTTCACGCCGTGACACCCATATAAGCTCCATATGAGCACAACATCGTTTTGCACGCCATGCCGCCAATATGAGCTCCATAGGTGCATTACAATTTCTTCACGCCCATATGAGCCCCATATGCACTCACTCATTGTTCGATATTCGTGAGCCGATTTTCCCAGTCTGATGAATTCATTGCATGCGTGAAAACAACTTTGCTTCATTTGGATGTGTTATTATGAATCATCATGTGATGGCAATATGACTTCAAGGAGAGCACTCATAAGGGATACACAGCTCAGACTTTCTATACCGCAAAGAAGATGTACATATGATGCCAATATGAGGTACATCGGTCTATCTGGGGTATGGCTGCCGCAAATTCGATTTTAGAAAAAAATTAAAAACTTTCTATTAATTTACATTAGTATAGCTAGAGAAATACGTAGAGGATTGATAAATTATTAATTTTTGTGTAATTGACAAGAGTTAACCCAACAACTTAATTTTCGATAGAAAAAAAGGACAATCATTTGTTAATAACTAATGTTATTATTAACTCATGGAAAATCCCATACGTTTTTCTTTTCGGAATGTTATTTTTAAATGTGCTCAAAATTTGGAGTGTAAAGAATGAAAATTGGTGGAGATCCCACCGCAGACCCGCACGGGCCTACAGACCTTGTTTTACAGGGACAAAACTTTTTTCTCCTTATTCTAGATGGTTCAAAGCATCTGTTAAGTCAAGTGAAAAAAATCAATTTCAAAAATTTCTACAGTGACGTACCCCCTTAGATCAGAGTACACGGTGACGATTGTTCGTCGCGTCTCTTTGAACGACCCCCCTCGCCCCTCTTTTTTCTACGCAAGGTTCGTCCGCTCACTGCTGCAAGCTTGAATCTCCTATTCGTCAATAAAATTCAAAACGAGGACAAGACAATGATTGCCAAAGGATCGAGTCGTTTTTATTCGAACCAAATAATCCTATTATTTTGTCAGATCTACCTGCGGTCATTCGGATTAACTTCAGAAATAAAAACGCGTCATCTATTGGGTTATTTGAAGGAGTAAAAATGAACGCCAAGCAATAAAAAATTCTTCCGAAAATATTATCGCCTGTTTTACCACATTAAAAAGTCTGATTTACCTTAGAATATTTTTTATTTTTATTTAAATAATGGTTTTATTATATATTTTCAATTTAAATGTACAAAAAAGTGAAATAACTTTTTATAAAATAGCCAAGCAAGTTTACTGAATATTTTGTAAACAAAATGATTAAACCTTAGGAATTATATTTGGCATATTATTTTATTTTTATTTAAATAAATCATCTTACTGTTGTAACACGAAATTGGTGTCACCATTATATATATTGCGTATTCCTCAGAGGTCCTTCCCCTTCTACCATCCCCTCCTTTATTCCTTCCATTCCTTCAGACATTCACAATCCTTCCAGAGTTCCCTACATTCCTTCCAGAGTTACCCACCAGAGTGTTGACCGCAGCCACTCTTTTTCCTAATGCACTACTGTATCGCATTTGCACGAGGGCCCAGGGAAACTGCGGAAAACCTGGGCCGATACAGGCGGAATTTAATTCCGTGTCTTCGTGCACTTTCGGCCTTCCGCTACGTTCTTTGTCTTCGACGTCAACCTCACAGTTCTTTAGGGACTACACCAGTGTGACCGCTGAAAATTTCGGAGATTTTCGGTAATTTTTTGCAAGAAAAGTACTCAATTAAATGTTTCGGAAAATTAAAAATATATTTTGCTATATTTGATGTACATTACATAATTTTTTCATAGAAAAATATTGAGATCCAAGCGACTTATGCGCTGCCTTCGGAGGCGCAAAAAAAAGTTCCTCCACTGCTGACATGATTCCGGCCGATTGAGTAGCTGAAACCGAAAAAGGAAAAAATGTCGTTGAACTGGAAGGTATTTCCTGTACGATAACGTAGGATTTTCGAAAAATATCAAAATCTAACAAAATGGCGTAGTTATTGGAAAAAGTCTGTTTTCTTCCCTATAAAATGGTGGTTTTCTTCAATGCCAAATCGTCAATTTTCATCCAATCAAAAATATCCTACGTCATTGTAGAGTAAATATATTCAAGAGTACTCAGTTCAAATTTCAAGTTAATCAGATAATTGCTGTTTGAGTTACAATGTCAGCAAATTTGAAAAATCTCATTTCGAGAAAAACGCGTTTAAAGATTTAACTATCGATTCGTGCAAGATAAAATGATATTGGTATAAATGATATAAATGATAATGATATTATTGAAGGTATAATCTGTCCAAAAAGGGGAAAAAAATCGATTTTTTTAGAGTGTCACACTGGTATAGCCCCCCATGTGCGAGTAGCCGACATTCCGAGTACGGCCGACGCTTGGCTGTATTGCGGCAGCTCGTCGGCTGCCAACGATCGACGGTCTATGACGGCCCAGCGTTGGCGAAACGTGCGAGCGATGCTTGGCTATTAAGCGGCAACGAATCGGCAGCCAACGATCGGAACGCGACTACGGCCCAGAGTTGTCGCAACTCTCGTTCGATCATCGCGTCGACGTTAGGGCCGGTAGTTCGCCGAACGCTGGCTACCACGTTTCATCCGACTCTGGTTAAGGCACAAGACCACTGTGACCCCCTGTTTTTTTGCCATTTTTCAAGAATTTTTTTTTGTGGGAAAAAAAGAGATATTCGAATTTTTTTTGTTTTGTTCGTTGTTTATTGAAGATACATAAAAAAAATTTCAAATTTTTCACGCCCCATGGTGACGCTGGGGAAGCTCCCGCGTCAGGTACTGTTGCCTCTGCAGTGGTTCGCGGTACGCAGCAGAACTCTCTTCAAAGTCGATCTGAAAAAAAATACCGAGTGTTTTCGTTAATAATATGATATTTTGAAGAGAAGTACATAGGGATTTGAAAAAATATTGATTTTGAAAAAATATTGATTTTTAAAAAATAGGCACGCTTTTGAAATTAAAGGACGATTTTCAAGCAAAATTTCTCGTCGAAAATAGGCTATAACTTTTTTTTATTATTGAGATATCAAAAAAATCCTATGTACTTCTTTAGATAATCTAGTTTTATTGATGCAGTCCAAATTTGAAGTCGATCGGATAAAAATTGCTCGAGTTCTGTTGCGTGCCGCATTCAAAAAAGTGGTTTTGAGAAAAACGCGTTCAAAGTTTTAGGTTTGTTAATTTATGCGATAAATTGGAAAAAAAATGTTTACCTTTAATCAGCGATGCCGGCACCATATAGCTGGCCTTCAAGAAGCAAATCATTGTCCCTAGCATCTTTTCTCGAACTTGTAGAGGCTCTTCTTACCTCTTTTGCAGCGTCTGTGAGCGAGCGCTCCGCCAGCTCGACCCGCGCTGCGTCGGTTTCAACGCAAAAATTGAAACAATTTGGGCCGATAGTTATTCCCAACGTCTCCAAAACTTTCACGAGGCTTCTCAGGCCATCATTGAATAATAATACCGCGATATCAGCTGCAATATCGACGATTTTTTTGCTCCCGGACTGACACTTGGGGGCTATTGCCCAAACTGATTTGTTGTAGCTTTCGTTGTTGTTTTGCGTGAAGCCTCCCCAAACAACGCTGCAGCAAATCGTCTCTGCTCAAATTTATATATCCCGGTATACCTGCCGACCCTGAGGCGCAGCTGCGCGGGACCCCGAGCGTCACGGAGCACTGCACCGCTCCACAAAATATTCAATATCTCCGAAAATAATTATTTTTTCGACCTGGGTCCAACGGAATTTTAATCTTAAATGTATTGTAGATTTTTCTAGATGGTTTTCAAAAAATCGATTTTTTGAAGCCGTCACAGTGGTGTTGTCCCTTAATCGTCGCCCGGGTGTAGTTGGCCAACGCTTGCAGACCCAGAATACAGCCAACGCTTGGCGGTAAGGCGATGACGCATCAGCAGCCAACGATCGGAACGCGACTATGGCCCAGAGTTGTCGAAACTCTCATTCGATCGTCGCGGCGACGTTAGGCACTGCAGTTCACCCGACGTTGGCTACCATGATTCAGACAACACTGGCTAATCGTCTCCCGCGTGTAGTTGGCTATCGCTTGTAGCTCCAGAGTTCGGCCGATGCTTGACCGTAAAACAGCAGTTTGTTTGTATATGCGTTTGAGCTTCGCCTCAACAGCATAATGTAGCGCGCAACGTTGGTAACATCAACATTTTACAGTAAGGTTAAGTTTCGATGTTTGTAGTATTTCGGTGTGAAAACAATTTTGATAATTGCTGGGATTAATTAAAAATCGATGAGAGCAATAATACTGAATATTCAAATTGAGAAAACGAGTGAACAGTCCGGTAGAACGTTCCGGGTCTGACTTTGACAAAACGTGTGTATTTTTTAATTCATAAAAAAATATATGCCGTCACCCTTTTTCATTAAATGCTAGACAATTTGATCCTTTGATGAATTTATGATCGACTGAGAGCTTTAAGAGTGCGACTTTTGTAGTATTTTTCTGAGATATGCTATACTCTGGTATTCACATCGATATTCATTTATATACATGGTTTTTATACAGTTAGGATATACTATATTCATTTTTATAATTAAATCATAAAAATGATATCTCGAAATTGGTTGACTTTTGCATAAAACATTGTTAGGTTATTTGACAGCGGAAAATGTCCTATAAACCTTTCAAGGGATCGTGACCAATAACCAATAGCCCCGTATATATATTTATTTCATCAATATATGAAATCCCCTTAAAAAACTTGAACTAGTTAAAAAACGCCAAGTAATAAAAAATGCCCTCAAAAAAATTATCGGTCGTTTCACTATCTACAAAATTCGAATTAACCTCGAAATACTTAATATTTTTTTTCAAACAATACTTTTATTTACATTATTACTTTTTCAATTCAAACGTACAAAAGAAATGATATAACTGTTTATACAAAAGCCAGGCAAATTTACTAGAAACGTACACAAAATTGTCAAACCCTAGAAATACTATTTTAATCAACATTTTATTTCAAGAAACCATATTACTATTATAATAAAAAGTTCGCATCACGATTATGTAAAAGTAGAACGTATGCATCACATAAGTACTGTATGTATGTATCACTGGAAATGCTGTGCAACGACTTGGCGTGCATGGTTAAGAAAAATACTCGGGAAGATAGACGATTTTCTTGACGAAACCTGGCAGAAATTGAGGATTTGAGGGGGAGGGGAAGATGAATGGTGAATTCGTATTCAGAGGGTAAAAATAAATCGATAAAAACTTCTTTTTTTAATTAAAAATTTAATTTTTTTCGCACCTCTGCCAAAAATTTGTGTCTCTCCTCCATCGCTGCTCATTTTTTCTCTGTTCCAATTTGAAATTTCGTTCTGCCCGCATTTTCTTTGCAATCGTTTGCTCCACAACTGCCTCTTGATTCATCTATCTACGATTCTTTTTCGATTTTTGGTAAAATTTCAATGTTTTATCGAAATCAGTAAGCTGCTTGTGGATGAAAGTGCAAAATCACTCCTTAACATGCCTCACTCCAACGGGTGGTTTCACGCCTTAAAACCGTTTTACCGCCGATAAACAGAAACGTATATGATAGTTTTTAATTCGTGTATGCAGTCTAACATACACACGGATTTCGGCAAAACCGAAAGCGGACACCGAAGTGATGTTCCTTGTTAAGGGGGACACCTTTAGGCGAGGACAAAATTAGCTGATTTTTTGGTTTTTCTAGGCAAAATTTGACCATTTTTCAGCCTCAGGATATGTTTTATTATAACTTTTGGTTGTTACATGGTAATTTTTTGTAATTTATTATTCTTTAAAAGTGGCACGGTCTTCTTAATTGCATTTTCAAACCTGGCGTGATAACTCAAAAACTAATCGACCGATTCTGATGAAATTTGGTATAAATCTTTCGAACCTTATTGTCTAATACACGACCCTAACTGTTTGTGAAAATTTAAAAAAAGGTTTCTTTTAAATTTCAAAATGTAGCCATTTTTTCGGAAAATTCAATCTTTTTGTCTGAAATCGTACTATTTCATCCAATTTCAGCATTTCTCATTTATTCTTGGTTCACCTTCTGCGTATGCGTGTTAATGAAAGAAAAGTCTTCTTTGGCTTTTTGTTCAAATTAACTCTGCCGACGCTACGTGTCACGCCGCCTGACAACATCCACCGCAACCCGTTTAGAAGGCTGTGCTATATCTCCACCATTTTTAAGACTAATAAAAGAATACCATGTAACAGCCAAAAGTAGTAATAAACCATACCCTAAGTCTGAAAAGTGGTGAAGGAATCTTTCCTTTTAAAAAATCATGAAAATCAGCAATTCTTTCCTCGCGTAAAGGTATCTGCGCCCCTTAATGCCATACGTGCACAGCAAATATTAACAAAGAATAAAAAAACCCTCAGGACCCCAAAACTTGCGTATCTCACTGTGACGATGAACGAAATGGGGTAAAGAGCAGCGCGTTTAAAAAAACGCTGCGGCTAGTCGTCCGGTTACCGAACGAATAAGCGTATGTTATTCGTCCGGATAGCGGCTGAGTTCACGCAGTTAACGCTGTACAACGCCCCGAACAAACAAACCCAAAGAAACCAATCTAAACAAGCAAACCCAAATAAACCAACCAAAACCCAAACGCAAATAAACACACCCAATTAAACCCAACCAACCCAAACCAAACAAACCCAAACAAAATTAAAAAGATTTTATTCGGATGAATACGAGTAAATTATTCATCCGGATGGTTTGTTTAACAATTTAAGGCGGGATATACATTTACAACGATCAAAAAATCGATTCCTTTTTTTCTTTAAACATGGTGAGGCACATAAAGTGTTACAGAGCAATAGCACTCAAAATATTAATCATATCCAAAAATGTTTCAGACAAACGTTTTAATGTTCGAGAAGGCCGTCATATTGGACCACCCTATTCTTTTTATCGGTGAAGGCGCTGAAGCTACGTCAAGGTCAACTCCACTTTTTAAAATGGAACAATGTATTTTTTTTTATGACATTATTATCGACATTAAGGCGAATTCAGCGACCTACAACACAAGGTCATTCTAGTCACGCAAAGTATGAATATAGTCGGAAAATCGAAAAATATCGGAATAATCACCTTCAAAGGATCCACTAACCTTGGTTTGGGTCTACCTACAGACGATGCTCGAAGTGATGACCCTCGACTCGATAACACTTGTTTGATTGCTGTTTTCATTTCATACGATACCAATGTTTCTTTTCGGCAGCAAGTGCGCATTTTCTTTTGGCATATCAGTTAGTCACGCATTACCTTCTAATGTGAGTACATCGGATCGCGAAAATGAACGATTTTCCAAAATCTTTTGATATGTTGATGGTGCTGGGGGAATGCCGTATACATTACAGAAACGCCCAAGATTTGTATGCGGCTCGTCATCCAGATAGGCAACAAAAATCGCACATGGCTTCTAAGCGATTTAGTCCAGTCAAATTACCGAAATGAAAAAACATAAAATACCGCATTTTTGGGAGTATGATGGATCGATAGGGGGGTGTATTCTGAGCTTAAATTTCAATTTGTGGGGTTCTACTGAGGTCAGCTCAAGGTCATTTCGATGAAAACGCGTTTAATTCGATATCTCGAGAACGGTTAGTGTTAGGCCAAAAATTGTAGAGACCTTTTCTCTTCTAAATTAAATTTCCTAACTTTTTTATCTGAAACTTTTTTTTTATCATCAATATTTTTCAATTTATTACTTCCGGAAGGCAAAAATTTTTTCTTTTTTTTCTCCCTATTTTTCATTTTTCGCCATTTTCTCCCCAACCGTTCAATTTTATGAAATTTTACCATTTATCAAAGTTGTAGATCCTTTAATTATGAACAACTTTTTCCGATAACTTTTTTTTCTAATACCAATATGTTCGGAGTTATATATTACTTTACCGAGCAAAATCCGCGCCAATCTCGCAATATCATCGACATCAGTGGGTATTCAGTACTTGAAAGAAATATTAAAGTATTCCATGATAATTTATTAGCCAACTTACCTGTATCAGAAGGTGAATCGATTAAACTATTTAAAAATTGTACTTCATTTAAATATTAAATATTGTAATCATTCAAATATCATTTAAATATTGTACTTCTTCAATTTGGGTATTTTTTATTCCACTCAATGGGATAATAATGTGAATAAGGATTAAAAAAAAGAAGTAAATGAATAATTGAAACTGTTTCACACATTTATTGATAAAAAAAAATAGGTAATGAAATTCGTAAAATTAAGCATCCGAGGTCGATGGAAGTGATTCATTAATATTAAAGGCCCTGACGGTATCGGGGCATACGTCGTCCTCGTCCATTGCGTCAAAAATATTATCGTCGACAACACTGGCGATATTAGAACAATAGTTCTCTTGGCAATTAGTACAAATTACTGAGCAAAACAAGCCGGCCTTTCTGCATCCGCACGCTTTGCCGCAGTTGGTTTTGCATTTGCACGCAATTGATCTCAGTAAATCTTCCGGAGCTGGTTTCAGCGACATTGGTATCGGCTCCAATCCACGGAGGGTGCGACGCCAGCCCCACTCCTCGGGTTCCAGATAATTTTCGAGCCAGTATTGCACTTGGTAATAACATCTCAACGAGTGAAAAAATGCGGCATCAGAGGTAGGGGGAAGGGATTCTAATTTAACCCTCCCACTGCCTGCCATTTTTTTGTATGCCTTATAACGGAGCTCGTTGAGATTCGTACAATTCGTGTCACCTGAAGCCTTGCGATACAAATTCAAAATGAATTGTTCGCCGTTTGAAGCGAGAGTTATTTTATCTGCTTTATCTTGCAGAAAAACTTCAGTTAGCGAAACCAAATCCGGAGTGCTGTTCAATGCGGTCATTGATTTGATCTTGCCTATGTTGAATGGTGCCGAAGTTGTGTCGCAACCACTAATCGCGTGCAAAAATAATATGTTTTTTGCGGCATTCGCCCCATATATCGGTTTGAGGCAGTATGGGCTATATGTAGCGTCCGTCGATTTGCCTCGGCCAGGTTTTCTCAAGTAAATGTTGTTGCACGCGCCGGCTGTCGCAGTCAGCAAAACCAGTAAATCCACGTCCTCGCCAACAACAACCGCAGCACTATACTCCTGCGAAATTCTCTTAGCCGTACTGATAATTAGACCATCCGCATCCTCTACGGCTTGTTCCACCTCGATGTCTGATTTGATGAGAACAGTCTTCAGTAGTGAGATGAATCTGGTCTTATTGCTCTCGTTGCCTAAAAACTTATCTTGAGTTGAGGTTACGGTTGAGTCGAGGAACAGATGTCCTTTACCCGCACTAATGCACGCGACAGTGTGTCTGTGAATACGCGTCGTGACATTGGCGCGGATTTCGCTCGGTAAAGTAATATATAATTTCATGACCTATTTTTGTTATCAATAAATGTGTGAAACAGTTTCAATTATTCATATACTTCTTTTTTTTAATCCTTATTCACATTATTATCCCATTGAATGGAATAAAAAATACCCAAATTGAAGAAGTACAATATTTAAATGATATTTGAATGATTACAATATTGAATATTTAAATGAAGTACAATTTTTAAATAGTTTAATCGATTCACCTTCTGATACAGGTAAGTTGGCTAATAAATTATCATGGAATACTTTAATATTTCTTTCAAGTACTGAATACCCACTGATGTCGATGATATTGCGACATTGGCGCGGATTTTGCTCGGTAAAGTATTATATAACTCCAAACATATTGGTATTAGAAAAAAAAGTTATTGGAAAAAGTTGTTCATAATTTAAGGATCTACAACTTTGATAAATGGTAAAATTTCATAAAATTGAACGGTTGGGGAGAAAATGGCGAAAAATGAAAAATAGGGAGAAAAAAAAGTAAAATTTTTGCCTTCCGGAAGTAATAAATTGAAAAATATTGATGATAAAAAAAAAAGTTTCAGATAAACAGTTAGGAAATTTAATTTAGAAGAGAAAAGGTCTCTACAATTTTTGGCCTAACACTAACCGTTCTCGAGATATCGAATTAAACGCGTTTTCATCGAAATGACCTTCAGCTGACCTCAGTAGAACCCCACAAATTGAAATTTAAGCTCAGAATACACCCCCCTATCGATCCATCATACTTCCAAAAATGCGGTATTTAATGTTTTTTTTTCTCATTCTGAGCCGTAATTTGACTGGACTAATTAGCTGACCGTTCCCGTCGCTTCGATACAGTGAAACAAACACGAGTCAAACGTCGACCGATTGTTAATGAAAATAATGCGGCTGCTATCTTAGCTTTTGCTGCACTAAATCCACATGCAAGCAGCGCGCAAATAGAAAGAGAGAGTGGAATTAGTCAGCGATCTATATTAAGAATTTAAAAAAAGTAAAAAAAAACACTGAGTAATAAAAATACCTCAAAATCATTATCACTTGTTTTAACTATTAGGAGTACAACTTTGCAGTGACCGTTTTACTTAGAGAGCCACTGCGGCCGAAGTAGTGGCCCTAGCTCAATAAAAAAGGGCATTTTAAACTAGAGGCTCTGCCAATGTAAACAATTTAAAAAAGCTAACGGATACGTGTATGCATTATAAAGTTATAGGCACTCAAACATGGCAACCTACGAACCGAATTCTCAGCATTTGCGGGAGGTTATGATTTACTTCTTCAACATCAAGAAATCTGCGGCTGAGGCCCACCGTTTGCTTGTAGATGCTTACGGGGAGGATTCTATTAGTGAGAAAACGTGTCGGCGGTGGTTTCAACGCTTCGAAAGTGGAGATTTTGAGATCGAGAACAAGCATGGTGGCGGAAGGCAGAAAGTTTTTGAATACACAGAATTGGAGACCTTGCTGGACCAGGATTCGTGCCAAACTCAAGAGGAACTCGCCGAGACGTTAGGAGTAACCCAGCAAGCAGTTTCAAAACGTCTCCGGGATATGGGTATGATCCAAAAGCAAACAAACTGGGTTCCGCATGAGTTGAAGCCGAGATGAGTGATACTGCAGCATGACAATGCCCGACCCCATGTTGCAAATGTCGTGAAAAAGTACTTGGAAACGCTGAAATGGGAGGTTTTATCCCACTCGCCGTACTCTCCAGACATTGCCCCTTCCGACTATCACTTGTTCCGGTCAATGGCACACGATTTGGCTGACCAGCACTTCGGTACTTACGAAGAAGTCAAAAATTGGGTCGATTCCTGGATTGCCTCCAAGGACCAAGACTTTTATCGACGAGGGATTCGAATGCTACCTGAAAGATGGGCCGAGGTCGTAGCTAGCGACGGGCAGTACTTTGATTCAAAAATATGTAGCCACGTTTTTATAATAAAGCCTTAAACTTTTGAAAAAAACGGTCACTGCAAAGTTGTACTCCTTATATATAAAAAATATTCTGATTTATCTCAAATATCTCAAACTATACTTTTCATTTGAGTTCAAAAAATGGTTTTATTTTACTTCTTTGATGCAAATGTACAAAAAAAGTCAAATTGCTTTTATGAAATCGCCAAGCAAGTTTACTAGTCATGTTGCACACAAAATTGTTAAAGCTTAGGAATAATATGGTTTTTAATATTTAATTTTAAAAAGTCATAGGACTATTATAAGGAAAAATTTATATCACCATTAGATAAAAGTACAAAGTAGGTACCACACAAGTACACTGGAAATGCTGTGCAACGACTTGGCGTGCATGGTAAGGAAAAAGCTCGAGAAGATACAGAATTTGCGGTTCCGACCGCCCGCGAAAATAATTTTTGCGTCGGTATATATATGTATACATATAATTTTACATTATAACGTGGCCTCCACTGACAGCGGTATTAGGAACATTTCAATTTATCATGTCCCATCAGGTGCCGGGGCTATTACCAATCATATCTACTAGAGCTTTATCGGGACGAAATTTCTCTTCCCACCAGCAGGAGGATACAACAGGGATGCTAACCTTTAAACCTGCCGACGCTGTGGTTTAGAAATTCATACTTTATCCATTACATCAAAGTCTATAAGACGCAATATATTTCATGAGATATGCGGTTATTGTGTTATAGAATAAAAGGTAAATGCTTTTATATATATTTTTTTTTCGTATTATCCAAATAAATTAACATTTTAAGTGCCGTGTGGTTGAAGGGTACATCACTCATTTGATTCGTACTCCACATGAATCTGGTTTTCACTTGCATAATAAATGACGACATTTTTCGCCGAACTTTTTTTTTAACCATGCACGCCAAATCGTTGCACAGCATTTCCAGTGTACTTGTGTGTTACCTACTTTGTACTTTTTTTTAATGGTGATATCATTTTTTTCTTATACTAGTACTATGACTTTTTTAAAAATTAAATATTAAAAAAAAATTATTCCTAAGCTTTAACAATTTTGTGTGCAACATGACTAGTAAACTTGCTTGGAAATTTCAAAAAAGTGATTCCACTTTTTTTTGTACATTTGCATTAAGGGGGGATTGTCTTTTTTTTCGCAAAATTTACCGCTTTTTGGGAATTTTTTTGTGAAGAAAGTATACAACGGAAAACTTGTGAAACTTGGCATATAGTTTTATTGATCTGTTTACTACATACAAAAAAATTTTTAAACAATTTCATCAAAAAATCCGCCTCCCACCCCCCTCGACGCGCGATGGTCCTTTTTTGATGGTGTGCACGATTACAGCCTTCACGTTCATCCTGCAACAAAAACCCAAAAAGCATTTTACTTTAGACACATATAGCTATCGTTCGATGAAGGGGGAAAAAAAATTGACGATTTGGTGACGTTTTGAACTTGAAGTATCGATTTTTCGAAAAAAATTGATCGATTTTTTGTTATAAATAAAAAACTATTAAACGTATTGCTTTTTTGCTTCATCAAACGATAAAAGGATGTCAGCTGAGCATTCTGTCCAAATTTGAAGGCAATCGGTTGAATAGTTTTTGAGAAATCGTGCAAACCATCAAAAAAGGACCATCGCGCGTCGAGGGGGGTGGGAGGCGGATTTTTTTATGAAATTGTTTAAAAAATTTTTTGTATGTAGTAAACAGATCAATAAAACTATATGCCAAGTTTCACAAGTTTTCCGTTGTATACTTTCTTCACAAAAAAATTCCCAAAAAGCGGTAAATTTTGCGAAAAAAAAGACAATCCCCCCTTAAAGGAGTAAAATAAAACCATTTTTTGAACTTAAATGAAAAGTACAGTTTAAGATATTTGAGATAAATCAGAATTTTTTATATAGTTAAAACAAGCGATAACGATTTTGAGGGATTTTTATTACTTGGCGTTTTTTTTTCACTTTAAAAAAAGTTTTAAAATGAGATTTCAGATGTTTTTGAAAGGGGAATTTCAATATATCTGAACAAACTAGACGTCTGCAATTTCAAACTCGTTTACAACATTACCTTTTATTACTGAACATTTTTTAAAAGAAATTAATACAACTTTTTTCTTTTTGCGATTTTTTTACAATAAAGAATTCACAATATGCTAATTTATGAGAAGATTAATTTCAAATTAATAAAAGTATAGGAAATACAGAGGGTTTACAACTTCTAACATCCATTTTTCAAACAGAAAAAAGGTTAAAGAATAGAACTTTTTACTTTGAATGGGTATGTTTGTTATTATTCAATAATAAATTGACAAAAGAATAAAAGTAAGTTCCCTTTTAAAAACAATTTTTTTTATTGAAAAGAAGTTAAATTTGTTTCTTTGTACAAATTCTCACTTTACATGAGCGAAAGTACCCGTAAATGTCCAAAAACTATTTTTTTTACCTAGTAAGCGAAATAATAGTGGCCTAAAACAATAATGGTTTTCCTTCAATTTGTTTTTACCAAATTCAAAACTTTCATCATTCGGGCTACAGGGCAAAAATCGGGACAACTTTACGCTCAGCATACTTTTTGTGGACACTATCAACTTGGAAAAAAATGCCTGAGCATAATATTCGCGATAGCTATCCGCAACGATGTCGTAACTTTTGTAATTTAAAGAATAAACAGCATTTTTGACATTTTTCAAATACACATCTCACAGAAGACAAATTAATTAAAAAGGAATTTTTTTCTTCCCTTGAAGAGGATACGTTCAGCTGTCCAGAACTGCCCTTTAAATTCGTGTACGATGATTGGTCTATGAGTTGATTATTCAAGTCAAAAGTGTCATTTAACTTTGATAATGTAATTGATATATACTTGTTTCAAAGTTCAAAATAGAAAGGGTGATCCAAGGAAAATACGTCTGCTGGCGTCATTAATCAAACAAATTTTTCCTTGTCTGTATGCCTTTTCGAAACAAAAACCGGACATTTTCCTTTGCAACGCTTCTTTTGATTTATTAATAACAAAAGAGCAAACAATCATTTTAAGTAGAAGCTTGAAATCGAGAGATTCTATCCATTGAAATGCTTTTTAAATGTTTCTTCTATGATGATCTTTCGCGGAGATAGAGCAATTTGAAAATCACTGAAAAATTTTCATGATTTTTTTGTTCTCTTAATCTTTGTGATCCCAACTCCATGACGCTGAAGTTTGCATCGTTGGAATGGAATGAAAATGAATTCTTCTCAAACGCTTAAACTTTTTTTGGAACTAAAACGAATTCTTCTTAAATGCTCAAACTTTTTTTCGATCGAAAATGAATTCTCCTTGAATGCTCAAACTGTTTTTGGTCGGTGCAGGCTGTTAAAATGCTTCAAACGTTTTTACACACTTTGTTGGAAATTCACTACCTCAATTTACAAAAAGAAGACGCTCATTAATAATACAAATAGAGAAATGGAAAATATATATACATAAAACTCGACCGCACTTGAAATATTTTCGTAATCAAGTTCAGGTCTCTCACTCTTACAGTCTCACAATCCAATTTTTGTTCAAAGCATTCAAACCACTCAATAATTTTCCACCTTCTAGGGCCTGACATTGCGGATGCATTACAGAACTATGTGAACAAGCTCGGCATCAGTTGTTCTATGAATATTCATTGTTTTGGAAAATTACATTTCCTGTTGTCAAGACAAATGGATTTTGAGTCAGCGCTTATAACTATGTGTACGGTGAGTGCGAAAGCTGCACTTTGTAGTCTTTCTGCGCTTTTCAAGAGACATAAGCTTTTTGCAGATACTCCTGAACCGCACCCAAATTTCTTTAACATATACTCCAAAGAAACTTTTGTTGCATTTAAAAACTGGGGAAATCTCAGCTTTTGTTGTTATCGCAATAGTACCCAGGTGAAGGTTGAAAGCAATGGTTCGTTAGACTTTCTCCACAGTACTGTCCACGTGAAACCCTCTGAGTAACATTTCAAACTTTCTTTAGAGGGATTCAGTGAATCATCATAACATATCTCTCGCCGCTAAACAAAATGACAAGTTTGATAAAACAGTTGGGCAAGTTATTCAAATTCCCACAGAATGTCAAAATTGTCATCCTGTTCAGCGGCAAGAGAAATCTTCTGACGATTCAAGTTATAAAATGTTAGTAAGAGTTTTTTACATGAACAGTATTGTGGAGAAAGTCTAACGAAACATTGTTTTCATCACTTATAGTTCTGCGCATGGACAATATTGCGAGTACAGCGAGAGGTGAGGTTTTCCAAATTGTTATATCCGAACACAGTTTTTTCGGTTGAAGTAGGGTAGAAATGGGTTTGCGACACAAAAGTATCCCAAAAGAGCTTTCGTCTCTTGCAAAGCGCAGAGAGCACACTGCGAAGTCCAACTTTCGCAGTCATTGTACACACAGTTAAAAGCACTGATGCAAGGCAATTCATCAATGTTCACGACACTATACATCATTCTTTTAAGCAGTTATGAGCATTTATAGAAAAACTGATGCTAAGCTTGTTCACGTTGTTCTATGATGAATGCACAATGTTTGGACGCAGAAGGTATATGATTATTTTTTCTTACCTGTATCCGATGCTAGGAGATTTCATGTATTTGACCTGTATTTTTGGCGTTATCTCGTAAATCGATTATTGCCGTGTCCATAAAGTCAGAGAATTTCCTGAGGTCTGAAACCGCGATGTGAAGAACCTTCGTCAAATTTATTTTTGGCTCCGAAAAGAGCCGTTTGTTTTTTTCCGAGGTTACAGCCTTCGTCAAATTAATGCGGCCCTAAACAGGGCCCTTTTCTTTCTTTTAAACTTCTTTACACTTCTAACTTTTCTTAAGATAAAATAAAATATTTTTTTTTGCACAGCCTAACCCTACTACGGGTTAAGCTGTCAGATCACGGTACACATTAAAACGAAAAAGCTAGTAGCAGGCGATGCTACTCGGAGGCGCTGCGTTCGTCCGGATATGGCGCTCTCGCGTCTCAAATGTGTCTACTGCGGATGTTGACAGGCAAATGTTAATCAACCCTAATAAGGGCGTATGTTTCATGTTTATGATATGGCTGAAAGACTTTATTTGATTCGGAAAACCCACCGAGGGTGGAAAAATTTCGAGTCGTGAATTCGCTCGGAAATTCGGTGAATATTATGAGATCAAAGGGATTGAGTACACGGATCGAAAAATGACCCAAACAAAACCCATAGGAAAAAATCACATTATATTGGTAAAATGTCATTAGATTTTCGATTTGTCGCTACGTTTTCGCGTAATGTCGATTGAAAGTTAAAAGTCGTCTGCTAAAAGTCCATCTTTCTGCATAAAGAGTCGCGGCGTGTTCGTCAGTCGGTCAGTGGCGTCGATTTTTTTGTTTAATTACTTGGCGTCAAGATGCTGCCGCGTCTCTTGATCTTACATCAACACAAGTTCCATCCGTATCGTATGTCATTACATCAGGATTTGTACGGCAATGATTTCCTAAATCGCTTCAATATTTGTAACTGGATTCGTAGAAAAATGCGCACAGATGTCTCATTTTTGAGTCATGTGCTTTTTTCTGACGAATCTAACTTCATAAATACGGGCAATGTGAATAGGCATAACGTGCAGTCCATATTTTTTTGAAGGTCACTTGACTGGGCAAGTTTACGCAAACTTTCTGCAAAACGTACTGCCTTAATTACTGGAAGACCCTTGCATGTTCGCATGAACATGTGGTTGCAACACGACGGTCCACCACCCCATTATGCTCTGTGTTCAAGACAAATGATGAATAAGATTTTTGGTGAAAAGTGGATAGGACGAGGCGGTTCTGTAGCCTAGCCACCTCGTTCGCCAGATCTAACATCACCAGATTACTTTTTATGAGGCCCACGCCTGACGACATGAAAGAAAGAATACGCCGAGCATGTACCGAAATTACACCACAAATGTGGGCTGAAGTTAGACGGTGTTTTCATCAGCGAATTAACAAGTGCTTACAAGTCGAGGGTCATCACTTCGAGCATCTTCTGTAGGTAGACCCAAACCCAAATTTTTCGACTATTTTCATACTAAAATCGGTAATAATGTCATCGAAAAAAATGGTTCTATTTGAAAAAGTGGAATTGACCTTGACGTAGCTGCAGCGCCTCCATCGATTAAAAAAAAATAGGGTGGTCCAGTATGACGGCCTTCTCGAACACTGAAACTTTTGTCTGAAACACTGTTGGATATGATCAATAGTTTGAGTGCCATTGCTCTGTAACACTTTATGTGCCTCACCCCTCATATGTAGATTATTTTCTCAAAGTTTCAAAGCGAAATTCGAAAATCTTCAGACGTCACAGCTCGCCATCGCTGTATCTCCCCGCCCGGATTCGCAGCGGGCGTGAACTTCAAACGCCTTTTTCTCGAAACTGCATTATCCAAATTGGCGTGCAGGATTACTCAAGAACTATCAAGCCGATTGAGTTGAAACTTGATAGAAATATTGATAATATTGGAACCTGCTACTTGTCGAAAATTGTTTTTGGAAAATTGAAAAAAAAAACTACTTTTCCAATTCACATTTGACAGAAATGTTGCGTGAGATGTTGATTTTTTTGTAAATGCGTGCCACTTTCTCAAATTTGCATTTTCTTCATTTTAATTACCGTCACATAGAAACTATACATGTTCTAACTGAAAAAATGTTTGGACTTTTTTGCAAATCAAAGTCTACGGGAAGTTAGACTGCACGCCGATTCGCAACTCCCGCGGCGACCTTGCTGTAACACTCTGCCACAGCTCCGCCATTTTGATGATGAATTAATTTTTTTTAAATGTTTCGTATACTTAAATATACTATTAGAGTATTCCTAAAGTTTGATAATTTTAGAACAATTATTTCTCAGTTTAAACAATGCTTCAATATTGCTTATTTTCTTCCTGTCTAAATGTATATTCCGCCTTAACACATTCTATCCGGACAATTATATATATGTTATTCGCCCGGATACTGGCTTGCACGAATCACAATAATATATACACCTACTGCAAACACGGCGTAAACTGAGCCGATATCCGGACAAATAGCATACGCTTATTCATCCGATAACCGGACGGGGAGTCACTCCGTTAAAAAAAATTGATGAGAGTGTACATTGATTTGGAACAACGGCGCCCCAGTACTAAAATATGACGACAAATTTCTTTACGGGTCGACCAACATGTCGAGGTTGAATTTGTATGTGTTAATGACCCAATAGGTTTCCGTAAGACTATACGTATTTGACACGTTTCGTTCGAGCCAGCTGGCTCTCGCGCAATGTGTAATTCAGCGCCAAGGGATACTGGATCCTGTCGAAGGTCTCGTCTAATATAAATCTTGAGAGGGTTCCCACTCGGTGTGGCTAAATTCCCGGGACCGGCTCCGTCTCACGGCAGTGTCAAATATCAAAAGTAACCGCTACAAACCTTTTCAAGATCCCGCCAGCTACGGAGCAACGTGCTATTACGCTCGTACGAGAGGAAAACAGTTAAAAAAAACCCTTCTTTTTTAAATTATAAAACTTGCATTGCAGCTGAACAGCCATGTACATCTTGTCACGTTGTTTTCTGCGCGAACGAAGATGCACATTTGGAATAAACATACATTTAGTGATTATATACACCGCAAGAAAAATATGATGTTGAAGTCTGCATCGGTGGAATGCAGCGAATTGTTTTTTAATTGTTTAAATTATTTTTGGCTGTCAAAATCACTCAAGAGTTTGAACGTATTCTAATTAGAGATTTACGACCTCAAGTCGTAAAAAGGAGGCTTTGAATAAGCATAATAATAAAGAAATGGAAAATGAGCAAAAATATCGTTGCATTCCAACGATGCAAAGTTCAACGTCGTAGAAAAATTATACACCCCACGTATGTAGTTCACAACAATGAACAACTTGTTTGATGGTCGCTTTCTTTTTTGACCGACACTTGAGGGGGGAGATACCTCTAAGCAAAGAAAAAATTTGCTGATTTTCATGATTTTTTTAACGGAAAGATTTATTCATAATTTTCTAGATTTAGGGTATGTTTTATTACTACTTTTGACTTTTACATGGTATTTTCTTTTAATTAATCTTTAAAGATGGCGGACGTACGGCAGTCTTCAAAAATCGCGTTACGTCTAGCTAAAAAACTGATCGACTGATTCTGATGAAATTTGTTTCTGGTTTTATTCTGGTATACATTTTTCTAACCTTATTGTCAAAAACATGCCCCTAGAGGTTTTTGAACATTTTTTTAAAGATTTTTTTTGCAGAATCTAGCCATTTTTCGGAAAATTACACCAAGCCTCAAAAATGGTGAAGAAATCTTTTCTTAAAACAAAATCATAAAAATCACAAATTTTTTCCTCGCCAACACGAAAACCACGATATTAAATTCACGGATACTTCCATCGGCAAGATTTTTAAATTTTAAATCGAATGGCGTTCTCTGATTTTCAATAAGTTTTTTTTCCGCGCGAGATAAAACGAGAACTCACCAGATAAAAGTAATCGAAAGCCATTGTTTTTTTTTTGTTAGAGTTGTTCCCGCGGCAATTAGTCGATTGCATATTGAACGACGCATTTTCATTACTGTACACCGTTTTGACAAGGGGAAATAAGGTAAAATATGTTTCATATAACCGAACACAATTTTAGCTCACACCAATATTACGGAGATAATAATAAGTAAATAAATATCTGCCATTAATCACGGAAAATTTGTTATTTATAATAAAAACTAAGTTCTCGGCGCGAATGCTTCTGTGTAATGCAAAATTGTTGTGAAACCACGGTTTTAAGGGGATATACCAGTGTGAACGCTGAAAATTTGGGCAATTTTCGGGAATTTTTTAGAAGAAAAGTAATCAATTAAATGTTTCGGAAAATTAACAATATATTTGGCTATATTTGACCTATATTACATAACTTTTTCATAGAAGAATATTGAGATCCAAGCGACTTAAGCACTGCCTTCGGAGCCGCAAAAAAAAGTTCCTCCACAGCTGACATGATTCCGGCCGACTGAGTAGCTGAAACCGAAAAAGGACCAAATGTCATTAAACTGGAAACTATTTCCTGTACAATGACGTCGGATTTTCGAAAAATTTCAAAATCTAACAAAATGGCGTAGTTATGAAAAAAAGTCTGTTTTCTTGCCTACTAAATGGTTGTTTTTTTTCAATGCCAAATCGTCAGTTTTCATCCAATCAAAAATATCCTACGTCACGGTAGAGTAAATATATTCAAAAGTACTGAGTTCAAATTTCAAGTCAATCGGATAATTGCCCTTCAAATTACAATGTCAGCAAAGTGGAAAAATCTAATTTCGAGCAAAACGCGTTTAAAGATTTAACTATCGATTTTTGCAAGATAAAATGAAATTGATCGAAATGATATAAATGATAGTGATATTCTTGAAAGTATAAACTGTCGAAAAAGGCAAAAAAAATCGATTTTTTTAAAGTGTCACACTGGCATAGCCCCTTAATATTAAGTTTCGGAAGGATTGATGGAAATCGATGAAAAAAAAGGTCATACCCAGCGCAACCAACAGGAGAATCGATTTTTCTCACTAAATAACGAGGATATCGAGAGAGGAAAAACGAGGGTATATGGACAACTATTTTCTTCCAACCCAGAGGGTGTTAAAACCACTAAATCTATCGGTTTAGACAACACTGTTTGCCTGTGTTTTTTTACCCCTTAGTTTATTATTAACGAGCCAAATTTTCGAACAGTCTTCTATAATATTCCGTTGCTATAAAAAAGAGTAAGGGCTATTTCTTATTTATAATATTTCAATGAAATATGTATGTTCTCTGTACAGGGTGTCCCAGAACTCAATGCGTTCCCTGAAATGGGGGGTTGGGGGTGAAATTCTGAGTCGATTTATATAAGCGTGTGTGGGTCTCAGATCAAGCCCCGAATTATTATCAATTTTTAAAGGCGGGCCAATCAGCAGGCGACACACGCGTATTGCATACCGACGTACGCCGGCTCATCGGGCGCACCTGATTGGCCCGCCTTTAAAAATTAATAATAATTCAGGGGTTGATCTGAGACCCACACATGCTTATATGAATCGTCCCAGAATTTCACCCCCAACCCCCCATTTCAGGGACCGCATTCCGATCTGGGACACCCTATATAATTGCAAAACTAACAGTAAAATAAAAATAAAGAAGAATAAAAGCATAATCATGAAATGCCACATTAAACGGTACATTCCTATGATAGCGATTGTTAATTTAACGCGCAAATTACCAAGGATATATAACTCACAATGCCGAATAACGTGTACGATCATCTTATTGCCCATTTGAGTCATATCCCCTCGGGAGAGAGGTATTACGATCGGCCCCGAGACAGCAGACAGCCTTCATAAACGAAATGATGATGCGAGAAAATAAAGCGTCCTTATTCTTTTTCCGTTCAGGTTTTCTGACCCTCACGTTCTCCTATTCGACCATTCATCCCCTTGGCCCTCAAAGTTCCGCATATTCTCACTCCTATACGGATGATTACTTCTCTTTTAGTAGATACATGCACAGAAAGAGTATGACCTATTTTGGATACCAATTTCTTTCAATTCACTTAATTGTAATTAAATCTTTCTCATTATACAATCTCCGCCGAAAATTGGTTATTTTTTATTGCTATGACGAGCCATGATCGGAACACCATTATAAATTATTCCTCGAACAGACTGCCCGGAACTGTACCTATGCTTGAAGGTAAAAAATTAGTTTGCTCCTTTATATAGGGAATTTGATAAAATTCTAGCACCGCAGCCCTCGTGTCGGGTAAATTGGAGTAGTTACCTAGAGATCCAAAGAAACAACTTAACGTTAAGCAATGAAAATGAGGTTCACGTTTGATGAGCTTGTAAACGTGGTACGTGTTTATTGCAAACCTTCCTTGCCGCAATTTCATACGGAGCTATCGCGCGTACTCCGGACTAGGCTGTTCGAATTAATATTGCAGCCGTTACGTGAAGCATGTATATTATTATAGACATAGCAGTGGTGGCTTATCGTGCAACCGGGGCCAGGCAATGGCTTCCGGTTAAGGAATTGGCCTCGAGGCGATAATACGCAACAGTAAACATAATTGCCCCAAACGTATATGTCGTCCTCATTCTCTCGCCAATTATGTCTTGCAACGCGAGAAAAAAGTGAAAATATAATGTGACCTGCGATGATGATAATAATACGATTATGACAGGCAAATGACCATTTTCGAAGATTACTGTATCTAGTCGTGTGAAAAATCCGTAAATCGAAATTATTATTCAAATATATAGGACCAATATTTCGCAGTTTGGATAAACAACCGCGAGGATAAATAAAAACACCATTGCAATACTAAAGAGCAGCGATACACATACTTTCTGCATTCAAGCACGCTATCATTGGCTCAAAATGCGAAGTCATATTTACCGCTTACCGGCAGATGATCACCAAAATTCCTACAATTTTCAAGTTTTTATTAAAGAATTTCATTAATATGTATAAAGTACATAATTATCTTTAAGGGATAAAACCACTCTAGGACTTAGGGAAAATCGTTTTTTGCTTAATACTTTGGGGTCATATAAACAATATGTAATTGGTCCTGTACCGATTTTTTTTAAAGGTTCAATTATCGATTTTGCCGCAGCGCCTCGGATTCATCAGGCACCTCGTACAACTTTAAACGCGTTTTTCTCGAAACCACTTTTTTCAAACTGGGAGGACGGATTACTCGAACACTTTTGCATGGATCGATTTGGAATTTTCATAGTAGCTTTCCAATTACATTCTCTATGGGAGTACATAGCCGTTTTTTTGTTAGATCTAAACGTTTTTTTTTTATAAACACTTTGGTGCTTATTTTTTCGGTCAAAAAATCGATTTATTTCTTTCAAAGTGCGGCATTTTTTTGAAAATTTGATACAAAAATGCCTACGTAGGCCCATAGCTAATAATATATAGATTATAATTTTTTTTTGTTTTTGTTCCAGGTCTTATACTTAACGAGGAAACCGCCCTCCCGTGAAGCTATTTGTAAAAAACACGTTTTTCGATATGGGCTCTGTCGCCGCCGGTTTATATGAAAATTATAATAATTTTTTAAAATACTTCAATATTTGTTAAACAAACCCTCTCAAAAGAAACCCTATTCCTTTTTTCATACTCCCAAAATAAATTGTCAAAGTTAGGCCTTATTTTCCGCCGCTAGAGTAATGTTATCCATTAATCGAATTTTATATTTATTTATTACATTATATTATATTTCAAATTGAAATATACATTCGATAAAATTCAAGAATTTCATTAGTACAAGTGTTTGAAACTGTTTTATTTGAAGCAAAAATGCTGAAAAACGAATACCTTTGGATGCACTTACAATTATTTAAAGCCGCCGAAAGTCAATTCAAATTGCAGAGGGTTGACGAAAATCAGAAAAATATTGTTTTCACTCATACAAACACGTATGTCTGCATATGTAACATGTAAAGAAGCACACACATATGGTATGTATATAAAACCCCAGCCGACCTACTTTTCAAAGGGGTGAAATCGGCGATTATAATGTTTATATTTTAAATATGTATATTAGATTTTAACTGATGGACCCACGAAGAAAAGAGTTTCTGAAACGCAACCCCTAAGAGAACAGCGATTGATATATTCGAAATGGTTAGTTCTAAGAGCCTCAAAGTTTAAACAAATATTCTTTGTAGAAATCTATCAGACACGGGTAAGACGAAAAAAAGCTTTTCACTTTTTACAGGGGTTAAAAACAAGGTTGGCAACTTCTATTAATTTTCTATGTACGTTATTCCATTCATAAAAGACGTCGAAATAACATTTTAAATAAGTAAAACATATTTCTTTGAGACCGATATAGTGCGTCTATCATATTTCTGAATATTATGGTCAAGGCTATTTAGTTTCATTGGTTGTTCTTGAATAACCCCAGGCCGTCACCTTACCGAGATTTACACCTAGAAAATTATGAGCAATTAATTGGTACCAGCAATTGGCACTATTAATGCAGAAAGGGGGCCTTGAATCGTTAACAAAAAATGAACAAGTCTCTACAAACTCGCAAAATTTAATCCGACATTTTGGTACTGCGAAATTTTTTTTTTCAATGAAGATAATTGGATGGATAGAAAAATGGAAAAAAAGCTCAAAATTGTGCCATCCTAATACACATATATATATATATTAGCTGATTAATAACCCGTATATATATTAAATATATATATTTATTTTATATATATATATATATATATATATATATATATATATATATATATATATATATATATATATATATATATATATATATATCCATTCAACACTTAAAAGTTTATTTTCAATTACTTTGCGTCACGGTACTGCAGCACCTTTCGATATCCGCAGGAGCCCCACGTCGCCTGGGATGGTGAAACGAATCAGAAACAGTTAGCCTAGTAAAAATAAAGTTAAGAGCGAAGTTGTAGTATTTTGCAGAGGAAATATAACCGTAATATTTTCAACATTGCCTAAGGTCACCTTTTTTTTAATACAGTCTCGTCCCATACTTTTCCACGCGCACATTTGTAGTCTCATTGAAAACAAATTCAACTACTTGCAAAGTTTTTCGCTCGAAAATTGCCCGAGTTATTAAGCTACAGAGGTCGAGCATGTTCTTTCATAGGCTTTCCACCATGTGTGGAGATTTCGGAATCGGATGTTACGTCATGTGTGTTTGTGTGTGAGGGCGGCGTTTATCTGTGTATAGTTAAAGGCGCGGACCACACGGTTCATCACTCCTGCGGTATTTTTTACTCCAAACCACACTCCAGCCGGGTTCACACGTGCGTATCAATACGAGCGAGTGGGTCTAGAGAGACTCGGTTTTTTCTGTAAAGAATTGGACAACCAGCCTGTACAGACGATGCTCGACGCTGTAGCCATTGCTCGTGAGATATATGGGCATACGCCTCTTAAAATGTCTAATTCTATCAATGAGTGTGTTCACTCGTATTGTTGACTGATCGCGTAAAACCATGTCGTTTATAGGAAGCCTCGTACTAAAGTCGGACGAGATGAGATCCGGAAACGCAGGAGCCCATGCAATGTTACCGTAGGTAGTGGAAGTAGGGACAAAATAAGAACACTAACTCCGTATTCAAATAAAATAATACATATGAATCAGTCAACTTTAATTATTCTTTTGAAGTATTCAACATTTATTAATCTTTCAATTTTGGAAACAAGAAATCTGTCTTTCTGGTTCTTAGCATACAATGAGGCCGGGTTGAAATTTCGAATTTTGAATAATCAGAACGCTCAAAACTCCGAAAGAATTTCACCCGAAAGACCAAAATTCCGAAAATCTGAACGGGGCGGGTGGGGATCGAAAATTCGGACGATCAACATTCAGAAGGACCGAAATTTCGAATTCAGTAATGAAGATCGTTCCCATATAGATAGATCAATCTTATGATAGTCTGTAAAATAGTTAATTGAAATTGTGAATACAAAAATCTCGAAGTTGATTTATAGAGAAAACAAATATCAGATTTAACAAAATAATGAGAGATATAATATTGATTCGCCTGTATATACACACCAAACAATTCGAGACCTTAAATCGTCGAATTGTAAATATTACGATAGTTTACAATTTCGAATTCATTAAAGCGAAGAACCAAAAAGTCGATCAGTTAAAATAGCGATGGGCCAAAATGGCGAACGGTCCGGATAGCGAAAACGTGGGAACGAGCAACACTACTTGCGCTTTAGAATGAAGTGGCAGATGGCGTTAGTGGTCAGTCGGGTCAGGCAGCCATGCCAAGTTCGCCATTTAGGTATTCGCTATTTCGGACTATCGATCATTTGCGTTTCTAAGATCTACACATTCGACGTTTGTAGTCTCGATATATGGCTTTTTGCTATAGGCGGTATTACGAATATTAGATACTCACTTTTTCCTATTTCGAAGATATGAATGTTGTAGATTGTTCGAATCTGTATTTGTATGACTCAAACTGCAGACCATCTGAATAGATGGTTCTCTGACCATCAGAGTTCTCGAATAAATGAGCTCTCGAATAAATAATCCTTTGGTGTAATAGTTATTCGATTTCGTTATCGATCAAAGGATAAAATTTCGAATAATTTAACCTTCGTTATTTTGAGAGTTCCTAATTCTGTCGTTTCAAAATCTTTGTCGTTCTATATTTGGTCATTCGACTCTTTGACCCCCACACGAACGGGGCCGGGTTGAAATTCCAAACTTTGAATTATCAGAACACTCAAAATTCCAAAAGAATACTGTCCCAAAAGATCAAAACTCGGAAAGAATTTTACACGAAAGACCAAAACTCCGAAAATCTGAACACCGTCAAAATAATTCGGCTATGGGAGTTTTGAAAGTTTAAAAAAATTTTCAATAAATCGACGAATTATTTCAAGAATTTTTTTTATTAAGAAATGATTTTACGTCAATTTTGAAATTTGTCTAGACAATATTATACGTGCTGCATCATTGACAGTCAACTGTGTAAACTTTTGCTGACATGATCTTGATGAACCTTGTAATTTCGGAACATTATTAGGAATTTTAAACTGTCAGCGCTGAAATTCCGAACATTAAATAAGTTCGGAATTTCAACCCGGCCCCCATGTCAAGATAATGCCAGCGAAAGTCTACACAGTCGACTGTAAATGATGTAGAACGTATAACTTTACCTAGACAAATTTCAAAATTGACACAAAATCACTTCTTAAGGTAGTACGAGCGCGCAATCTTAATTTCTATAGATTTTGTCCAAATTTCAAGCACACATTGTTCATATCATTATGCATGTTTGAGTGAAATTTCAGAACAGTCGATTATTTACATTGAGAGATAATGGGTTTTTAAATTTCAATTTTGAACACTGCAGGGTCTGCATTGAAATTTAGACAAAATAATTTTCCGTAAAAAAAATTGGCCCCATATAATAAGAAGACATATAGCAACACCGCAGAACAGTATTGTTCAATATTTAGAGAAAAAAATAATTATCGTGTTCCAAAAGTTAAAGATTTTGTCATAAAAAAATATTTGCATTATAAATATTAATATTTTATCTTTTTTTATGTTATCTTCATTAACAAATAAAAGTGTTAGTTCATTCATAACGAAATAAAAACTTTGTTCGATTAAAGATTACTTCTAAATAAAAATGTGTGTTGCAGTATTATTTTAAATGTGCTGCGCAAACTTACGTCATTGAATACGTGGAACGATGCGGTGTTGCCATATGTCTTCTTATTATAGAGGACAAATATTTTTTAAACATTATTCTGTCTAAATATCAATGCGGGCCCTGCAGTGTTAAAAGTTGCAATTTTAAAACCCATCATCTCCCAATCTAAATAGTCGACTGTTCTGAAATTTCACTCAAACATGCATAAGGATATGAACAATGTCTGGTCAAAATTTGAATAAGATCTATAGAAACCAAGATTGCGCGCTCGTACTACCTTAATAAAAAAAAGTTTCGACCGTCTTTCCAAAAAGTATATTTATTCGGAGGTTTGAATTGGAGCATTTTTGGGATAGTGATCATTGGAACAAATCGGCTCCTTCGGCAGATTAATTGTTGAAAACGTATATTTTTCATATTTTTTACTTCAAGGACTTATTATTATCCACGTTTACCGCAATCGAAGTATAAGTACATTCGCTGCTCGTTGCACATAGCCCCCTGCATAACGAACATTTGTTTTTAGTTTTATGATCGGCATTCTAAATACATAATTTACTATGGTAGCACAAAATAAAAGATATCTATGAGTATTTTCTATCGTAGTTCACTTACATGTAGTAATAAAACACCACATTTCACAAAAAAATGTTTCCACTTTCACCGCACTACTGCATAACCGGGGTCGATTTGACCCCAGGTCCTTTTTCGACAGCTGTCCTCAATACACGGGCAGGACGTAGGATGGGGGCCGAGTGTCCACCTATAGGTGGGAGTGGGAGAACATTCGAGCGCCGCACTGCGGCCGAATAGATTACCGAGTTTTGCAATACGGGCAGTTGAAAAAGGAATGGAGTCAAAATGACCCGGGGTGCAGTGGAAGGGTTAATAATTACTACTTTCATTGTATTTACTTTACTGTCTCTCATTACTATCAGCAACTCAAATGAACTGAAACGATGGTAAACTTTACCAAAAAGTAGATCATTTTGTCCAAATTTCGATATTGTTTTCTCACCGAGATGCGTGCTCCCGCAGTTGAAACTTTCACACTCATTCACCTTACCGTCACCCCTTCAAACTCCAAGGGAGCACGGTGCTCGCACACACTGTTTAGTAACTAGACTTATGACTTATCTTACCCCGCACCTTTGTTTCGCCCGTAGTTTCCCTCCGAGGATCGAAAGAATGTTGACGTTTTCATTCGTTAAGTAATTAGTCATTGCTGGGGAAAGAAGAATCGAAACTGTCATAAGTATCGAGGAGCAATCGGATTAAAACGAGTTGCATGACGATTGGTGGTAATCTAATAGCTTGTGGGGTTAATCGATACCGTTGTCAAGTGGGTGCGTATTCGAGGGGGCTGCGTGAGACGTGGGAAAAATCGGCACCCTTGCTATAAATTGCGCGTTACTAAGACAGGGATAAAGCCAATATAAAATAATAAAGGCAATATAAAAGGCCGACAATTCGTTGCTAAGCCAGTGGATTCATTCTCAACAGAATACAGTTATCCGTGATGAAAAAAAATTAGGAAATGAAGAAAATTGAGTCGAGTTCTGAATGGCCGTGATTTCACCATTGACAAAATTCGGGCAATAACCTGCATTTTGACTCCTCGACATATTGAAACTTTTTTCTGAATAGTTTTTCGATCAAACTGGCCATTTTCCAGATTTTTTCGCTGTTTCCCTTAGAATCCTTTACCCCGACACTCGAGTACACACACCCACACACACCGCATGCGTAGTTTACAAATTTTATTTGGCGTAAAGGAGAATTGACAAGTCATACCCTCGTTACGATGTTATGCACGTCATCGATAGCGTTTACGTATCTCAATCTCTTTTTTCTCCTCGTACTTATTCGTTTCTGTCAGATCGTTACGGGCGTTTTGAATATTTTTTTACCATATTTTCCTACTTTACATATCGGTTTATATGCAAATTTTCATACATCGATGGTGGTTGAAAAAAAACGTCCTTTTTTAGATTTCTGATCCAAACGTCTGTACTTTGTTACGAAGAAGTCTATGTTAACGAATGTTTCGGTTTTTTTAAATATAATTTTGGTGAAAAAAATGTATAGATAATGCAACTTTATCAGAGTTTATATATTCACCCAAACAGATCGGCATATATGTGTCCCAAAAACTGCAGCGTCGCTGTAAAAAAGTTGAAACGAGTACACTTTCGTGGGTCACGTTCTCCATCCCCATAAAAAGTAGTGATGTAAAATAAAATCATCCAAAGCACACACTGCCCAGTACAGAGAGTTTTATTCTACGTGGAAATATTTCATATTAAAAAAATATTGAATGTACGAGTATGACAGTCAGGATTTTGTATCAAATAACACATTGATTTGAAACATAATAAATAACGCCAACTTTATTTAAAAAGTGCTTTATCGGAACCTGCAACCTTTGCCCATCTTTCGCCATAGATCAAAACGGATAGAAATAAAGGGAGCAACGAATAGTAAGCAAGGGACCAATGACCAGTGAATGTGGCGGGTGAGGTAGAATATCCCAGCTCGTTTCTTCTAGATAATTCTTGACGGATCCCCGAACATGTTCCTGGCATTTCCCAAGCTGTGAAATGCTTTCAATTCGTGTGGCACCCAATTTCCTTGCTTTCGGACCATTCCTATGGCATTCAGGCGTAAGGAAATGGATCGTTGGGGTACATTTAATGCTGCTGCCGATTTTTTCGCTGTTTGACATGCATGGTCGTTTCGTAATGCTGCCATCATGCGTCTACCAATCTTTTTCAGCAGCTTTACATGCGGATCATTTTTAAAATAAAAATCATGCTTTCCAAACCGTTGAAACCACTTTTCACACGTGCCGACCGATGGAGCATTTTCTCTCAAGGCAGCCACCAGCAAAAAACAGCTTTGAGCTGCGCTTGCCTTTGAAGCAAAATAATGCAGTAACTCTTCCCGCAAATGACGTTTATTCGGTACAAATGTAGACATTTCCAATACGATATATAGTAACTCTGGTCAAATAGCATCAAAGGTCTGTACGTAGCTGTCATACGTAGTTTGACAGATACGTACAGACCTTTCGAATACAAGCTTCAACGCCTCCATTTTGTTTAAAAAACTGGCAGAAGAATCTCTAAAGATACTTGACGATATATAGAATGAAAGCCACCAGACGAAATGGTCATTCTATGCACTGGGATCCATAAAAAAATGGTCGCAATGCACTTTTTCCTCTGCGCTCTAGATTGATAGTCTCCCTTAAGGGGGGATATACCTTAAGGCGAGGAAAAGATTGCGGATTGTCATAATTTTTTTAGACGGAATATTTTTTCACCATTTTTGGGACCTAGGGTATGTTTTATTGCTACTTTGTCTGTTACAGGGTATTTTTTAAATTATTAATCTTTTAGAATGGCGGAGGTATAGCACGGTCTTCTAAACGGGTTACGGCGAATGTTGTCAGAGGGCGTGACACGTAGCGTCGGCGAGGTTAATCTGAAAACAAACAAACGAAGATTTTTTTTCCATTAACACTCATACGCAGATATGAACCAAGAAAAAGTAAAAAAGGTTGAAAATTGATGAAATAGTACGCTGTGAACCAAAAAGATTTTATGTTCCGAAAAACAGCCACATTTGGCAATAAAAAAATAGCTGTCTTTTTGAATTTTCAAAAAAATTCAGGGCCATGTGTTGGACAATAAGGTTAGAAAGATTTATACCAAATCTCATCTAAATCGGTATATTAGTTTTTTAGCTATTCGTCATGCCAGTTTTGAAAATGTAGTTTGGAAGACCGTGCCCATATCTCCGCCATTTTTAAAGATCACTTAAAAAATACCATGTCGCAGCCGAAAGTACTAATAAAATATACCCTAAGTCTCGAAAATGGTGAGGAATTCTTTCCTTAAAAAAATATCATGGAAATCAGCAAATTTTTTCTTCGCCTAAAGCTATCGACCCCCTTAAAATAATCATCACTTCGCGATGCGTATAGCACTCATATTTTTTTTCAATTGTAAAAGAAAACTAACTATCCGCCTCGTGTTTTTCCAGACTCAACAATCCATTCAATAGTATGTTGAATATTTTCGAAACGGGCTCGAAGAAGATTGTTGGCATACGTATTTATAGTACAGTCGTGCTGTATATTGAAATCAGAAAAAATTAGAAGAAGGCTAGTTTTTGACAGGTGATTTTGAAGGTGCCGCGGGTGCTAAATTCAGGTTTGCCTAAAATCGGGTGTAGGGTTTTTTTAGGGGATGAAGGGGGATAGGGGTGGATTAATGCCAAACTACAACCCCCACAAGGTCGACGCCGGGAGATAAAATGTTCCGAAACATCCGGGCTTTATTTTTGTCCACCGCGGCCCGAAGTCGTGGAAGTTCATTTTGGGGGTGAAAAAGTGGTGTAAAATTTTGATAAATCAGTTTTTATTCGATGACTCTTCAGGAAAAATCTATACAATTTTTGTTCAAATGGGAACGTTGTAGCCCTTGAACAGGCGGGTCGATCGAGTATTTGATCATCCCGCTCAAATAATATCTTCACTGCCAAAAAAAATTGGTGAAGAATCAAAAAAAAAATGTTCATTGAAAAACTCTAAAACAGTCGATTTTTCAAGAATGGTTTAAATGTACGAAATGTAGAGTATGATTTTGGCAAAGACCGAAAATAAAGAGATACGAGTTTGGCGCTGTAGACAAAAATGTAGCTGAGGGTTCAAGCTACTAATTATACACGCATACACGCAATTATGCCGCCGTTATATGGCGCCCATGGACGCCGTGTTACGGCACGCCTACTCTGTGCCGGATTTCGACCAGATTAGTAGAGCCTTAGCACGGACGCGAAAAGGCAGCCTGAACAGGCCGAAGTACGGTAGCCTGTATGCCGCCGGAATATGGCGTCCATAGACGTAGTTGGCAAATCAAGATTTTGACGTTAGGTTTCATTGACGTTTGCGATATAAACCGCACGAATTCGAATAATCTGCACTCTGAACAAACGAACGAAAGCGATATTATTTAATAATACATAATTCAAACTATTCTTAACGGCAGAACTTAAAATGACTGATTAATATATAAATATAAATATACATACATACATACATACATATATATATATATACATATATATATATATATATATATATATATATATATATATATATATATATATATATATATATATATACGTGGGTCATTTGATAAGTACCTAGCCTACAAATGAAAACACCAAAATTTTGCTAAAAATAAAATTTATTTTTCAATGTAGTCTCCTTTTAGTTGAATACACTTGGCCCAGCGGTGTTCCAATTTTTTTAACCCCGTTGAAAAAAATGTTATCTCTTGGTCTGCAAAATAGGCCTCCGTGGCGGCGATTATTTCGTTATTGGAGTGGAATTTCTTCCCGGCGAGTGAATTTTTTAGATTCGGAAACAAAAAAAAGTCGCACGGAGCCAAATCTGGAGAATACGGTGGATGGGGCAGCAGTTCATAGCGTAATTCGACCAATTTAGCCGTGGCGAGCGCGGAGGTGTGAGCAGGTGCATTATCATGGTGGAAAAGCACTTTCTTTGTCGACAAATGGGGCCGTTTTTCTTTTAACACGGCGTTAAATCGGCTCAATAGTTCGGCGTAGTACTGTCCCGTGACCGTCTTGCCCTTCTCCAGGTAGTCAATAAAAATCACACCTTGAGAATCCCAGAAAACAGTGGCCATCACCTTTCCAGCCGACGGGCTGGATCCGGCTGAAATTTTGTCAGTAGCCGTCTACAAGACGGTACTACACTATAGTGTATTTCTCTTGCAATAGTGGCACCATCTAGCGGTGAGGCTAGGTACTTGTCAAATGACCCACGTATATATATATATATATACATACACACACACACACACACACACACACACACACACACACACACACACACACACA
Organism: Ophion slaviceki; assembly: GCA_944452715.1. Lineage (NCBI taxonomy): Eukaryota > Metazoa > Arthropoda > Insecta > Hymenoptera > Ichneumonidae > Ophion > Ophion slaviceki. Next base: position 36,522,850 of record OX101786.1, on the reverse strand, counting down.
CACACACACACACACACACACACACACACACACACACACACACACACACACACACACACACACACACACACACACACACACACACACACACACACACACACACACACACACACACACACACACACACACACACACACACACACACACACACACACACACACACACACACACACACACACACACACACACACACACACACACACACACACACACACACACACACACACACACACACACACACACACACACACACACACACACACACACACACACACACACACACACACACACACACACACACACACACACACACACACACACACACACACACACACACACACACACACACACACACACACACACACACACACACACACACACACACACACACACACACACACACACACACACACACACACACACACACACACACACACACACACACACACACACACACACACACATACACACACACACACACACACACACACACACACACACACACACACACACACACACACACACACACACACACACACACACACACACACACACACACACACACACACACACACACACACACACACACACCACACACACACACACACACACACACACACACACACACACACACACACACACACACACACACACACACACACACACACACACACACACACACACACACACACACACACACACACACACACACACACACACACACACACACACACACACACACACACACACACACACACACACACACACACACACACACACACACACACACACACACACACACACACACACACACACACACACACACACACACACACACACACACACACACACACACACACACACACACACACACACACACACACACACACACACACACACACACACACACACACACACACACACACACACACACACACACACACACACACACACACACACACACACACACACACACACACACACACACACACACACACACACACACACACACACACACACACACACACACACACACACACACACACACACACACACACACACACACACACACACACACACACACACACACACACACACACACACACACACACACACACACACACACACACACACACACACACACACACACACACACACACACACACACACACACACACACACACACACACACACACACACACACACACACACACACACACACACACACACACACACACACACACACACACACACACACACACACACACACACACACACACACACACACACACACACACACACACACACACACACACACACACACACACACACACACACACACACACACACACACACACACACACACACACACACACACACACACACACACACACACACACACACACACACACACACACACACACACACACACACACACACACACACACACACACACACACACACACACACACACACACACACACACACACACACACACACACACACACACACACACACACACACACACACACACACACACACACACACACACACACACACACACACACACACACACACACACACACACACACACACACACACACACACACACACACACACACACACACACACACACACACACACACACACACACACACACACACACACACACACACACACACACACACACACACACACACACACACACACACACACACACACACACACACACACACACACACACACACACACACACACACACACACACACACACACACACACACACACACACACACACACACACACACACACACACACACACACACACACACACACACACACACACACACACACACACACACACACACACACACACACACACACACACACACACACACACACACACACACACACACACACACACACACACACACACACACACACACACACACACACACACACACACACACACACACACACATATATATATAAATGTATATAATATATAAATAAGAATAAAAGTGAATTTACTATTTTTGTCGAAATTACATGCGTGTAAGTTATTTTCACAGCCTAAGGGCCTTTGCACACGGTGTATTTTCTTCGCGCAGACGACGCGATACAAACGCAATACACGCATGATCCACACGCTTTTTGGACTGAATAACGCATATAGAGCAAGTGTGTATCGCGTTTGTATCGCGTGGTCTGCGCGTTGAAAATACACCGTGTGCAAAGGTCCTAAACGGGCAAAAAAAAACAGCGTTAAAAATATAATTATTTTTGCATTGCAATGATGCAACCTTGAACATCATACATAAAATTATTGACATTCTGCAGAATAGAATTAGACTGATAAAGATAGGAAAGAAAATAAGAAAGTTTACACAAGTGTTAGGATAGCCAAATAGGTAGCCAAATATATGGAAACAAAAAATACTAACAGAATGTTTTATTCATAGTTTTTGGATTGTTTTTATTTGCCATTTCAGGCATAGATACGGCAGCTGGATCAGTGCCTGCAAAGGTATACTGATCAGGTCTGTAACCGGCATCCGCATCAGGGCCTGATGCAAAAAGCGTTTCACGCCTGTTAAAGCCCTGATACGGCGGCCTGTAAAGTGCCGTGGTACGAAATACGGTATGCCGGATACGGCCCTAGTCTGCCCCGTAGCAAAATTTCTAGTCGGGTTGTTCCACAGGGGCGAATTCGTGCGGTCAAATTTTCCCAGAATTTAATTTTTAATTTTCAACCCCCGAGCTGAACCGATTTGAACAGAAAATGTGCGAATTTTTCACCCGCAAAATGAACTTCCACGACTTCGGCGCTCGCGGACAAAACTAAAGCCCAGATTTTTCCAAACATTTTGTCTCGCCGCGCGGTCCTCGTAGGGGTTGCAGTTAGTCATTAAAAAACCTAAGTCACTAAAAAAAACCCTGCACCCTGATTTTTAGGCAAACTTGGATTTAGCACCCGCACCACCTACAGAATCACCTGTCAAAAAACTGGCCTTCTAATTTTTTCCGTTTACGGGGTTTTTCAGTGACAGCATGACTGTACTATTATGTATAAGGGGCAAACGCAGCAAAAATTCCATTTGCCGAAAGTAAGAATTCTTGCATCTACTAGTGAATTAGGAGTAAAATTAAGATATGGAAGCCTTTTTCGATCAGCGACTTCTGAAACGAAGTAATACTTCTTCAAAGTTGGAAATTTGTCCACTTGTGAAATGAGGGTGTTTATGGAAAACACACAATACAGTGCAGATTTTGTGAAAGAGGATTTGGCCAGCCATTAATAATATCGAGTAATACTCAATTATGATAAAACCTTTGTTTAGGCCAAAAATATAGAGTGGGAATTGTTTTGTAGAGCGAATGTACTGTGTTCGCGAATGTTTCCTTGTAATTAGAGTTTTAAGAAAAGCTCCGTTAGCCTCCGGCTGGGCTTGGTAATTTTTCTCATCTATATACATTGAAGAAGAAACTCTGTGAATTTCAGCTGCGTAAATCTGCGAATGTAGACTCTGTAGGGGAAAGTCCTGTAACGCTGGACGGAGGCACGCCGCGGCACCTAGCGCCGGACGCTCGTAATAGTGTTCGATACTAGGAGCCGTCCGGCACGGCGCACAGTGGGGCAGAATCCCAAAAAGCTGGCCAAAATTCGGAAAGTGTCCAAAATGATCTCCAATTCTCTTCTCGGGGGTTTTCGGGGTCGCTGAATACGAATCTGTTATCAGAATTACGATTTTCAAAATGGCGGACCCAAAATGGCGGACATAATTCAACCAATTAGTCAAATAATTCAGTAAAAAATACCCAATCATATTTCTTAAGGGTTTTTGGGATCGCTGATTACGAATTTGTTATAGGAATGTTAATTTTCAAAATAGCAGACGCGATATATAGACGATTCCACAAAAATTTTCAATTTTTAAATATTTTTTAGTAGAAAATGTTTCATAATATTTTTAGGTTTAAATGAGTAGAAAATCTCTTGAGCCATGTTTTTATTTTTGAACAATTTCTTGAGTACAAAATTTGCAATAAATCAAATATCTGTTATTTACTTCTAGTAACAAAAATCTTGTATGTCATCTTCAATGTTGGAATCATTCGATTCGGAATCTGATGTTGAGCCACTTGTATCCAAATCGGAATCGTTCCTTATCTCTTGTCTGGTGACTTCAGGTTGTTTTAACATTTCTATAGCTTCTTTATGTAAAGATTTCGCCGGTCTCTGGGGCAATTTCCTGATGCTTGAGAGAAATGGATCTGATGATACTAAGAGCCTATAGAAAATGTTTCTCATATTCGATTCTCGAGAGCATTTTCTTCAATGATGTAACCTGTAGTTCTTTATGTCCTTATTGCGTGACTCTTGGGCCTCTTCAGAAAGTTGTCCGATCGGTAAAAGGGCATATTTTACAATTTCTGCTCCGTGCATCAACACTTTGTGCACAGATGTTGGCATATAATACCATGGATATAAAGCAACGAATAAACGGGCAGTATTTACACAATAGTCTTTGAATTTTTCTTCGTCTATATCATACCCGCTCGAAATTGCCTGCAAAATAACATGAAATCGGTGAATTAAATTTTCATCGACTCCTGTTATTTCAGCAGATATATTAGCATTTTCGAAAAAGCGGCGGGCGGTATTTTCATCGTTTGAGCTGCCATATCCTGGCTTTGGTCGATCAACGATAAGCCCCAGTGTTGTCTTAAATTGAGTCTGTATGTCTTCCTTGCGTACTTTCACAATCTTTTTCACTTCCTCTTCACGAGCTTGCCACTTTTGAGTTGTGAGCTTATACGACAAATGCAAACAGCACTCGAAAAAACGAATCCACGCATGTAATGTAGATATGCCAAATCTTAAATTATCTGTAGTAATGTCCATTTTTATAATTTTGTCGATGTTATTAAAATCTTTAGAGGTGGCTTTGCACAGGAAGCAGCGTTGTGCAGAAGTGGAACCGGTTACAGCGTTACAGACTTTGCCGTCTATCATCGTAAACGACATACAATAGGTTACTGAAATTGATTTTTCATTTTGTTCAGTAGTGTATGGTGCAAGACCCGCAATCTGCTGTTCAATGTCGGTAACTTCTATCAATGTTGATTGTACATCTTCATGTACAAACTGCAATCGTATTGGTCTGCAGAATCGAGGAGATGAAGGTCTAGGATTTTTCCACACAATAGTTCCTTCTTCCGTCTCGTGATTGTTGTAGATTAATTGCAAAGGTACCAGAGAAGTATAAAAAATGCTTTCATCAGATTTTCCAGCCTCATCAAATTTTTGCTTATAAACACTTTGACCGCTGCTTCCATCACATCCCCATTTACAGTGAAGTACTAATTTTTGCAGAATTTCAGAATTTAGAGTATCGATGACATCAGCCTGAAGTTGTATAATTCTGTATGTGGTATGATCAAGTAAAGCCTGTAGTTTAATTTGTGCGCACGACTCAGTAATATTCATGTACACAACTGATGGATAACAACGATTTTTTGCTTTTTCTACTTCATGGTATGATGGGTATAATTTGCATGTACGTGCTCTAGCTGCATTTCTTGATAGCTGATAAGAGCGCTTTGATTCTCCTTTCTCGATTATCAAAGAAAGTGCTTCGTCTGGGGTTAAAGGTGTCTCATTTTTTGACCGAACAGCAGCTATATATTTTGAGGCTCTTGTTGGGCTGGTTAATGTGACATCTTTAAGAACTTGAGCAGCATCCACTTGACCAGAAGTCCTTAAACTCATTTGAGCAGCATACGTCAATTCTTCTGTAGATAAAGTAGAACGTATTTCTTCAGTCTTTCGCCTCTTAGATCTATCGCTGGATGAAGCAAAGGATTTCGAAGGTCGTCCAGATGTTCCTTTTTCATCATTCTTCACAATCTTCTCAGATGTTGATGTTGTGCATTCAGTATCGGATAATGTTGAAAAACATACGGTGCCATTCAACCATTCTTCATTATTTTTTAGAAACTTTTCTTGGCCTCTATTTGCTGCTTTCCATCTGGATCGAAAATTTGCAAATAACAGTCCTAATGACTTTTCATCCTCGTCTACTTGTATCACATGTTCTGTTTTCTTGAAAATTGCATCTTTCAAAACTCCAATAACGAATTTCTGTTCGTTTTTTAAACTGTCTTTCACCATGAAAAAAACATCTCTTCTTGATAATTCCATATTTGAAGATTGGGAAGACTCTGTAAAATACCAATATAAACATGTACAAAATTGAATGACATTATTTTGAAATCATTTTATACTTAACAAAACTATATACGGTGTTCTGACTCGAAATGTACAAAAATAATTTATTACTACTAAAAATGATTTTATATTTATAAAGAAAACGAATATTTATGATATAAATGATTAACAAATATATTTACATACATTCTGCACGAAAAAAAAACCGAAATTACATGAAATCTGTCTTTACGAGAATCACCTCTGTGTCAGTATACAACAGGTATAATAAAGCCTGAACAGCAGGCGGGCTCCTTTCTTTCATACATGGCTGCTCTAGGAGCCCCTCGTCAGTCCTTGCCGAATCGCCGTCTACACTACGTATACACTATGTACGTATACACTAATACACCTTTACTGCCGAAAACCGTTACGCCGTACAAACATGGCGGAAACACAGTTCTAGCTACTGAGAGTTCTTGCAGGAATATTTTATAAAATGTTGAGATTTTCGTAAAGCGTACATTTAGAATAATAAATTACTGTATTAAAATTTAAATGATCTATGAATATTAATCAATAAATGAACATACTACAAATGGAATTGATAAATAAATATTAATCTATGTTAATAGACAGAAAATATACCAACGCGCTGTAACGTAATAATCAATGGATTACATTCACACGTCCGTTAATGTCGCGCCACGTATTTCTCCCTAAAAATTAGTCTAACTATTCGTTGAGCACTCCTGAGCAGCCAGTTTTTTAGTATATTATATTTAGTACTGTACACTATCAGTTTCTTGTTGAAACAAGGTCGAGACTCGCGAAGACATTTTTACAACTACTTTAGAAAATCGATTTGCGAAAAAAAATGTATAATTTTTTGTTTACTTGTTGCAAAATTTAGATATTTCAAACATAAAATAAGCAATAACTGTGCATAATTATATTTTCTGCATACCTTCAGAAAGTTTTTCCATTTTGCAGAATTAAAATTGAGACAGTTTCGTCCGTTTCACAGCACTTCGAAACAGGCAAGAATTTTTCGACGCGTACGCTTGTTTAATGCGTACCGAACGGCGGCTGAATGTCGACTGATGTCGAGGCGACCCTAGAGCAGGTATAAACCTGCCCGGTCCGGAATTTCGTCCTAGGACTATCAGTAAACAAGATCTGAACATATATAGACGAATATATACAACTCAAAAATTTGACTTTTGGCCAGCTTTTTGGGATTCTGCCCCACTGTGCGAGGTGATCAGAAAAGCTGCTAAAAGTATAGGGTGTAATATATTTCCCAGCTATAAAAAAATCACAGCAGCGAAAAAGGACTGTTACCCCAACAATGTCAAGATTACGGACACATCTGCGCAGGTTCCACTACAGGACTTGCTCAATCACACAGTTGAAAGGATCCTCGAAATAAAAAATCAGGATGAGCTGGAGAAATTAGACGGCCAAGAACTTTCTTTGACCTCGAAGTGGGGTTTTGACGGAGCCTCCGGACAAAATGAATATTCTCAAAGCTATTCGAACGAGGATGAAGATAAATCGGATTCCCATTTGTTCATGACATCCTTGGTGCCTTTAAGGTTGACTTTAAGTGAACCTCAAAATGAGGTGATTTGGGAAAACTGTCGACCCTCATCCACTCGATATTGCAGACTAATGCGTTTTCGTTACGAAAAAGAAACTCTTGAACTGGACCGTGCCGAAAAGGAAAGTGTGGACAGTGAATGTGCCAACTTGCAGATAACGGAAATGGACTTCAGCGGGATTACCATCTCTGTCAAACATGTTCTCATCTTTTCAATGTTGGACGGCAAGGTCGCCCAAGCCGTAACGAAAACTTCGTCAGCAAGCAATTGCTTCATTTGTCAGGCTCGTCCATCTGAAATGAATAATTTACAAAACGTTCAACAGAAGCAGGTAAATGTCGAAGCTCTCAAGCTGGGTGTATCGCCTCTTCATGCGCGTATAAAATGCATGGAGTACTTACTCTATCTTGCCTACAATTTGAGTTTCGAAAGGTGGAGGACCTCGAAGGACACTGTCCCATTTAAAGAAGCTGAGAAGAAACGCATTCAACAGGAATTTGTCCGTAAAATTGGAATTCGAGTCGATTTCGTGAAACAAGGATATGGCTCATCCAACACAGGCAATAAATCTCACAGGTTTTTTGCTAATCCAGCGTTGACAGCAGAAATCACAAAAATTGATGAAGAGCTGATCAAACGATTCGCAGTTATCTTACAAGTGATCAACAGCAGATACGATATCGATCCAGATAAATTTGGATCGTACGCGAACGAAACTGCAGAATTAGCTATTCGACTCTACTCGTGGTATTATATGCCCTCAACGGTCCATAAGATCCTCGTCCACGGGTCTGAAATAATAAGTGCTGCAGCTCTACCAATCGGATTGCTTTCCGAAGAGGCCCAGGAAAGCCGCAACAAGGATTGTAAATTTTCAGACTGAACACTTCCAGGAAGCACTCCCGTTCACTGACAAATGAAGATGTGTTCCATAAACTTTTGGCGACCTCCGACCCGCTTATCACAAGTTTGCGACCAGAACTGAAAAAAAAACATCTTCCAATGAGTGAAGAACGTTTACAATTATTGGTCTGAAAATCCAACATTTTCACATATATTTTTTGTCCCTTCTTCCTTCGTTCGTTTTTCTATCAGTGACAGGATCCTTGTAAATAAAATGACTATATATCCTTTTTAAAAAATATGAATTTCGATACCCCAATATCCCATGGCGAAATTTATTTTTTGGACCACAATTTGGTAAATTTTGACCATTCTCGTCATTGGATAGGCTATCGATCCAATCCTAACTCGCACCGGGACAGAATTTTCTGCAGAAGAACGAAACTTTTATTAACGTGTGAATCACGGGAATCATCGTCTAAAATATATATATATATATATATATACACATATATACGACATTTCTTTTTAGCATTGTAATTTTTGGTGAGTATAACGCGTTTTAGGCTGGTTTCTGGCAACTCGCAAATTTTCGGAAATTTTAAACATGCCAAATTGCTCTAAGCAGCAAAAAATAGTGGAACTGGATGTATTTGTCTCATTCCAAGTCGAATGAGACGAACCCCAGGTAAATAAGACCATCTATTCTCAAAATATCGATTTTTTCCGTTTTTCAGCTATTTTGCCCCACTGTGCGGCACCGCTTGGATCGAGACCGATGGATATATCGGTGTTACAGAAAATGTACTTACCTCGATTCGCCACCGGGAATATTAATATTTATTCGTCACTTGGTACACGAGACGACATGTAGTACACACATATGTGAACATGAGTGCGTGTATGCGCGAGCGCGAGCGTACGTGTGTAATATCTTATGTGTCATTCCTCGAGGAGAATTGTTGCCGTTGCGGAACGTAAATGGTTGGCGTTTCGTCTGACGGTTTATCACATGACCCTGAAACCCTGAAACGAGAAGCAAAACTCTTTCACCGACAAACCACGGTCTCCGTTTCCTAGAGAAGATGAAATTTTCACGCATGCTGCACACGCGAAACGTGATACACCGTGTCGGCCAGTGGTTATTTTTTTTTTCATAGCGAGACAGTGTGTATGTTTGTACGCGGCTTGTATGGCCCTTTCTTCCACGTGCTTATATTGCGCGAAATTAAGGAAAGGAAAATCGTAAATGTGTAACAGTTTCTCGCCAGTGTTGCCTTCTCCACGTAGTCCCCCACGCCAGTTGACTAATAAGAGCACGTAGCACAATCGATGGGGAAGCTATTCCGAATCATGGCACGCCGTTGATCTTTGCCGAAACCTTCCTTCTACTTGTAGAAGAAAACAAATCTCTTTTTCTCGATATTCCGGTGCGACGAATATTGACTAATTTTGTTGGCGATTTTTAAAAGAATGAAACGTTCCTGATCATTTTTTTTTTTCTTCAAAACGAAAGTAATCGCTGAAGATTACATCTATTTTGTATGCTACGCGACAACGTTGAAATTAATTTTGATAGCTGTTTAGGCAATTTAAATTGCTTTTACCGAAAAATGTACACCTCTAACTGGCGGAAAACCGTATGAACGTTTCTCACAAATGCAAAAATTACGTAACACAAAATTGATTAAAAATGACACGTTGCCGGATTAGGAAACATGTTTTTCACGGACAATCCTTTTGCTCGTTAAGGGGGGAGATACCTTTAAGCGAGAAACAAATTTACTGATTTTCACGATTTTTTTTTAAGTAAGATTTCTTCGCGATTGTTGAGACTTAAAGTATATTTCATTACTACGTTTCACTGTTACATGGTATTTTTTTAATTAAGCTTAAAAAATGGCGGTGATGTGGCATGGTCTTCTAAACTGCATTTTCAAAACTGGCGTGACGTATAGTTAAAACACTAATCGACCGATTCTGATGAAATTTCGTATAAATCTTTCTAACCTTATTGTCTAAATTATGACCCTAAATGTTCTTGAAAAGTAAAACAAAACGTATTTCTTTATTGCAAAATAAAGCATTTTTTCGGAAAATTTAATCTTTTTGTTTCAAGGTGTACCATTTCATCGATTTTCAACATTTCTCGCTTTTTCTTGGTTAACATTTCGCGTATGAGTGTTGATGAAAGAAAAATCTTCGTTGGTTTTTTTTCATCAACAAAAAAATACCATGTAACCGCCAGAAGTAGTAAAAAAAATACCCTTAGTCTCAAAAATGGTAAAGGAATGTCATTCCTTTATAACAAAATCCTGACAATCAGTAGTTTTTGCCTTACCTAAAACTTTCTCGCCCCCCCCCCCCCCCTAATAAAACCGCCCGAATTAGCGACCAGATATTCGAGTACCGGTGGATTCAACTTTCTTCGACACCACTATCGAATTTCGATGATCCTCCCTATACAGTCGAACCTCAATATAACGAAATCCTCGATATAACAAAGATTTGACCATTCCCTACCGATAGACACTCGAAACCTTCATACATCAACATAACCATATACAATGGTATGCTCTAATTGCTGTAATTGCTAATTGCTTACAAAAATGTATCTAATTAAAACCATTCTTTTTTAAAAAAATATCCCCATATTTGTAGTACTAATATATTTTTTGTAAAGAACATTTTAAGGAGCATGACTTCGATATAACCAAACCTCAATATAACGAAAACTCGATATAACGAACTTTCCTAGCGATTCGTTATATCGAGGTTCGACCGTATCCATCGGTAGTTGTATTCGACCATTGTACATCGACTAATAAACGGAATTTGAACATCATGGAGACGTGTCGAGGAGGGTCGCTTCGCATCAATAGCGCCAATTTGTTTCCTAATCGAAAATTTATTGCGTGCCGAAACTGTACATTTTTTGTGCTATATTTCTCGATCGATGATCTCGTTGTCAACGATTTTTAAAAATAATAGATCAATGCGAGCTGTGTACTGGCGAACCAAGCATTTTCTATCAGCGAATTCGAGGCGACGATATTCTATTACACACACACGCGCGCGCACACACACACACACACACGCGCGCGCGCGCGTGTGAATGTATACCGAGGACCACACTCCTACTGGGTCGAGGGGAAAGACCGCAGGCATAACTTGAAACGACTTTGGTCCCCTCGATGGTGAATTTCGTCGTGAGAAAATTATACAATGTCATAAAAATGATTTGTTATTATCGAAACTTTTTCAGACGTATATCTCTCCGCTGTATATAAATATATACATTCCGCGAGCTTCGTTCTCGTGAACCGAAGGGAAAGAGGCATATCAAAGTGTTCTCGTTCCATGTTAAAAATGGTGATGAAACGAGGAAAGTAAGCTCATCGGCATTGCGTTAGAATTCATCAATGATTTTCTTCGAGCTTGAATATTCTTCCTTTCCCCCTTTTAGCGAGAAAGAAACGAAGCTTTTCCGATTCCTAAAACTTTCTTTCGTGAGAACGTTTTTATTCGATCCTCGGTACTGCATAACCTACTCTGGAGCAAAATACGATATACAAATTTGTTTTTCCGGTAAGCAAAAAAATTGACGGAAAAATTTGGTTGAAAAGTTTCAAGTTTCCGGTAGCAAAAAAAACCGCACTTTTGGCTATGTTGGTAAATTTTTGCGTCAACGCGAGATAAAACATCACGGGAAAAATCGAGAGAACGCAGGAGAATGAAACATTTGTTATCATTGTGATACGATACTGGTAAATGGAGTGGCGAAAGCTCGTCTGGATTTGGATGCCCATTTTTCGGTATCAATGTTTTACGATTTTGAACCGGATCTACGCTTTCATTTTTTTTTGAGTATTACTATTTACTCATGAAACTATAACGCCTAACAAACATCTGTACAACAGACCAGCCGAGGTTCTTCCGATCTAGGTACTCCAGTTTATTCGTTTTGTCGTTCAAAAAAAGAAAAAAAGAAATCGTGCACTCTCGTATGTATACTCGCCCTATTGCTGCGATTTTTTTTCTATTTGTTCTGCCTCTTACGAATATTTACTGTGAAACTCGTTGTAGGGATGTACGCATGCATAAGCTTTGGCCTCAGAATTTTCATTTGTCATGTTAGTGTGTGTGCATTATATTTTGAAAAAATAATCTCTCTCCCTTGCTTTTCTTCTCCGTGGATATTGTATTTCAAATGTGGGGGGATATTACAATTGCCTATGTGTCTAATTATAGTTGCATAAATACTCAAGGCGGCAGATTCCTTTAGGCGAGGAAAAAAATTGCTGATTTTCATGTTTTTTTTTCAGAAACATTTCTTCGCCATTCTTGAGACTTAGAGTATGTTTTGTTACTACTTGTTCTGCTCCATGGTATTTTTTTAATTAATCTTCAAAAACGGTGAAATTATGGCACGGTTTTCTAAACTGCATTTTCAAAATTGGTGTGACGTATAGCTAAAAAACTAATCCACCTATTCTGATGAAATTGGATATAAATCCTTCTACTTTTATTGTCTAACACATGACCCTGAATGTTTTTGAAAATTAAAAAAAAGTATTTTTTTATTGCAAAATGTAGTCATTTTTTCGGAAAATTAAATCTTATTGTATCAAAGCGTAGAGGAGGTCCAGGCAAAATGAACACCCTAAGCTTTCCGTGATTATCGCCGATAATGTATAATAGAGAAAATTAAAACAATTATCTGAGATTAGTCTTTTGAAGAGCCTCAAAACAGTGCCACAGCCGTAAAACTTGAACTCACAAGGTTTGCCTAGATGTTAATCCTTATGATTTATAGTACAGTCATAACGTTGGCATGGCCAAAAAAATACTAATTAAAATTTGGACTGCCCGACGTCATTTAACATTTTTTTGAATTAATGATTGAGCCCATTCTGCGAGTTGATCTATCATTTGCATACTGTGAGTTTGTTTGGGTCTGTTGTCATAGCGAAATTCAGCCGTAGCTGGACAATCGTTTGATATTTCGGCCAAATACCGGATAGCAAGCGATATTCCAGATTGGCCCAAGCGATACCTCATTTACGGGGTCAGAACATGATCCAGTTTGGCGCGAAAGTCGGGAACCCATCAGTTTTGAAGCTGTATTTGCCGACGAGACGTACCCATGATGACCTAGACGTAAGTCAACCCTAGAATAAGAGTTCGTGATATTTTCATTGAATACGCCTACCAATATTGGGACCAGTCGTGTAGAAATGGCGGTGCTCAACCGTGCGTTAACGATCGTTTTGGCCCAGCACTGGCGACGGAGCCTCAATTTTCTAGACGCCTGCTCGTCAGCAAATCATAGCTCACACTCATAGATCATTCAATTCTTTTTATTTGGTTTAACTAACATTTTAGTAGCATCGCACTTTCTTTTATTTGATTCTACTATCGCGGAAATTTCTTTTTAATATATTTGATTATTTGGATTAACATCGTTAAGCAATAAAAATGTTATTTCGTCCTCATTATTTTGGTGTTGAGTATTATTTACTAAAAAAATATCGAGTATATAGACTTATTGCGTGTATTTAATATTTCTATTTGAAGAAAGTTGCCTTTCCATACGCAGAAACGTTTATCGATTTAAGTATACTACTGTTGTATCTTCATTTTGAGATGCTTTCTTTCTTGAGAGACTACCAGTCTCAAGCTTGGAAAAAGGGTAATTTCGAGAATGTTTTATAGCTGCGCAGTTGATAGAATTACATTTTTATCTAATCGCCTTTATTCTACATATCTTCAAGTATCTTTGAATTTTTTTTCACCCGATATAGTATCAAAAGAGAAACGCTGAAGCTAGATGAATCGAGTCACCTCTGTCTGATAGTGTCCTGATCCTGCCGGCAAAATTACATTTCCGATTCTTCGCCGATTGACTTAACATTTTTCGTTTAATCTTATAACAATTTTTTATGTTTCGTTTTTTTCCCGAAAAATATTATTTGTAGCGTTTTCTTTACCGAAAATAATTTTTTTTTTTCAAACGCGGACCATTTTATTGAAAATCTATATTTTGTATCTCTCTATGTACTTCGGGGGCAAATCGTATCTAAAACTCAAATTATTTCAAATTTCCGTTCCAGGCGAAACACGAAAAACTCGTGCCGATCGCAAGACACTATCAAACAAAGGTGACTTGATTCATCCAGCTTCAGTTACGTAATCGTGTGTAATTCTGTTACATAATCGTGTGGAAAAAACTGTAAAGATACTTGAAGATATGAAGAATAAGGGCCACTAAACAGAATTGTCACAAGGTTCCAGTGCCATATCCAGTGCCATATATCGGCCACCAAGTATACGACCTGTGCGCTCGATAGGCAGGTGCCGCTCAGGTGGCACGGCCTTATCTACTCACATCAGCGTGCGAATAGTACGCTCCGTGGCCGAAGTGTGGCGCAGAACTTGAGGTTTCTCCTGCAAGCCGTATGGACTCTGAACGAGTGTGCAACCCATTCCTCGAGACGTATTGAAATACCATTAATATTGCGAGCTGTTCCTCATGCTCGGCCAAGTGCCTTCTGAAAGACTTGGGAATTGGACACTTCACGATACCCACGTAAAAAGAACATCTTCTCGTATGCCGAAATGGTTGTAATACAATATACAGTGGCATGCATCATTTTTGAGTCAAAGATGTTTTGTTGCATATTACATATATATATATATATATATATATTTTTTTTTTTCATTCCAAAATTGCAATTGACTTCAGTTCTAATCGATATAATAGAATTATTTGTGGACAACACTGATTTTTCAGTTTTGAGAGATTTATCATGATCGAAAGAAATAGGTCCAGAGGAATGATGCAAACTGTTTCCCAACCAAGTTTTTATTGGTTTATTAATATCTTTTTCTCCTATTTCTTTGAATATTGATCTCGCTCTTTTTGTATCAACTTCTCTCTTCCTACAGAACCCTGTTCAAGCCTTTCGTATCTCCGTTTTTCAGCTTATCTTTTCCTGCGGAGCCTTTCATCTTTCGGTATGACAATAATCTAAGAGAATCGTTTTTATGTAAGCTCATGCATATCTACACATGCATAACCAAGATGGTGCCACTTAAACAGGTACAGAGTGACTTATTTTATTGAAAAATGACACAGTTAATCATGACCAGAGGAATGACCCTCGCCTGTGACACAACCTCATAACGTGTAAAGTTTATAGAATAAAAGCGTAAGCTGGAAACATCTAGCACTACCCGTAACACAATATATGAACTGGTTTACAGCTCTCCAGAGGAATGAATCTCCGGATGGATGGATGGATGGATGGATGGATGGATGGATGGATGGATGGATGGATGGATGGATGGGTGGGTGGGTGGATGGGTGGGTGGGTGGGTGGGTGGGTGGGTGGGTGGGTGGGTGGGTGGGTGGGTGGATGGATGGATGGATGGATGGATGGATGGATGGATGGATGGATGGATGGATGGATGGATGGATGGATGGATGGATGGATGGATGGATGGATGGATGGATGGATGGATGGATGGATGGATGGATGGATGGATGGATGGATGGATGGATGGATGGATGGATGGATGGATGGATGGATGGATGGATGGATGGATGGATGGATGGATGGATGGATGGATGGATGGATGGATGGATGGATGGATGGATGGATGGATGGATGGATGGATGGATGGATGGATGGATGGATGGATGGATGGATGGATGGATGGATGGATGGATGGATGGATGGATGGATGGATGGATGGATGGATGGATGGATGGATGGATGGATGGATGGATGGATGGATGGATGGATGGATGGATGGATGGATGGATGGATGGATGGATGGATGGATGGATGGATGGATGGATGGATGGATGGATGGATGGATGGATGGATGGATGGATGGATGGATGGATGGATGGATGGATGGATGGATGGATGGATGGATGGATGGATGGATGGATGGATGGATGGATGGATGGATGGATGGATGGATGGATGGATGGATGGATGGATGGATGGATGGATGGATGGATGGATGGATGGATGGATGGATGGATGGATGGATGGATGGATGGATGGATGGATGGATGGATGGATGGATGGATGGATGGATGGATGGATGGATGGATGGATGGATGGATGGATGGATGGATGGATGGATGGATGGATGGATGGATGGATGGATGGATGGATGGATGGATGGATGGATGGATGGATGGATGGATGGATGGATGGATGGATGGATGGATGGATGGATGGATGGATGGATGGATGGATGGATGGATGGATGGATGGATGGATGGATGGATGGATGGATGGATGGATGGATGGATGGATGGATGGATGGATGGATGGATGGATGGATGGATGGATGGATGGATGGATGGATGGATGGATGGATGGATGGATGGATGGATGGATGGATGGATGGATGGATGGATGGATGGATGGATGGATGGATGGATGGATGGATGGATGGATGGATGGATGGATGGATGGATGGATGGATGGATGGATGGATGGATGGATGGATGGATGGATGGATGGATGGATGGATGGATGGATGGATGGATGGATGGATGGATGGATGGATGGATGGATGGATGGATGGATGGATGGATGGATGGATGGATGGATGGATGGATGGATGGATGGATGGATGGATGGATGGATGGATGGATGGATGGATGGATGGATGGATGGATGGATGGATGGATGGATGGATGGATGGATGGATGGATGGATGGATGGATGGATGGATGGATGGATGGATGGATGGACGGACGGACGGACGGACGGACGGACGGACGGACGGACGGACGGACGGATGGACGGATGGACGGACGGACGGACGGATGGATGGACGGATGGATGGATGGATGGATTTCAAGTTTTAACATTGAAAATGTTAGCCCTGAAAATGCTTTTACAACTGTCTGAGTTTGTTGGATGTCACACGAAACTAACGCTACTCCTACTCTACTGCACTGTGTTGTAGTACAGTGGGGGGAGCTGCGACATGCTGAATGCCTGTGATCGGTTGTAAAATGCCCTTACCCCCTTGTTTTAATCTTGTTCTCGATTAAATCGAGTTAAATTAATCTGTTATAGATTAAAAAATTATATTACCTCAATCTATCAATTTTTTTTGAAAATTATTCAAAACCAACTCATTATTTACATGTACCTGTTTTTCATTAGCCGAAATCTCTGATTGCATTTCCAATGCCATGAAATAGTTGCACTTTGTGTAATTTTTGTAGATTTTTTCTGATGTTTTTGAATTTTTAGTACCTCTTTAGCTTGCTAGTGTATATGAAGTCTGGATAGTTACACTCTAGAGGAATGATTTTCGTACTCAAATATTAAAAAAAAGGATAACGACGATTTTTCTGTCAAATCGGTTTTGTAGGAAGATTTCGAAGTATTTCAAACTGCTGTATTTCAAAAAACCTATAATCTAATCGAATAGCATTTATTTTTTAAAAAGCCCTGTTACATGCAACACGATAATTTCGGGAGAATCCCCCATATAATTATCATTGAGATAAATACGTGTATAAACATGTTATGTGTTTTCCAATCGCATGAACTTCACAAACGTGTGAGTACTCAAAATAGTGAATATTTTAAAACAATTCCATTATAAACGATACTAAAGTATAGCGCAAGATATTTTTTAGCACAGCCAGTATATTTCTCTTTTCTAATTAAAAAAAAAATACATTTCCAGCACGTTTTTTTAACTTGGTACTCCGTCGCCATGCCTTTAGAAGTAATTACGGTAGCACAGGGGCGAGGTATCGATGCAATTAAATTAGAAATCCGAGCTTGGCCCTTTTCCAGCCATTGATCTTGTAGACCCTACCGAACTTCCTTCGTATTTGAGTGTTCGTTCCCTACGAGCGACTGTTCCCTACGCGTAGTTTAAGCGCCTGCCATCAATGCTTAATAGGATTTAAGTCCAGTGATTGCAACGACCAGTCAAGAACATAAATTTCCTTGCTTTCCACCCATGTTGAAGTTTGTCTATTATCTATTTGTCTTTTTCTGCATTTTTATTGTCATCTAAGATCATTCTTGATAGGTTGAGCTCGTAGGTCTCTAATGAGAATCCCAATAAAACGTGTGCTTTGTTCTGTCAATGAAAATTGGCAATTGGAAAAACATTTATTTTAGTTACGTTCTAACGATGCAACTGTCTAACGGTGCCGGAACGAAGAGCCGAAACGACGGTAATAAACGACTTGTATAAACACATAAAGAAAAAAATGGAGAAAGAGCGTGAACAGGAAGATTCGTCGTTTCTGGTGCTTCCCTCTTCCTTCGTCGCCTTTCTGTCTCCCTCGCTCTATCTCTCTGCTGAAGTTGCACAATTACCCGGCTGATAGGAGTTCTATTAGTGGAGTAAGTGAAGCGCGAGAGGGCGATGCATTCATGATTTCCTTCGTTGACATCCCTACGATTTCCGGATTGATATAAAACGTTCGCAGTTCAGTCTGTCAGAGAGTACATAGGGGTGCACGGAAGAAGAAGAAAGATGGATAAAGATGGGTGGAGAGAGACAACGGACACAATGAGAGAGCAGAAAACGAGGAGGATGGACGAACGGAAGAGAACGAGCGTGGGGAATACACATTTTCGCGATAAATAATGGATCGTATGGTGTTATAACAAAGAACGTCGTAGCCGCGTGGTAGTTCAGCCAGAAACCTTTCTAAGCGAGAGAATTTCACGTGCGGGTGTTCTGTCGTGTTGCTTTTTTATTTTTTAATCGCAAACGGGGTAACGAAGAGTGAATCCTCCTTCTTTTTCGTTCGTACAAGCAGAGGATGCAAAACAGTCGGTGTGAAAACAAAAATAGATAAGTACAAAGGGGATACAAAAAGCCAAAAACAAAAATAGGAGTGTGAAAGGCCAAGCGAGCAGGGGCGGGGGTGTTAAAAATTGAAGGCCAAAAGGTATTGAAAACGTCGATGAAACGACAGAAGATAGAGGGAGAGAAATCGATGGTCGAATGGTTGCTGACCACAGTTTGTTGAAAGAAACGCGACGATTCCAAACTTTATCATTTTTTATTTCCCTCGCAATACTTCATTCCTCTCTTCTTATTTTTCCGCGTTTTCCTCCACGAGATAACTCGCGGAATTGCACAGCTTTTTTCCAGCTGTTTCGCTCTTCGTTCGTAAAAAGAAAACCAAATAGGAGTAATAATGGAAAGGGAAAAACAAAAAGCAGAGACGCCTCTCGTGGTCCATTCATATTCACCGGAAGGCGAAACCGAAGAAAAATAAAGACCGAAGCAACGGTGGCCGATGCGTGTGTATGCGCCAGGTATACAAGAGTGACTATGTACGGCCGCATATTACACAGGGACCGCTTTCGTATATCACCTGTTATGCATGAATTCTCGTGCACATAGGTTCGCCAAGGAATATTCGTTTCGAGGATAGTAGCCAGAAGAAAAGATCTCTACGCTTTTCCACACCCCTACACGGACACGCGGACATACGTGAGGCACAATTCACTCGTATGTGTATATGAGGGTAACTCGACAAAGAATGTAGATAACCGACCAAGAGAAAGGAAGAAACAACTCGCCACGAACGATAATTCAATGGCAAGCGAAGAGGGTGCATAGCCCGAACCCTCTACATTTCCGGGGGCAAACATTCCACACGGAGGCCGTGGATGTGGAGGAAAAGAACGCGCATAGGTGGGTGGGTGTGTGTGTGGAAGGGATTCTCCAACGAGTCCTGTTAGCCGCGTAGAAATGAGGGTTTTGTCTGGTCGTTGGAAAAAGTCGACTCGTTGAGACCCCTTGTAGCGCATACCTTATCCACTCATATGAGAACACACACACACCCATGTGCATATATATATATATATATATATATATATAGGAAATAAGGTTTGCTTATCATGAGAGATAGCTCCCAGAGTGTGCCTAAAATCTCGTCGCTCACGGCTGAGGGTTTTCTCGCCATTAAAACACGATTGTCGTCCCGCGAACGTTCATAAGTGTGTGTGCGTAACTGGCCCCCTTCTCTCTAACGTCGAAGCAAAATGTGGTGGAAGCTCACCTCGCAACGTCATCCAGTAAAACGTATCTTGTTACGAGGGATGCTTGTGCCGTCTGGGGAGGCTCCAAAAGACTCTGGTGGTCCACACCTGCTGAACACCACCGGCGAGACTACAGAACTGTTTTACATGACTTGCAAGGGCTGTTCGTTCTCTCTAGGCTGCAGCACTGTATAATGTTGCGTTCGTGCCTGTTGGGAACCGGGAAGCTTCGATATTTGTGCCGTGACAGGGAAACATTAATTTCCCTTGCGTCAATGACGGACGAAACTTCGTACGGACACTTTTCGAATATTGAGCATGTAGAGCTCTTCATCGTGCGATAGCCGGGCGATCGGGCATTGGCCCATAAAGGGGAACCGCGGGCATACAAAGTGTTACGTTTTTGTATGTCCGTTTGGATGATTTAGTATTTTTTGAATATTTATATTTATATTTTTGGGTATGATGATACTGAGCTCAAATGTTGCGGTATTAATATTATAAGATAAACTGGACACGAATACATTTGTTTATTGGTAGATTATTTTCAGATAGAAATTGATGTCAAATAATCGGAATATCGATTGGTTATGAACGAATAACAAAAATAACAAATATGCGAAAGTTTCACAAATGTGCGAATATACGGCTTTCAAAAGTTCAATAGTATAGGGTAGAATAGGAATTGGATATGCTACCTGTATCTCATGAGAGTCTATAGATAGATAGTTAGAGGCTCTGCATAAGCTTGGGGCCTATTTGTTGAAGTTTAAATATAAGGTTAGCACATAAGTAATGAGCGATTCGTCGACCTATATTATAGCTCTTTACTTATGTGCAAACCCAATAATACGGAACTTAAGTGACGATGATGAGGTTTAAATAATGAAGAGCTTTAAATAATTCCATTGGAGTTTGAGAAATCAGGAACTCTTGCGACGATCGCAGGAAATGCAGAGAATCAGCGATACTTTATAATTTATACTTCACCTGAAAGTCCACTACAAAATTTCGATTAAAACTTTGATAAAAAAATTTGATAAGTTTGGTAAAACGTTCGATAAAATTCAGTCAGGTGACGCTGAAAAGAACTGCAAATCGCAGATATGCTAAAAGAATGCAAAAATTAATTTTCGCCGGGGCAACAGTCCCGGGACCTTTACCGTGCCGTATCGAAGCCAATGTTCGTTACGTTCGACATTCGGGTAATCTTAAACTATTCTCTTTGCTTTTTGCGAAATTTAATTGAACCGATGAGAACCTGAACGATTTTGGCTCCGAGGCGGCTGGAATATTCAACTTTTCCCGTATCCGAGACGCGCTCGCGGCTCCGTTCAGCCCGTATATCGCCTGAGGGGAGCTAGACTCTTGCTCATTTGGCCCCGCGTAGTAACCGACGAGGGATGTGCGCGCGATATTTCAGGGAGCCGTTCTCGTTACACTTCCGGTCGATCAGGAAGATTCATGGCTGCATGCAGTGTACGAAAGATAGCGAGGGAAAACATCACAGGGCCAATGGAATAGAAGATGAACGCGCAGGAAGTGAACCAATCGAGATCGCAGCACTAGCTTCGCAAGCAATATACGTAGACCCCGGGGATTGATATATGCAGTGCCCGCCGGTGAACCGAGGGAACGCCATTTCAGGACAAAAATCACTCCTACGCGGAAACCGAACGCATTTCGAAGAAACGAAGAAAATACCGCGTCATTTGGCGTTACGGTACTAGGATAAAAATTCCGTGAGCGCAAAGCCGGAAAGACCCGCGAAAGAAAAAGAAACGACTGGCGAACCGGAAGTCAGGTAAAATCGAATCAAGTACGTTGGAGGTGCGGCTCCGACCGTCGAAGGGGTCAATTTCTCCAGGGGTACTTTGGTCGCAGCCACTGGGCGCACGTGTCGACAATCAAGATCTCATTCATGGAACAGACGCTTGTGAATGTAGCGCTAAATTCGGAATAGCGAGCTTAGATCACCCTAATTGGTAAAATTACGTGAAAAGATCCCGGACCTGTGGAGCATTTCCGTCACAAGTAAATAAAGCAATGATTGCAATTCGAAAAGAATGGTCAATTACCTTTATTGCTCTTTTTTTCCACGTTTTTTTTTAAAGAAGACTTCAAGACTGTGCAGCCTCGTGAACATATTGACGACTCAGCGAACAGTTTTTCCTCGTCATTCTTGGACCACGGGGGTCCGTGAAAACCATGAGGTTCGATTGACAATGCTTGCAATCGACAACACTCCTTCCTCGAACACGCGCGTCTTCACGATCGGTAACAAACCTCATTCAGACACAAAAGAAAATGTTGGCGTTGAATTGAATCGAGTTTTCTGAAGGGATCCTTCCCCTCTTTTTCCCTGCTTCTCACACTTCCTCTCTTTCTCCTTGTTTCTCCAGCACGATTGGCCTCAGCAGTGTGGGAAATTGACTGAACGGCAAAAGTGAACGGTACGACAGGGAAAGAGATGATAAAGGAAGAGGACAGCGAAAGAGGAAACAGAGGGAGATCCAAAGAGTTCAAGGTGAAAAAAGAGTACCATAATGGAATCTGGGCTGAACAATAAGAGGAGATTCTGTTGATGCTGGGTGCGTGCCTTTCACGTATATACTTTTCGAGACAGAATCGGAGCATTTTGAGTTATTCGATCTTTGATAAATGTTTGTGCCTGTATGTGTATGTATATATATATATATATATATATATATATATATATATATATATATATATATATTTATATATTTATATATTTATATATTTATATATTTATACACACACACACACACACACACACATCGTACCCATCGTATCTATGCAATGTTGGCTATCAGCACATCTATACAGATTGGAAATATTCTTGTATAGAGTCCGCGTGAAGTTGCAAGCGTAGAAGGAAAATCTTGAGGCAGTACTGTGGTCTAGAAATTTGAAAAAATCGTTTTTTTTTTCAATTCTATTTTATTTTTCTACAGACCTTCCTGAATAAGTCTGTGAAAACCGTTTGATGATACTCATACAATTAACCGATTTATAGAACTGATAAGGAGCACACTCGAGGAGCCCGGTAGAGTCGCCGGGACTTTAAACGCGTTTTTCGCCAAACTATGCTTCTCAAATCGGCAACCACGATATCTCGATAACCAATTGGCCGGTTGAGCTCAGCTTTGGGACAGACCTTTAGTAGACTGATTCTCAATGTTGCTAGCAAAATTGCATTGACATTATTTTTAATTTATTTTACATAACTTGTAGAATGATCAGAGAGATAGGAAAAAATCGATAAGCAAAGTTTATCATGCCACCATTTCGTACAATTTTTTTGCTGAATCTGATACCAAAGATTACAACACTCATACAGATTAAAGAGTTTCGGGACAATTAACGAAATGTTACCATTTGATGAAAATCTATACAATATTATTCGTTTACAATATTATTCTTCGCCATATACTGAATGCACCTGCCAAATTTTAAATCGATTGTCTGGATCGTTTTTATCAAATTTACGATTGATAAAACCCTTTTGTTGACATAGGGCAGTTAACATTATGACACTAATGACGAAATTGTCATAATGTACTGAGTGATTTGACAGTTTTTCATAACATTTTAAACATTTTTTCACACTATTTCGTGTGTACAAGTGCCATTTAGCGACGAGCGTAGGCATCTCCCTATGTGCAAAAGTGTTCGTTCAATTGTACATTTTATAGAAACGGTGTACCAGGTGTGTAAGTATGAAACCGGAATTTGCCCATAGGTGGCGCTAGATGTCGATGCAGTTACCGACACATCACGTCAGCGGTGTCTTGTTATTGTATTGATATCCGACAAAGATTTCCAACTCACAATAACACGAGTTTCATTCAGTAGCATTAGTTTATTAGAGACAAACATGTCGAGTTTTGTGCCAACAAATTACGATTTGCGGACAGCACTACTTTTCTGTTTTCATCTGAAGAAAACCGCAGCCGAATCGCATCGAATGCTTCTGGAGGCGTTTGGTGAGCATGCTCTCGGTAAAACACAGTGTTTCGAGTGGTTCAAACGGTTCAAAAGTGGCGATTTTGACGTGAGGAACGAAGAACGTGGAAGACCACCGAAAAAGTTTGAAGACGCTGACCTGCAAGCCTTGTTGGACGAAGACGACGCTCAAACACAACAACAACTGGCGGATCAGTTAAAGGTGACCCGAGAAGCCATCTCCAGTTATTTGTATCATATCATTACAATAAACGTGTTTTTTCTGTACAA
The DNA here is from genome assembly GCA_944452715.1 of Ophion slaviceki. Classification (NCBI taxonomy): domain Eukaryota; kingdom Metazoa; phylum Arthropoda; class Insecta; order Hymenoptera; family Ichneumonidae; genus Ophion; species Ophion slaviceki. The sequence continues at coordinate 36,497,873 of OX101786.1, read as the reverse complement.
AAATTCCGGTTTCATACTTACACACCTGGTAGACGATCGATTCAAAATTTGGTAGCGTGCATTTAGTATATGACAAAGATTTTACTGTATAAATTTGAATCAAAGGGTAACACCTCACCAATTGTCCCGAAACTCCTTAAGAATAAGTTTGGTTTTTTTTTCAGATTCATACAACGTCCACACTAGTCACCAATTAGGGGTGTTTTCCACGCACCGTTGTAAACAAACGTAGTACATGATAATAAATTGTATTTTTTTAATTTGTACATACTTTCGAAAAATCAAGAAAACATGCGTCAAACATATCAGAAAGAAAACTCGAAAAGTCACAAGGTTATTCCATCCTAAAATTCACCTCCAAAACAGCGTTCCAGACAACAATATTGCCTTAATTATTTTAAGGCAATTAATTACATTTTTTTGGCCGAACGTAAAACTCGGTTGCAGATACATGACCGCAAAATTAGTTGGTAGACATTTTTTTTTAAATGTAGTTATTTCAAGATCAGCCTTCGAAATTATTTTCAACGAATCGTTACTTTTGAGGAACAGTACGATTATTGCAACGATCTTTATAGAAACATGCGTCCGAAGGAGATCTCAAAGATACTAGTGGTTTTCAAAGTATTGAGTATAGGGATAATAGGCTTTTACAATCACTTACAGGAAAACGCATGAAGAATGGCGAAGTGAGATCGGGGGGGGGCAAAGAGAAAGAGAGAGAGAGAGAGAGAGAGAGAGAGAGAGAGAGAGAGAGAGAGAGAGAGAGAGAGAGAGAGAGAGAGAGAGAGAGAGAAAGAGAGAGAGAGAGAGAGAATCACACGTCAATGAGCCATGAGATTAGATATTGATTCGAATCAGAACCATCCCCACTATAGAATAATCGTGAGCACCCCCCCCCCCCCCTCCTCCCCCTCGCATACTAGAACTGTCGCAAAAAACGTCCATTCTTATTATAAATTGTTTACGTTCATGAGTATTGTCGACGTGACATCACTATAACCGCGAATCAATTTGTGTCGAATATCGATGATTAGTTTGTCAGTGAAGACTAATTTTTCGTCACTTACCAATTCGCGAGGCTAGAAAGCTTTTTTCCACAATCTCCACCGAGTCCGTTCAAATTTTCTCCCTCTATTTACTTCCATTAGGTAATTAAATATGAAACCTCCGATGCCCAGCTTCTTAACCTTACCGATTGGTTTCTATTGGTTTGATATTTCTGGAATAGTAACGTGAGTAATAGTAATTCCGAAGATTGACATCGCGAGCTCGGAAGTGTTCAAACTATCGACGTACTGTGCGATCATTAGCCACATCCTTGCCAAACACTTCGTCGACACTTAGAGTTGTCTGGACTGCATTAGTTCCACGACCCATATCCGAAAATAACGCGTATTTTTTAATTATACATTTATAACCATTTACAAATATATTTACAACCATTTGCAAAATTTTCCTTTACATTTACAACCTTTTACAACAACTTTACTTATACATTTACCACTACTCACAAAATGGTTTGCAAAATTAAACCTGCAAACGACAATTCGACAGACAATCACAATCCCAAACGCGCGTCTGTAAGGCTAACGACGTACCTCCGCTATAAAAAAAAACCAAGAACTGTCAATATGAAATATCAAAGATACCGGCTATCAAACTTGGTACTTGAGGTAATCGTACATTTCATCCTTAATTACCTGATATTTCAAGTTTTCATAGGGAAAAATCGAAATTTTCGTATGTTATGTTCAAAGATTTCGATTGTTAACCTCCTGTGGCCCAGAATAGGGGAGGCTAGATTGAAGCTCCACATTCATTGTACTGATATAGGAAAAAAATCATTTAGTCATATAGATCCACACATAAAAATATGAATACCTCCTTAACGAAAGAGTATTAAGGTGCCATACTTAAAGGGTATCCTCATATTGACTTCGGGATGCCTAAACGTAGAAAAAAACCATCAATAAGTTTGGGTGAACAAACTAAACAAAAGTGTCAAACTGATGTCCCACGTAAATCAAACCTAAAAACTTGGTTAAAAAATTAAGTTCTAGTGCTAGGCCATTGAGTCATTGTTCTAACGGGGTAATATGAAAACTGGGTCCATGCTAGTTCGTGTTTTTGTTCTGAAAACAGTACCTCAACAGGCTGAGTCAAAATCATTGACAATAATAGTGTATGACGAATTAGCAACAAATTTTATTATTAGCAGATTATTTTTTTATGGGAATCGATTATTCATAGGTTCGTCGCGTTTCATGTGAACCCTTAAGCTCCTTTCCAGCATAAAACTTATAACCATCACTCGATGAATAATGCTGGATATATCTGTTGCGCGTTTAAGGGGTTTTCTCACTTTAGACGCTAAAGAAAGGCTATTTTCCAAAATTTTTGGATAGGTTTATATTATAGATATTGATATAAAAGTTGATACACTTAATAAAGAAATTTTCGAAATACATTTAAAACATTTTTTCATGTATTTATGTAACCGAAACAAACTTTAATCACGTTTTTCTCGAAACAACGTTTTTCGTCGGCTTGTTGATAAAATCTTCGAAACTACTGAACCAATCCTTATCAAATGTCAACTACATATTCTTTACAACTATAGTTATAGTGCATATCAAAGATTTTTTTAAATTTTGATATTTACTAATTTTTTGCCAAAAACGATGAAAAAACACGTTTTTTTGTGTTTTTTTTCGAAAAATGTCCGCCATTTTGTTATTTTGCGTATATCGAAAATCGTATGATATGCGCTATAGCCATTAACATACTGAATCGAAAAGCGTTTGATTTTTTTTTGTTTCGGATGATTCATCTCCGAGATTTCATCAAGATTTTTTTAACTACCATTTTCGTCTATAAATAGTGACTTAAATAAATAATGTTTTTAAATGTATTTCGAAAGTGTATTTAATAAGTGTAACAACTTTTATATCAATATCTATAATATAAACCAATAAGAAATGTATGCAAGTAGTCTTTTTTTTAGCGCCTAAAGTGAGAAGTGATTGGATGACACAGCTCAACAGCCGATTTGGTGCCGCGAAACTGTATATTTAAAAAAAATCTTATCTCTATACTGATCCTATTTTAACACTTAATATTAATATTCTACGCAAGAACACGGAATAATTTCTTAAGGAGTTTGGAGTGGATCAGTTGAGTCAAATGAGGGTTTAAGAAATTTTTTTAATGAATCTCAAAAAATGCATACAAGGTACAGATTTATTCTTAGAAGATTAGAAGATGCTAATTTTTCATAAAATATTTAATTAAAGGGCAAAATTATGCATTTTTATATTTCTATTACGTAATTTAAAAAACTTCTGTATTGCTACCAACTTCAAAAAGTATAACATTGTTGATGATTATTATGAAAAAAAATGCGTCCGCGAATGTTTTGCACAACTCAGAATGGAATTTTGAGTCATTTATAATTATTACTATTTATATTTATGTCAAGAGATTATTTATTAATACCATTGATTGATATTAAGTGTTTATAAACATTTAACGTAACCACCCCAAATATCTCCGTTGCCTTTAAAGTGACGAAAGCAAACCCAACCAAAACCCAACCAACCCCAAACGAACCAGCTTCAACGTCTTAATTTAAAAAAAAGCGTGTTCCCATTTGAAAAACCATTGATGACATTGAAAACGCAAAAACTATGACGTTGACAAAAATGAATTTTTCACCACTGTATCAGCCCTTCGAAATCAATCAAATTACCTTCTGAAATTTTGTTCGTCACTCTAAAGGCAACGGAGATATTTGGGGTGGTCACGTTAAATGGTCCTCTGTATATGGTTTATGATGGGCAATATATGGTTTACAATGGTTTACGACGGTTTTTTTCTAAAAGTTTACAAAGGTTTGTGTTAATCCGTTGTTAGAAATGCTTTATCTTCACGCTTAAAAGAAAAAAAATCACCCGTAGCGTAAACAATTTGACGATTTAGCCGCTCGTAAAATCACAAACAAACTATTTTTTATCTCTGGTAATTTGGGGTGAAAAAATCTTGAAAAATTCGTAAAGACTCGATATAGTGTAGACAATAACATATACAGGGTGAGGTACATAAAGTGTTACAGAGCAATAGCACTCGAACTATTGATCATATCCAAAAATGTTTCAGGCAAAACTTTCAGTGTTCGAGAAGGCCGTCATATTGGACCACCCAATTTTTTCATCGGTGGAGGCGCTGAAGCTACGTCAAGGTCAACTCCACTTTTGAAAATGGAACCATGTATTGTTTTCGATTATATTATTACCGATTTTAAGACGAATTCAGCGACCTACAACACAAGGTCATTCTAGTCACGCAAAGTATGAAAATAGTCGAAAAATCGAAAAATATCGGAATAATCACTTTCAAAGGATCCACTAACCTTGGTTTGGATCTGCCTACAGAAGATGCTCGAAGATCTTGTGGAGCATCTCAAGTCGCATAAAAAACATTAAGGGCTTTGACCCCGAGTTCAAGGTTGTTAAAGGTTGTTCGAGGTGAGTATCGATGATACATATCTAAATATCTCGGATCACTACAAATATTTGGTAGTGATCCGAGATATTTAGATTTGTGTTTCATTTTAATAGGTGACCTTGAATGACCTTGCACGACTTTGACTCCCTAATGTTTTTTATGCAGCGTGAGGTGCTCCACAAGATGATTGAAAAAAATGTACCATTCCATTTAAAAAAGTGGAGTTAACCTTGACGTAGTTTCAGCGCCTCCACTGATAAAAAAATAGGGTGGTTCAGTATGACGGCCTTCTCGAACACTGAAACTTTTGTCTGAAATATTGTTGGAAATGATCAATAGTTTGAGTGCTATTGCTCTGTAACACTTTATGTGCCTCACCCTGTATATACACTACCGGCGAAAAGTTTCCGAACAAACAATCAAAACAATTTCAGAACGATTTTTTATGCCATTTCGCCGATAGTTAACAAATTAATTTAATAAACGGCATTTTGGAGGGGAGGAATTCACCTTCATTTCGTTTTTTTTGTCAATGTTGCACTATTTTTTTAAAGACTAGTACACTTTTTCGAAAACGACCATTTTCGCCTTTTTGTTCCTCTTATGGTGCACTCCGTTTACAGACAACATTTATTTATGCATTTCGTTGACCTGAATCATAAAGGGGGAAGCTCAAACTTCAATTTTGTTTTTCTTAAAGCTTCGTACGATTTTTTTCTTAACAATATTTTGATTCTTTTGAAAAAAAGACAAGGTTTCAAGGAAAACTTCAAGATAGTAAAAAGTTGAATCGGTTTTCATTGAGTCCGCGAAACTTTTTCAGATTTTTTTTCGCAATTTTTTTCGCCTTTTTTCGGTAAAAAAATCAGATTATTTAATTACCATAGCACGATAACTAAGGGGTTTGTGGTAAAATTTCAAGAGAGAAAAAAACAATATTTTCTTATTTTCAGCGCAATAGAATTATTCCAGATTTTTTCGACATTTTTTTCCCCGTTGAAATTTTACATTTTTGTAGTCATGTGAAGCGATTGATTTCAACTGATTTTTAAAAATTAATCCTGACGAAATTATTTTTACAAATGATAATTTTTGTTAATTCAAAATCAATTTATTCGTTATAGATAGAGGATTTGAGCAATATAGTTAATTTGTTGACTTACATATTAAACTTTGGTCTCGTCGAAGAAACCATCTCTCGCAGACAGCACGTTCTTCACCACACGCGGCGTCCTTTCGACATATTCTGAAGTTATATATGTATATAACTATTATACATATAATATATCATATTGTTTATAATATATGCACTATATATATCTTTTTTTAATTTGAATTGTGGCTAACGCTCCAACCTTCTTAAATGAACTGCTAACGACACCATGACACTAAGATTCATTTAAAAACCCCGTGCAATAATTTGAAGTACAGCTTGGTATAGGTCTCACCAGAAGTTACTTGACAAAAAATCGTACTAATTTTGCTGGCACCAAGAATTTTTGTTTCGTTTACTTGCGTAATTGAACGGAATAGGATAAATGTGTGTGTGTGTGCGTGCGTGCGTGCGTGCGTGTGTGTGTGTGTGTGTGTGTGTGTGTGTGTGTGTGTGTGTGTGTGTGTGCGTGCGTGCGTGCGTGCGTGCGTGCGTGCGTGCGTGCATGCGTGTGTGTGTGTGTGTGTGTGTGTGTGTGTGTGTGTGTGTGTGTGTGTTGGTTCCTAAAAAATGGTATTGAAGTTTGCATCGTTGGAATGCGACAAAAATATATTTTTTTCGTATTGCCCACCTTTTTTGGCAATTGAGGCTCCAAAAATCACTGAAACATTTTTTTAAGGTCCTAATCAGAACCCCATTACTTAAACTTGGGGAAAAAGCATTGAGATAGTAATAAAAATGAACGAATAAAAAAAATCGCTGCCTTCCAACGATGCAAACTTCAACACCATCGTAAACCCGTACATTGAAGCGAGACGGCCGAAGGGCTCAGGGACGTGGTAGCGGCAAAGAAGGCGGCAGGGGGGTCGAGCCGACGAGAAAAGCGCGAGAGAAAAGTCGATAGCGCATGCGCGCGTTCGTGAACTGGCAGAGCTCGGGCGCTACGCAACGCGCGGCGACGGACAGTCTCGCCGGTGGCAATACGGTGAAGAGATACACGCGCAATTACGCGGTGTGACGCGAGATCGCGGTTTATCCAAACAGTTAAAAGTTTTGCACGCAGCTTCGCGAAGTCACCGCGAAACTTTACGTATGATCGTATATCCACTGTGATAACGAGACAATATATTACGCGCGTTTGTACATTGTCGGAAGCGCGGGAGTTTCCGCCAAGTTGCGAATAAAAATCAGTGGTTTTTTTTTATTAAAGTTCAAAAGTGCCAAGTCCTAAAACCGTTGGGTAAACAGCAGTGGAGTTTTTCCCTTCACACGGAAGCAGGGCACGATATTACATGGATCAGGGCGGGCCGTCAATGACGTGAGTGTCGAGTGCGAAGGATTTGTAAAGGCAAACGATCCGAAGTGTCAAAAAATTAGAGTGGCGCGTAAGCGTTGGTGCGCATGCGCGCGTGTCTTCCTTTTTTTGTTCGCCGTCGGCTGAGAGTTCGGTAAAAAGATCCGCGGGCTTGAAAGCTCTATGGCTAAGTCGTCGACGAGTGAGTGGTGAAGAATAGCCGCGTGTAAACAAACATCGTTCGCAGTGAGGTTCGGTTGCGTGGTTGCGGAGTACCGGGATGCGTTGACAACACTTTTTCTCCCTCGCTCTCGCTTCTTTCGACTTGTTTGTTTACGCTTTTCTTTCGACCCATTCGACTCTTGGTTAGTTTTTTCGCGCCTGCCGGTTCACGCGCCTGGTCGTCACACGCAAAGCCGATGATCGAACGTCGAAAATAGTGCATTGAGATTGTCGATAAAATCAAGTGGACTCTGCTTTTGTCGCCGGACGCGACACCGGAAGTAACATTCAAGCGCGGATAATTCATAGTGGTCGACTGTTTTACGTTTTTTTTTTCGAATCGCCAGCAATTCATCATCGGCCACTTTCTTCCAATCTTTGTCGCAATCTTTTCGCCAGGATGACACGAATCTCGCGGATCACGGCCATCGTCGTGCTCGCCATCGTTACAGGCAAGCCTTTTCATCTTTTGATGTACGCTGATCCCAGACGGTTCACGTCCTCGGACAATCGACGAATCCGACGAAGAAAAATTGCATGCTCTTCTCGCATATTGGCAGTCGCGTTTTGAAGACCTAACGTATCTTCGAGAAAACCAGAGACTAGCGCGTATCATCTTGCAGCCACGCGTCAACGGCCAGCATTCGGAGGAACGCAATCTGCTCGAGTGCTGATTAGGCAATTTTCACTCCCGAAAAGCAAGCGAAAAGGACCCAGATAGCCAGTGATGATTATCACGCCGTGAATACAATTGACGAAGCAAATTTTACAGCATATTGACTACATGTGATGCAAAGCCATGATCTCATCTCATATCATGAATGTACAAAACATTTTGATCTCAATATGTCGTTTACACGTGCATCGTAAGTTTAGAGGACGGCGAACTCACATCGCTGTGCTCAAACGTCTGCAATTAATCTCCGCAAATTTTGCGTCATATTGAAGTCATGTGTAGACATTTTGGCGTGTATTCACTATGGTAGCATTAATTGTTCTCATGAATTGTACTTAACATGAACGCAACATCGTTTACGTGGATGAAGACATTTCATGAGCTCATTCAGTATCATGAATTTGGGTACATCGTGACTTAAACTTGTCGTTCGAAAATGCATCATCGGTCGACTACAAGATGAACTCACAACCCGGCAAATTTTAAATTTACAATGAATATTTGCCGATTGACGTCATATGGAAGTCATCCAATGAATTTGTTGGTGAATTCACTGGGTTAACACTGGTAGTAGACATGCCATGCAAGCAATATGACGGCGATATGCATGTTTCTCAGTGATACATTCAATGGGCGTAACATGACGGCGTTATGCGTGTTTCTCAGTGATACATCCTATGACGGCGATATGCATGTTTCTAACAAGGAACATCCCTCAGGTGACACCCTTCAATTTTGTTGAAATTTGGATATGTTATAAAGCACCGAAAAGTAAGCGATACGTATTTTTTTTATCGGCGGAAAAACGGTTTTAAGGGGTCCACCGATTTTAGTGAAAAAAAAAAACGAAAATTTTTCTAATGCGAAGCAATGAAAAATCCACTATAATGACATTGCGAAAAAAATAAAGGGGTGAACCACCCCTACACTAAGGGGTGGTTTCACCCCTTAAAACCGTTTTTCCACCGATAAAAAAATGCGTATCGCTTACTTTTCGGTGCTTTATAACATATCCAAATTTCAATAAAATCGAAGGGTGTCACCTGAGGGATGTTCCTTGTAAGTGATACATTCGATGAGCGCAATATGACGGCGATATGCATATTTCTCAGTGACACATCCCATGAGCGCAGTATGACGGCGATATGCATATTGATAAAAATTAAGAATAACAAAAATAGGCAAATAAAAAACAAAGTTTATACAAGTATTGGTATGGCTAAGTAGGTAGCGCGCTCAGCGCTAGAATTAGAAGACGTAGGTTCAAATCCCGAGGGTGGATAAAAACTTTGACGAGGCAGGAAACGTTTTAATCCAATTATCATATAGGCAGGAACATAAATAAAGCATATGGAAACAGAAAATACTGATAGATTTGTTTTATTCAAAACTTTTGGATTTTTTTTATTTCAGGCATAGATACGGCAGCCGTATTAGGTCCTGAAAGGGTACACTGATCAGGTCTATAGCCGGCATCCACGTCAGGGGGGGGGGGATGTAAAAAAGCGTTTCACTCCCGGTAAAACCCTGATCCGGCGGCCTGTACCGTGCCGAGATACGGAATACGACTTGCTGGATCCGGCCCTTAGTCTGCCCCGTAGCGAAATTTAAAATCGGCATAAGCTCCATAGGAGCATTGCAATTTCTTCACGCTGTGACACTCATATGAGCCCCATTTGCACTCACTTATTGTTGGATATTCGTGAGTCGGTTTTGTTAGTGCTGATGAATTCACTGCATGCATACTCGCGTTAGAACAACTTTGCTTCACTTCGATAGTGTTATTGTAATGTCATCATGTAATGCAAATATGCCTTGAAGGGGAGCAATCATAAGGGACACATAGCTGTGTGACTTTCTATGCCAAATAGAAGATCTACATATGATTCCAATATGAGCTGCATACGTCTATCTGGGGAGGCTTGTGTAAAAAGGAAATATGTGGGGACGTAAAGGGGAAATACGACTGGAACGGTAGAAAAAAAGTCCACATTGGGCATTCTTTTTTAACTCCTAAGTAATTGAGGTTTTTTAAAAGCAGTCTTTGGATGTTTGCGTTTAAGGAGTTGGGCTACTGTAACGACCTAGAAATCAGGGTTAATTGAAAAAAAATAATTTTGAAGGTATAAGATGATGGAATAATTGTTTGGACTTTTACTTGTCTATACATTAAGAAATTTCTTTTAAAAAATGTTAATAATTGAAGAAGTTATAAACAATCTCGTGGAGGACCACTGAATGTGACGGGCTCAACGGTGAATTTTGAGTTATTGAGACAACATAACACACATTTTAAAGAGTGGTCAAAGTTGATATTTCGATTATTCTTCCTTGAAATTAGAATTCTTCGTTAGATATTAAAAATGACGATTTTTCCGAAATAGAAAAATTGTCTACTCGTTGCTAAGATACATTTTATTTTATCACGTATATTGAAGATCATACAAGGTAACTTGGAAATATATAGCTTGAGTAGTGACTGAAAAGCCACAAATGTGTTCCCTCTCCGAACTCATAAGGCTCCAAACTGACTCCTAGGCCTTTAGAGTGGATCTCGAAACAAACCCAAACACACCCAAATAAGCTCGCCCGGTCGGTTTCCATTATTGGCGATGAAATAACGGTATTGCACTCATGAGCCAAAATGGTGTTGAAGTTTGCATCGTTGGAATGCAACGAAATTTCTTGATTTTTTTTATTCTTCCTATCTAAAACCTTTTTTTGGAGCTTTTGGGTATACATTTATACCAAGGAATTAAAATTGCCGAAAAAATATGGTAATACAAAAAAATATATTGCCGTTGCATTCCAACGATGCAAACTTCAATACCATGAGGAATCGTGTACAGCGTTTTAAAAAACACAGTTCCGAGAAACACCGTTTAAAGTTTTACTAGCAGTTCTGTCGTTGGAATCATAAATTTACCTTTGATCTGCTATTCCGTATGTTGGACCTTCCTCTTCAACTTGAGGTATCTCTAGCGATGAACAAGTTTTTAAATTCTCATAGTAGCTTAACTCCTCAATTTAATGTAGTTTTTATTCCCCATTACGGAATCTTAAATATATGTTTCAGTAAAATGTTCATGTTCAGTGAAATGTTCATCGGCTTCAGGTCTCCATCAATATTCTGTCATATTTTCGTTGGATTCTCATTAACATAAGTATCCAAAAACATATTTTACAGATTTAGCTTGGAGATTTCAAAATGTAGATGGTGAAGCGTGTTTAAATGATTTGCGAAGCTTGAATCGCCCAAAGAAAATTTGGGCATTTGAAACAAGTTAATATTCATCGCATTTCAACGATGCGAACTTCAACCTCATTATCATCTCTAGGAAATACGTCGTTTACTCAAACTACTGGCTGAATCTTCGACTTCTAACTGGAAATCATCTAACGTTTCTCCGATTTGAATTGAATTCTTTTTAGATACGTTTATTCATGAGGTTGAAGTTTGCATCGTTGGCATGCAACGAAAATTATTATTTCTAAATTCCTTTCATTTCTTTTGGCAGATTATGCCTCCGAAAAACCTTCAACCATTTTTTAAGCTATTTATTTACCGACCTACAATGTAAATCTATAAGAAAAGGTTTTCAATGATAATAAATACATGAAAAATAAAATACAAAAAAAACCTTCCCTGCGTTCCAACGATGCAAACTTCAAAAGCATCGTTTATTCGATGTTTCGTCCGAATCGGGCAGCGTTTTATGACTAAGTACAGAATATAGTGCTGATGACGATATTTAGGCGAAACATCTTTGATTTTGCTTAGTGGATAATACTGGATATTAAAAAAAGCCATACAGACTGGATGCACAATATGATTGGTATGATCCATTATAAAAATTATGAACTCAGAAAAGACGCCCGTTTAGAAAAAAAACGAATAGATGTAACTTTCAGGTAAAATATCTCAAACGACGGATCTAACTTTCATCTAAAAATTCCGAAAACAATACATCTAATTTTCAGCTACAAGATCCAAAACAACAGATCTAACTTTCATCTAAAGGATCCAAATCAATAGCCCTAACTTTCATCTAGAATATCTAAAACAACAAATAATTTGTATTCGTTTATGATATTTTTGTAATAGAATACTCCTATAACATTATGCCGTTATAAAATGGTAGTGTTTACATTTATTTTTTCGGGCTAAAGTTGAGCTTGTAGGGTTAAAACACGATGCTCAGAGAAAGCGATAATTTTTGCAAACTTAGTCCTTCTGTCTGCTCGTTTGAGCAGAACTGGTGTGAAAACCGTTGACGCCTTTTCACTGAATCTTTGGGACGTCGAAGATTGCATCTGTGAAATGCAACGATTTTTTATTTATCCTCTGTTTCTTCATTTTTATCATTACGCGAAGCCTTTTTGCAAATTGGGGTCCCAAATTTCTCATAAACATACGCAGAACCGTTGAAGCGATATTCGCAACCTAAATCGGCCCAAAAAACTTTGAGCAATTAAGAAGATCTAATTTTCGTTGCATTCCAACGATGCTAAAACGTCAATGTCATGAACCTTTGGTATGTGAAAGTAAACGCTTCGCGAATTTCCCTGCAGTTTGTTTCATTTGCATCCGCGGAGTAGAAGCCGAGAAAATGAGGTTTTTCTTAATTACATAGAAAACGTGCTTTTCATAAGAACTTTGGTAGATAGCCCTTGATACGATATGACTCTGAAATCCATACACGTTATACACATGAAATAAATTTTCGCCATCGACGCAAGCAAAAGCCAGTATAGTTTTAAAAAGTATGACTTTGAGGTTTGCATCGTCGGGATGCAACGGAAATAATTTTTTTTTATTTCCCAAATTTATTTTGGCAGATTTAAGCTACGAAAAACACGTAAATTTATTTAGGATTCTTGCTTTTAGGGCTCGACAGCCTAATTGTACAAAGTATAATTTTTGATAATAATACAAGTAAGCAATTAACGAAAAATCGTTGCATTCCAACGATGCAAACGTCAATCCCATATAAAAGTATATTTTTTCATTAAAAGCATATTTTGTAATGTCTTTAAAAAATTAATTTGACAAACATGACGGTGCTGAGTCAAAAAGGCCTTCAATAGAAAATACATTTCGGACAAAATCCAGAAGTTTTACGACGACGAGCTCCCTATCGGCCTTTACAATAGAATCTCTTCGATGAACAATGGCGACCAAGCGAGCTAATTTCTTTCGGCTCTTCATCGACGCTTTGCTTTGGTATATATATATTTTTCATCAATCTATAGTCTCGTGAATACCAAGGGGAACGTTTTCCCGCTTAATTCGATCGCTTCTTTCAAGTATAACTCTGCCTGTGTGCGATCAAGCAAAAAATATAGCAAAGGTCAATGCAATGTTTGCGCGTCCTAAGTAGTAACAAAGGGAATAATCATGGGCTGATCGAGAGACCAAGTTTTCGATTAACGCCCGTCGCCACCACCAACCTGTGCAATGTCGAACTAACCGGAAGCGGACCCTCTAGCATGATGACTAAGGTCATTAAGGAGTGAAACGCGGAAACGTTGGAGGGCATATTACAAGTTTGCGGATTGGGAGTAACGTCGACGAAGTTAGTCACGGAGCGTTCAGGGACCTTGGCTTATACCGTTGAGGCGAACTAGTAAAAATACTCAATTTTGTGGGACAGCAGGAAACTACAATATGATCCCATACGTATGTGCAAATGTGTGTGCATATACATATGCATATGAGCATTTTGCACAGCATGTATACGTGATCGCATTCATGGTTCTACATCCACAGTTGCGTTCAATTGAACTTCAACTAGGTCAATTTGTTCGAATTTATATCGAAACACGACCCACTCCTAAAGATTATTTAAAAAACTTTATGACGTTAAAGTTTGCATCGTTGGGATGCGACGATATTTTTTTCGCCATTTTTCATTTCTTCATTTTCATCATCATTCAAAACCTTTATTTTTGCAAATCATGGTCGTAAATTTCTAATAAGAATACGTAGAAAGTTTTTACCTATTTTCACAGTCTAAATCGGCCAACAAAAATTTGAATGGCCAAAGAGAATAAGAACTTCATTTTCGTTGCGTTCGAACTATGCAAACTTCAACATCATAGAACTTTTTTATAAATGTTCTGTATTTCCTGAACGACATCGATGAAATATTGGCCAAAAAAAATTACCGAAAAAATTACCTTTATTCGCTTTAATTGGACGTGCCTGTGTATGTTTATTCGGGGTTACGTGTTTTTGCGCTCCGACCGTCATGTGCAGCTCTGAAAAAGTGCTTAGTCCCATCACGCGTGAGAAAATGCTCGTAATCGCACGTAGTACTTTACGAAATCCTCCATTCGAAGGCCCGCAGTGGAAAAAAGAGAATACCTTCTCTGGTTACATGGACCGAAATACAAGAGGAAAATAAGCGTAGTTTTTTTCGAGCTTTCGTGCACTTCTTGTGGAAGAGTCGGGAGATAAACGGAAGAAAAACTGGACGAGAAAATGTCGCGAAAATAGCCGAAGATCCTTTGCCAACAAAATAAAAAAAAAGAGAGAGAGAGAGAGAGAGAGAGAGAGAGAGAGAGAGAGAGAGAGAGAGAGAGAGAATCCTAGTGTCGGTCTCGGAGATTGCTGGGGTGTATTACAAGCCCGAGATGCCTTTCGGAACTCTCTCACATATCCCAAAGTGGTAACTTCACGCTGAGACGCCGCGTGCCGAGACACGCTGGAAAATAAAGTCACGAAAAGAAGGGATGGAACAAAAAAAAAATTGAGAAGAATGACTCTCTAGACTCGAGTGAAAATGATATTTTCTCTCGCTCCACACACGCAAAGACAGTATACATTGGACACACGGAGGGATCGATCGTTTTGACTAGAGACGCTTACGATGGACCAATTTTTTCGCTGTAAATTCCAACATTTTGTGTGAAGAAACAGTCACACGAAATTTAACACATTGAAATAGGAATCAAGGCTTTCTTGGCAGATACCAATAAATGCAATGTCTGTTGATCGTTACATTATTACCTGGAGATTTTGCCAGTTTGTTTTTCGGAGGAGTATTGTTTGCAGCTCTGAATTTGGAGAAGTAACGGTTTTCAATGTCCACATTGATAAATTGATACTTACTACGATTTATGAATTTCCAGAAGCTTTTGTTTCTTTTTCCGAATGTATGTAAAAAAGGCTTAAAATAGCATGCGAAAAAAAACAAGAATTGTGCTTAGTCGGAGAATAAAGGCAGGAGCCTGAATTAGCAGGTCCGAAAAATCGGTTTTTTATTACTTAAATCGATAGATGAACTATACAAGAATATATTTACAAAGTTACAGAGGCCAATTTTTAATATTTTCGAAGATACAAGGCCAATAGCAGAGAAGCGATTGATATTTCCTTCTATTGAAAACTTTGAAGCGCGTTTTCTCCAGTGTTCATTTTCACGATTTTTCCAAATTGGCGGGCGTGATAGTGAAAAAACTAAACGACCTATTGAATCAAACCAAAGTTTATTTTCTTCAGTATAAAAATCTCTTCTGAGTGAATTAAAAAAGTCGTTCGAAAAGTCTTTTTAAATCATTTGCATAGCCCGTTAAAGTGTTTTTTTCAAACATTTTTTTTTTTCAAACCTGAGAAAAATTATAATTTCACGATTATTTCAGCTTTTTCTTAATTCACCCCAAAGAAAAATATACAATTGCAAATTTAATTGGTTTATTTGGTTCAGTCAAGAATTACGAGCTGCATCTTTCCCGATGATTGGGGACCGCAGTGGCAAGACGTACATGGAATATGCTGATAAATCCGCAATCATTTATTGTTTCATGTTGAAATTTTTTTGTTTTACATTTTGTAAATACATCAAAAGATACTTCGATGTTTACTGGGCTCACTTGTTTTTTCCCTTCTAAAAAAATCTCGAAAAAACGCTGTTCTTGGGCCTTCTAATTCAGGCTCCGGCCTTGGCATATTTCGTAAAATCAAGAAATTGCGAATCTCTCTCACTTGGAAAACTGGATGTGAAATGTTCTAAGTAGGTAGCAGTGAACGTTTTCTTTATTTGTAAAATGGTATCGAATTTTAAAGATAAATTGTAGCCTAAATGTCAAAGGAAATACTTGTTTCTGTTGTAATTTTCAATATTACTAGCTCGAATTGGCAAAAACCGAATGGAAGTGATCGAATTGGCAAGAAAATTGCGAGCAAAGGGGAAAACAGTTACCGAAAAATAACAGACACTTTATCAGGTAAGTTTCCCGCAATTTATTATATTTCCCTCGCATACAAGACGTCGTAATGTCAGCGCGAGGTGTTGATTAATTTATAACCGGAACTTCCTTCAGCTGTGCAGGAATAAAGTACACAAGATTCCTCGAGTTCCTTAGAGCGTTTATAGCACCGGGCTTGAACTTTACCCTCAGGTCAAAAACCTCTTTCTCACAACTCATTTCACAGCAATTGAAAAGTTTTAGTCCTTATTACCAGAATTCCGTGAATGTTTTTCTATTTGCAGAAAACTTGGCGGTTTCATCGGTACCTGGAAAAAAGGATTTTGCGAACTTCTTAGATAAAATCGGGAAATCAAGGACGAATCCTAGCCTATTCTAGTCTCAAATATAGATTTTTTCTACATTCAGAAAAAAAATACAAATTAACATCGACTGGATGCCTTAATTTTTTTCTTTTTCGTTTGAGTTGACTAACACGTTCGAGAACTCATGCTGTTCCTTATTCAATTTTATTATATTGCAGGAATTTTGTTTCAAATGGATTTATTTAATGTATAAGTAATGCATGATGTATAATGTAATAATTCATGGATATCGAAGCAGGGAAAACGTTATTTGCTCTTCATCATTCTGATATTCGCTCTTGTTTACTCAAAAAGTATTAAGTTGCGTAGACTGAAAATGCATCAATATAATTTTTTATTTGAATTAACTAGCATGCACGTCTACAGAAACATTTATCCATTTGGTTTGGCTAGTGTTGTGTTTTCATTGTAACATGCTTTCTTAATTCACTCAATCTTCTCTTCGAGTATGACATTGCTTCTTCGATTTAATTGTTTTACTGGATGTCTTGTGAAATTCCTATTTCGTTGGGAAGACCGTACACAAAGTTCACACAGTGCAAGAAAAATCATCGGTACACCTTAACTTGCAACGCTGTTCGCGGACTCTCCTACATCCTTCCTCGGAGAGTGAAGATTTGTGGGCAAAGCTTGAAATCCTACGCCATGCGTCAGTCACGGAGAGTAGTACCTGGCGCACGGCTAATACGCTGCGTGGCCGACGTGTGGCGCAGGACCTCGAGGCTTCTCCCGCAAGCCACATGTACTCTGAGAGAGTACATGACCGGGTCCGCAAGACGGATCGATATACCTTGAGTTTTGTGGTTCGTGGTCAGCCAAGGGCCTTCCCAAAGACTTGGAAATTGTACAAATCGAGATGCTTATGCGAGCAACATTCTCCCATGAGTTAAAATAATGGAAATACCATATGCTTTTTATAATTTTTCACCATCGAGGATTGTGAATAATTATAAATACACATGAAAAAAATGATCAGTTTTGTTGTTTGCAAGGCAAAATACTATTGACTCGAATATATTGTTCATAGGTTCGAAATAACAAGATATTTGGATTAAAGACACATCTATACTGTCCAAGATATATTTAATTCAAATATATCTATATGTATAAAACAGTTCCGTGACTGACTTACGTATAGACAACGCACAGCCTAAACTGCTGAAGATAGAGACATGGAATTTGGAAGATATGTTCCTTAGAAGGTGTAGAGGTGCACTAAAAAAGGATTTTTCGAAAATCAACTCCTAAGGGGGTGAAATGGGGTGTAAAAGTTTGTATAGAAAATTGTATTCGTTGCGTGTATCAACGCAAGCGAAGCCACGGGCGGAAGCTATTCTTTTTTACATTCAAAACAAGGATGTATTTCGATCAAGCTTGGGTTTATTCAATCGGACGATATCAAAGAATACTTGACACAAATGAGAAATATATTCAATAACGATGAAGTAGGCCGTGAGATAAAGAGAAATTATATTTCACCTCAATAGATTTTACTCCCCAATGAGACTTTTTATGTGTGCACCGAGTATTTAAATCTTTCGTTGGTCTGTGAATACAATAGTATAAATAAACTGGGCATATCGTTAACGACAAATTGCCTTACATTTCGCGACTTTTGTTTCACGTACACTACTTGACGGAGAAATTGGAACCGCCTCACTACACTACACACACACTACACCAAAACTCGCAGCCGAATTATTTAGTCACGAATCTGCTATTTTCACAATCAATTCTGAAGAATATTCCAACTGGGTTGAAACCGAGTGAATTTTAACTCGATGAGGGTGGGAAATTAGCGTGAACGTGTCTATTACACAAAACTTAATGCGCCGCTTCTCATAATGAAGAAATTTCAACAAAAAAGGGCTTCGCAACGTGGCAAAAAAAATCCTGCTTTATACTAGAATTGAGCGAGCGTAAAAATCGATTATACCGTCACGTAGCCGGTGTAGCCAACGATCATGCACTTTCTTTCCGCCTGACGTTGCAAAAAGAGCTGAGGTCCGTGCTCTTCATCCTATCCGGCGGCCGATCAACACATAGACGCGCAACACATACAGTCTTCACTTAGTAAAGTTGTTAGAAAACCCGGAACCAGCAATCAACCCGGGGATGGCAATTATCTTCCCTGGTGAATAATGAGTGACAGCTATATTTTCCATCCCTTCATGTATGCATACCCATTTATGTATACATACAAATGTATATATGAATATATATACCGGGTGTCCCATTGTCTTGCGATATCGAAATAACTCAAGAACAGCGAAGTAAATCGAAAAATCCTACGATACGTATCGAGTAGATTCCAAAGCGAAGTAGAATGGCAAGATAATTTTTTTCATTGCGTGAACGCTTCAAATGGGGTTTTCTATGTTAACTTTTTGGGGCCGGGTTGAAATTCCGAACTTTGTATGCTTCGACGGTTTAGAATTCCTAATTTTAATGTTCCGAAATTACAAGTGTCGTAGAGAACATGCCAGCAAAAGTCTACACAGTTGACTGTAAATGATGTAGAACCTATAACATTGTATAGACAAATTTTTTAATTGACGTAGAATCACTTCGTAATATAAAAAAAATCTTGAATTAATTCCTTGTTGTATTAAAGATTTTAAAACTTTTCAAAATTCCATAGCCGAATTATTTTGACGGTGTTCAGATTTTCGGAGTTTTGGTCTTTCAGGTAAAATTCTTTCCGAGTTTTGATCTTTCGGGGTAAAATTCTTTCGAAGTGTTGATCTTTCGGGGTAGTATTCTTTCGGAGTTTTAAGCTTTCTGATCATTTAAAGTTCGGAATATCAACCTGGCCCCAACTTTTTTTTCGAAAACTACATTTCTCAGAGTGATATCCTTCTCTGAGTGAAAATAACGTTACTTTTTTACGAAATATATTTTTATTTGGTGATTATTTATTATGTGGATGTTTGCATAATTTAAGTGCAACGAAAAATAATTCTTTTTTTTCTTGGCTGTGAAGATCGCTCCACCGTTTTTACGCATTATTAGTAGAGATTTACGATGCCAATGTGCAAAAAAGACTTTGGATAAGAATAAAAATGAAGAAATGGTAAATGAACCAAAAAATTGTTCCGTTCCGACGATGCAAACTTCTACGTCATGATTATTTTTGGATATTTTCGACATTTTTTTGTCTTAAAAAATACGAAGTAATTTCGTACACAATTTGATTTTATCACAAACATGATGGCACTGTTATTCGAAATGCTTGTCTCTGCAAGAAGACTCGGTTTATAGTTTATCAATTATTTATTCCCGGCATCAATTCGCGTTCGGAAGTAGGCCATCATTTTTAAAGTTGACGTTGAATTCACCTTGAAAACGTCCACTAAAAAAAAGGTTATCCTGCCATTTTACTGTTCGTTTGAATCTACTCGATACGTGGGTCGAGATTTTTCGTTTCGCTTCGCTGTTCTTGAGTTATTTCTATGTCTCAAGATGCGTCGGGCATCCTGTATATATATAAATACACGTGACAAAGTACTAAAGAGCTTTTCGGTGTCAAAGAGTGTAAATGCGAATGAGTAATGCGAAGTCCGCTTTCTCTGATATTATGGTTCGAAGCCTCGTAAGTATTATTTGCGCACACTGATCCGCAGATACCGGGTACTTAACTTGCGAAAATTGACTAAGGTTGGTTCGTGCAGGATGAATATAGGGGTATCGTGAATTATTGTCTTCCTATCACAAATAAAGATCGGAAGAATTGTTAATAAGCAGAAGCGATTTATTACGAAATATTTTTTTGAAAATTTAGAATTCACGAAAGATTGATCTCCGTTACATAATTGTAAGACAATAGTTGTATATAAATATATACAGGGTGGCCCGAAAAGTGACGTCCAAAAGGAGGATCTAGATCAATGAGACGCCAATCAATACCTATACGAATCACGTCGATCTATGGTCTACTATCTTTTTCAGGATTTGAGAAAAAGAATTTTCATTTTTATGGTGCTGAAGTTTGCATCGTTGGAACGCAACGAAAGTTCTTTTTTACATATTCCTTGTCTTCTTTTTATTATTGTAGATAATTTTTTTATACATTAATATTGTATATCACTAAAAATCTTTAAAAATCTTAAATTGTGCAGGCAAAATCTGCCAAAATAAATTGAATGAATTTCGAAATATTAATTTTCATCGCATTCCAACAATATAAACTTCTACATGATTTATTTTTCTCTTTTGTGCATATACTTACTTCGCTATCTTTTCTACTTATCTTAGCGTTATCGAATGCACTGTTGAGTTAAAAATAACTAACCAACTGAACATTAACGCCTTAGATTTTGATAAAAAGTCAAGAAAATAGGTTGGAGTGGATTACTCAATGAAGTGCGGATGATAAAAAAAATATACTTATACTAGTCTAAATGACTCTAAGTTGTTTTTTTTTATTTCTACTAGGAAAGTAAGTACATAGATAACAGAAAGAAATTAAAACCTACGCTATATAGTACGGTCGTGCTGTATATTGGAAGCGGAAAAAATTAGAAGGCTGGTTTTTTGATAAGTATTTTTGTAGGTGCCGCGGGTGCTAAATCCAAGTTTACCTAAAAATGGGGGTGCAGGTTTTTTTAGGGGTCGAAGGGGGATGGGGGTGGATTTATGCCAAGCTGCAACCCCTACGAGATCGGCGTTGGGAGACAAAATGTTCAGCACGATCCGGGCTTCATTTTTGTCCACAGCGCCGACGTCGTGGAAATTTTCGGGGTGCAAAAGTGGGGTAAAATTTTTAAAAATCAAATTTAATTACATAACTCTTTAGGAAAAATTCGTACAATTTTTGTTCAAATGGGAACGTTGCAGCCTTTGAAAAGACGCGTCGATCAAGTATTTGATCATCCCTCTCCGATGATATCTTCACCCCCCAAAAAATTGTTGAGAGAGATGATCGAATACTCGATTGACGCGTCTTTTCAACGGCTACAGCGTTCCCATTTGAACAAAAATTGTACGAATTTTTCCTAAAGAGTTATTGCATTAAAACTGATTTTTTTAAATTTCACCTCAATTTTTCGCCCTCAAAATGAACTTCCGCGACTTCGGCGCTATGGACAAAAATAAAGCCGGGATTCATCTGAACATTTTGTCTCACGGCGTCGATCTCGTAGGGGTTGTAGTTTGACATCAATCCACGCCCATCCCTCTTCATCCCCTAAAAAACCCTACACCCCGATTTTTAGGAAAACTTGGATTTAGGACCCGCGGCACCTACAGAATCACCTGCTAAAAAACTGGCCTTCTTCTAATTTTTTTTCCGATTACGGGTTTTCTCGGCGACAGCACGATTGTACTGTCGACTGTAGGTGTAGGTGTCGGCTGTAGGTGTCGAAAAAAAAAAAAAATTATAAATGCTTTTTTTCGAAAACTAAAATAGATCGTAGATGAGGATGATTCGGATAGATATTAATACAAAACATCTAGATTTTCCTTTCAGACGTCACTTTTCGGGCCACCCCGATATGTACGCTGTATATTTGGAGCATAATTGTTGCAGTCTCATTTCGCGCAGTGTTTCAGCGTGTACTGTGTCTTATAATATCGAGAATGAATAGCTGTTGGGGTATATTACAACGTTAAAAATGATATACGGTGGGTAAAGAAGTATTTGCATATCTGGCTTTCGTTAGTACGTTCCCTGGGAACTTCCATTAACACCCATTATATATATTAAAATGGACATACATTATTCACATTTTTAATAAGCTATATAATTAAATAATCGACAAAAACGCTATTTCTTTAAGGGTCTCTTGTAAAGAACGTGTCCAAATACGTTCTTGACCCATTATGCGTACATTGATTTTCAGGTATAACGGTATAATTTTGGAATCCACAAAAAATCACAGGTCGCGCGACAAATAGAAGTAAACAAGAAAAAAAGTGAAATGAAGAAGAGAATGAGTGAAGTGAAGAAAAAAGTGAATTTCCTCTGAATTACATTTGTAATTGGGAGTTCACAGATGTGTATTCGAATGGCAGTGTCTACCAATGACTAAACCAAGTTGAGTCAAAGTATAAGACAGAATGTCAATAAAGTTGCTCGCGGATATTTGTCGTGTGAAACTGATTATACAAAAAACTTTGGTCCGGAAAACTGTCAGGGCGAACCCAATAAAATTTGGGGCCTCCGAGGGCTTAGCATGGCTGGACTATAATACACATCGACACAATAAAACTCGTCTGAGCCCCAAGAGGGGGATATCAAGTTTACTGGTGGCTAAATTTAAAAAGGCTTCATCAAGTCTTCGGTCAAGTATACTGGTAATTAAGGACTTAGGTAATTTCAACACTCGGTTTAGGGAGGCCGTCAATTTATCGGCTCCCACGCTTCATGAACAAAATTATTCGAATAGGTGGTTTTTTCTTTCAGCAATTCATGTTGAAAATTGTTATCACTTCGATGTCAATGTCGCGAAGAAGATCTGGTACTTAGTAATTGTTTAAACTCGTTAATATTTAAAGCAAATAAGTAGACTTTTTTCAAGAAAATACATATTTACATATATAAGTCAATATAAAGGGTTTCTGTAGAAACAGGTTTACAGGTTTATATCTTCAGCGTGAAAATGTAAGAAAATAATTTAGACGATAATAAAAATAGGAAATAAAGAAAAATCAAAAAGAATGTTCGTTGCATTCCAATGATGCAAATTGCAGCGTCGTGACTTTTCAGGCCTCTTTCTTTTGAATAAGGCTCTGCACGATGTTGAATTTTGAATCCTTGTACTGCTATACAAATGATGTTGAAGTTTGCATTCTAGCAATACAATGAAAATTAATCTTTCCGATTTATAATATTTCTTTTTGGTCGATTTAGGCTATGAAAATAACACTTCCATTTCTATCGAGATTCGAGACTTCAAATTGAAAAATAAAAGATTTTCGATGATAATAATAATAAATAAATGAAAATAAATAGTTGCATTTCAACAATGCAAACTTCGACGTCGAATAAACCTAATGTTAAAATACTAGTTGCACCCAGTGTTTCAATACCCGGGGTTGAAAACTGTATCTCCTATAGTGATACATATGTAGAGGTTTCTACCGTCACGGTATTATAATGGGATATTACATGTGCTAAATTCAAAATGACAGTCGGACGTTCCAATAAAATTGTCATTCAAATTCTAACCGACTACTGCGAATTTTCTAATAATTTCGTTAAATTGAACTGCGATAACTTAAAAAATACGAAATTGGGAATATCATTACACTAGTGAGTTGATTTTTTTAAATCAAATTTCCCAATTTTAAAAAATACCCACCAAATTATATATAATTAGGGATACTTGCTCGGTAGCGTTGGAGTTTGCATCATTGGAATGCAACGAAAGTTCATGTCAATTTTTTAAATTTCTTTGTTTGTATTACAGTCCATAATGTTTCTCTGTAGTTTAACATCGTGGATTTCTTATGAGAAAAAGAAAACCTGTTTGATCGGTTTCAGTATCTACCCTGAATCGGCGAAAAAACGCGAGCAATGAAAGAAAAGTTAACTTCCGTTGCATTCCAACGATGCAAACTTCAAAAGGGGTTAAAGTTTGCATCGTTGGAATGCAAGGAAATATCTTATTCATTAATTTTTCTATTATTATCCAAAATCATATTCTGCAGATTCAATTTGTAGATCGCTAAACAAGGATCCTAAAATATTTTTTACGTTATTTTCGTAGCTTAGATCTACTAAAGGAAATTCGATAAATTGTAAAAAATGTATTTTCGTTGCATTCCAACGATACAAACATCGAAAACATCAATATCCTCTTGCTAGAGCCTTCAAGGACCCTCACAAAGGGACGACGCCAATCGGAACCCACCGATTTCGCACAAAATGCGTGGGTAGAAGGAGGTGGGTCCCCACTCAACGTTCCCAGAATATTTCGCCTAAGTGGGCCATAGGAAAGAGTAAAACGCTCTCCAAATATTTCCGAGTAGAGCTTGAGGGAAATTTTTTCAACCATTTGCGAGTCAGCGGCGTAGCGCAGTGGTCAAGCGCATTGCCTATCGCCCGCTGGCTTGGGTTCGATTCTCACTGCTATCGTTTTTTTTTCGTCCAATGTTCAACTATTTATTGTAGAATTAAAATATATTCAACCAATCAATTTATATAATTATCAATTTCATCTGAGAATCGAATTGCGAAATTGTTTTAAATGATACATTTTTTAATTGTATCCTCGGTAAAACGTGGTTTGTCATTTCAACTGTTCTTCAATAGAATCGTACTGTTGTCGTCATATCCTCAACCTACTCATTTTCTTTGTTCTCTTCAGTGCGTTCAGAGCACATGGTTCTGGTAGCTGTTTCAAACCCCCTATAGTCAGCTCATCCTATAGCCAGCCAATCAATGGACTTGAACATTCAGGGTATGTTCGAACCCCCCCCCCCCCCCATCATATTTATGACCTGAAAGCCAATTCTTTGGCTGGGCTGATTAACTTTCTATCGTGCAGCACCGTGCTCCTATTTTCACCCATATGACCCAGTACGCTTGGTTTGCATCCACATTGACAGAGGAAAAACTTTCGTTTCGTAACTTTAATGAAGTATGCTTTCCAATGAAGCATGTTTCAGAAAAAATGTGACGGCTCAAACAATGCTTTTATAAAAATGTGCCCAGCGTGAAAACCATGTATGTTGAAAATGTTTCTACGATGAATATCACCCTAAAAATTGTAAAATTAATTCTGATCATGAATAAAAAGCAGCGTACGCAATTAATTGCAAGCACTTCCGGAGTTATTATTTTCATTAAAAACTTCACCTAATTATATAAATGAACTGCCCGAATATATTTAAATTCTACAATAAATAGTTGAACACGAGAATCGAACTCAAGCCAGCGGGCGACAGGCGATGCGCCTGACCACTGCGCTACGACGCTGGCTTGCAAATGATTGAAAAAAAATCTCAAGCTCTACTCGGAAATCTTTGGAGATCGTTTTACCCGTCCCTCTGGCCGACTGAGGTGAAATATTTTAGGAACGTTAAGATGGTTAAGATTGGCGTCCTCC
The DNA here is from genome assembly GCA_944452715.1 of Ophion slaviceki. NCBI lineage: Eukaryota > Metazoa > Arthropoda > Insecta > Hymenoptera > Ichneumonidae > Ophion > Ophion slaviceki. The sequence goes on along the minus strand of OX101786.1, from coordinate 36,472,396 downwards.
CCTCGTCAGTAGAAGAGTTCACCTGCCTTTCAAGGTTTGCAAGCTAGGACCCTGACAATCTTGAGGAACATGAATGTACAGGCTCAACCACAGTCCAAACTCAACTCCCACACGAAATTTTACCAATCAATTTACTCCGGTAACGCATCACTACGAATGTCTGTCGACTCTGAGAATACGGGGTCATACGGAAATGCATCGCGATAAGTCTGCGAAAGTTCGACGGGGCTCGGGACTAAACTTTAAGTGATAAAAAAAGTTTGTGGCACCGAATGTAGCACTTATGTGTCTGATACGTAATGCCGTAACTACTTAAGTTTCATTCCCGCTCGGGCCTATCGTGATATAAGCCAACTCGGATGTTCTCATCTCCCGCACGTGTTAGTCCGCAGCTATCGTCGAGTTGCATGCCAACAACTCTATGATAAACGATGGACTCTCTATATATCTCCTAGCTTTTCGACTACTCAGCAGTGATGACGAGAAACCGCGATGGCGATGGAGAGGAAAGGAGAACGAGAAAGCCAGAGTTTACAAAAGGAACTACCATTTAGCATATAGAGAGAGGGCGAGAGAGACAGAGAGAGAGAGAGAGAGAGAGAGAGAGAGAGAGAGAGAGAGAGAGAGAGAGAGAGAGAGAGAGAAATAGCAAAGGGTATAATCGCGTCTCTCGGTTACTGGATTCACACGTTCGCTAGGCCGATTTCGCTATGTCGAAGGGTTGGTAGCATACATATTATATAACTGAGAGGCAGAGCAACAAAGAGAGAAAGTGTGACTTAATTTTCGCTCTGTGTACCCGTGGTTGGCTAGGTTACGAGGTATCAAATACCATACGAAACACCAAGCTTCTCAAATTCTCTGTTCTCTCTTCCTCTCTCCTTTTTGCCATCAAGCGCACGCATACTCTCTATTCTTTCTCATTTGCACTCTTGTCCCATTTACCTTCATGGTAATTGAAATTCAACTTCACGGAGTATCAAATGACTAGCCGGCCCATACAGCATCCTGTCGTTACGCCTCGTCGACCAACAACTTAGTCGTCATCTTGTCTTTGGGTCTTCAGCCTCTGTATCCCTTCCGTTCTTTCCCTCCCTCTCAGACTCATGCACACTGCGTTATTAATAGAGTGCCACGTTATCATTATCTCTATATACGTTGGGTACACGCTTCGGCTAGAACTTTTACTTTCATACTTCCACTCGCTCCTCACATTTTTTTACTCGTGCTTTTCTGTCCAAGCTTTTACAAACTCAATTAAATTTTTCCGCACCTTCTTCCGAGTCTTGATCCGTAATAACTCTCGGAGCCCGTCTGTAAGAGGACCTATTGAGGACACGCAATTAAAACTAGAGGAAGGGAGAGAGCGAAAAAGTAATTCCGTTCTTTTTTTGGAAAAAAAAAAAAAAAAAAATGTCCACTGGCGTTTTGTTTTTTAAAACCCTCGTGTGTTCTATTTCTTCAATCAAAATTTTTCCTTGTGGATATCTTATTTCAAACCCCATAGACCTCGTATTGTAGCGCATTTTTCAAAGACGGCACTACGTTACACAGTGGTGGATAGATTTTTTTAAACACACTTTTAAATCTCGGCCATTTCGAGTCCCTCCAAGAAGAAGTTATTGTTGTCATTTCTTGAAAAATGGCGGGAAATTTTATAAAGGCAGAAGAAATCCCGACAACGGACAGCCACATTGCGGTCGCCTAGTGAGTAAAATCATTGGGAGACAATAAAAGACAAAAATATAGTGCTTGTTTTTCTATCGATAAAATATTCTCACGAGCCTTTGTTCCCTTTTTGCGTCTCTTTTTGGTCAAGGTCTGTAACTATTCGGACCAATGAAAAATTTAAAAAGCGTATCGATACTTTACGCCGGTACGTTTTATATGAAGTTCTTTTTGAGTTTGCCGAGTGCATACAATTTTTTCGATGTGAATTGTTCAATTCTTTCAACGCAGAATTGTTGTGTAAACGCTACTTTGGAGGTGATTTTCATGATAAAGTGACGATTAATGTGTTGTAGTTCTCTTTTTTATTTTTTTTTACACGTTTCTATTCAGCCTTTACGGCGTCTGGCCACCTTGGCTGATCGAAAAATGGGTATATTAAAAAAAAAACTCGAAAGTATGAGCCGGAATATTTTTATTTTTTTACACAACGTCAAAAGGGCTTTAAGAATAACGTTAATAAATTTCCGTTCAAAACATTAAAAAACGGCGCCGTTATGCACATTGCCGCGGAGGCCCTCCGCACGATACGCGCGGTCGTTGTCCCAGCTGTTACCCGGTCATGTCACATCTGAAAAAAAAATTAGCTCATTCGTGAGTAGTGTCGCTACAATGTAGCGTAGCAGTTTTTTTTTCGACCATTAAAAAAATTATGGTGAGCCATAATTTCGGTGAAAAATACAAATTTTTTTCTTCGGCACACCATTATTTTTTCATTGGTCGAAAAAAAACCGCTACGCTACATTGTAGCGACACTACGCACGAATGAGCTGATTTTTTTTTCAGATGTGACATGACCGGGTAATAGCTGGGACAACGACCGCGCGTATCGTGCGGAGGGCCTCCGCGGCAATGTGCATAACGGCGCCATTTTTTCAATATTTTGAACGGAAATTTTTTAACGTTATTCTTAAAGCCCTTTCTGACGTTGCATACAAAAATAAAAATATTCCGGCCCATACTTCGGAGTTTATTTTTTTTTTAATATACCCATTTTTCCATCGGCCAAGGTGGCCAAACGCCTTAAGAATATGTACGAGTTAAACCAAAGTTATTATCACATATTTCTGTACGTTTGGTTACAACGGTGCGAGGAAAACGCCTCCCATTCTCGACCAGTGTTATGGGCGTTGTATGAAAGTGGAAGAAAAACTAAACATATTCTTAATCTGTATGAGTGTTGTGATTTTTGATACTCGATTTAGCAAAAAGAAAAAAATGTACAAAAATGGCGGCATGCCAAGCTTTGTTATTATATATATATATATAAATGATTTCCACTCGATGCTGCTACCAAAGTTGAAAAACAGTCTACTGAAGTGCATAGCAAATCTGAGCTCAATCAGCCATTTAGTTATCCAGACATCGTGATTGCCGATTGATTAACCTAATTTCGAGAAAAACGTGTTTAAAGTTTTCTGCGCTCCCTGATCGTAGTCCTTATATAATAATTTCTATAACTCGGTTTATTTTTTGAGTATCATTAAACGGTTTTCACACACGTACTCAGAAAGATCTATAGAACACTGAACGTAAATTAAAAAAAAAAACATTTTTTTTACTTTTCTGACAACAATACTTCCTTAACAGATTAATATGTCTTCACCCGAACCGAACAATGTTGTCTACCACGAAAAATCAGAAAAATGTCTATTATACACTAATTATTGGTACTTCGACTACTTGCGTTTTATTTCTTTGTTCATTTAACAATTAATTAATCATGTTTATTGGTAAAACCTTCACAAAAATGCACGTTCCCATGCATGAAGATTCGTGTACAGTAACGTTATGGCTATAATCGGTCAAGCGAGTTTTATTTTTATTAACTCTTGATCACATTTTGATGTAAATCCATTTTTCATGTCAAATTTTGCGCTTTGAAAGTTTAAAAAAAATGTATACAATGGAAAATAAATAAATGGTTCGATAAACGATAGAAAATCTATTCTTGAAAATTATTTTTAAAAAACTGGATTTAACAACATTCAAAACTGCACAAGTTAACGTACCGTCTCGAAAAATGTAGTTGAAAGAAAACGATTTTAACCCTATTTGCGACCGATTTTTTCCCCCAATGCTGTCGATTTGTAGCTAAACTCGTTGTCGCAATATTTGTGATTTATGTGATATTTCCACTATATTATTTCATAGCAGAGTAGGAAGAAATGCGGCAATGTCCCCATGCCAAGTATGAAAATGTGAGGCTATGAACAAGGAACATCATTTAAGTGTCCGCCTTCGACTTTGTTAAAACTCATATATGTGATACAGCATTGAAAACTATTAGACACGTTTTTTTTTATCGGCGAAAAACGGTTTTGTGGGGCCAAATCGCCCCTCCAAGAATGGCGTGTCACTCCCTAATTTATTTTTTTCTCTTCAATATTTCGTTCATCGCTTTACTTCAATATTTCGTTTGTCGCTTTACATTGGAGGAATTTTGGTTTTTGTTCAGATCGGTGAACTGCTTATTGGTGGAACTGCAAAATCACCCCTCGACACATCTTGTTTTGAGGGGTGGTTCCTTCCCCCCTTAAACTTAATAAAAGGCTGTCACCCCTTAGTTGATTTTTTTTTTCAATATTTCCATAGTGGTTTGTTCATTGCTTTACATTAGGAGAATTTTGAATTTTGTTCAGATCGGTGGACTGCATGTCGGTGAAAGTGCAAAATCACCCCTCGACATGCCGTGCGTTGAGGGGTGCTGCCCTCCCCCCCCCCCCTTAAAACTATTTTTCCGCCGACAAAAATAATACGTGTCTAATAGTTTTTAATGTATAAATAATTTATTATATATATCTGTTTCTACAAAATCTCTACAATACATCTCGAAACCCAGGTGGGTAAGCGTATTTTAAATGACACATTTTTAATATCATTCGAGCTCGAGCTTGAACGTGCGCATTGTTGTTTTTGAATGCGTTCAGCCGATGGTAACATATCGTCACTTAGGCCTCTGGAGGGTCGAAAAAATATAATAAATTGTTTAAACTGTAAGTCGTAGACTGGTATGAATAACAACAGTCGGTTGCTACCAGCAGACAGTTGACTTCTAGCTGTCAGCTGTGCGTTGTAGACCGCTGGACACGTAATAAGTTTAATTTAGTTAGTGTGTACCGTAAATTTATTAGTCGCCTCAGATCAGAAATTTTGCAAAATACTGTACTACACGCAATATTTGTGTGCAAAAAACATGAACTAGCGTACCCAATACTTAGCGTCCTGGTTAATGTTTAAATCCTTGCGTGTTGGGCACTTTTGAGCTTTACAAATTTCATTGTGTGGCCGGTTATATGATGATAAAAATGCATTAAGGCATATGGATAGAATGAAAAATAGTTTTTCCCAGTTTTAATTAATGAAAGAATGATACACAGGTTTCGCTAACGGAGTTAAGCTGACGGTTCATCCATATTTCGAGTGGACGAAGCGCGGAGAAGCGAGGAGGAAAAGAGACGAAAAAGCGGAACTGCGAAAAGAGACATTTTCAGCGTGTAAGAAGAGAGCACACACACACCCACGCGATGTTGAAGTTTGCATCGTTGAAATGCGACGAAAGAACTTTTTAATTTTTTTATTTACCAATTTTCATTGTTCTTTAAAATATTTTCTTACATATTTAGGCTGAAGGTTTTTCATTGATATCCTAAAAAATGTTTGTCATTTTGGAGGGCTAAATGTGCCGATAAAATTGGTTCACTAAACTTTCGGTGCAACGATGCAAACTTCAATATCACCTCACACGCAGTGTTGAATATGAACAAAATAATGCAAAAGACGTCCGTTCATTCTTGTGCGGTTTTTTTTTCAAAACTTAACGATTTTTCTAACATCGACCGAGGATAATTAAGAATTCATGTATTTTGGTATTGAAAGGATACAAATTTGAATTTTTATTCCATCAATCGATGGTGTTGGAAAATACAAAGCAATGAAATATTCATATCGTTGGGTATACGGCAGCCGAAAAGTGATTTTCTTTCATCAATCAAAAGCGATAAAAAAAATCATCTCTGTTCGTACGACAAAGGCAAAAGGATGAATTATTCAGAATCCAGTTATATGATTTATGTTCCTGCATATAATACTCGTAGTCACTGCATTTAAAAAAGAAGCAAGATTATCAAGAATTATATGCTTACTTCTAGAATAACTTTTTTTTTAACTTACGCCATGTACTCACCTCAGAGTCCTCCAACCTGTCTTATATAACTGTACCTTTATCCAAATGAGATTTTAAAGACATTTGTGAAGGTTTTAAAGCCAAGTATAATGGGCACATCTTTCAATACTTGACGCAATTTTTCTTCTTCTTCGAGAAACGAATATTAGTATTAATCATCAGAATATTGTACTTCCAATTTTAGCTGTATAGAGATGATCTGTGTCACAATTTGAAGACTACTAAAATCCCTTCACTGGGTGTAGATTATAAAAAGTGTTGTTGAGTTATTGAAAATATGTAATAAATGCTGTGTTTCTTTCACTATTCGAGATATTAAGCAATTTTTGTTTCACCCAAACAGAACATTACGGATCAATTGTTCGGAATATAAATTGCGCATATTAAACCATCGCTACATTATCATTGTATTTCGTTCAGAAGCTTCCTCCCTGAGGAAGTATCATTGAAGTTTGCATCGATGGAATGCAACGTGAGTTCTCGTTTATCTTTTTCTCCATTTTTATAACAATCCAATTTTTTTCATTTATTGAGGTCGTAGATCTCTACGATAGGGAAAATCGCAGATTTGTAAAGATAGGAAAAAACAATTAAGAGATTTTCAGTACCTAAGCTAGCGAAAAAAATGTGAGCAATTAAAGAAAAAATACCTTTCATTCCAATCCAACGATGCAAACTTCAACATCTTCTGAGGAAGCCACTATTGAACAAAAAACTACTTGCTCTTAGCGAAAACCTTGTTAGCGTTGTAAAGTGGTGCGGAGGTATTGTGGAAGTTTCTAATTTTTGTAAGTGCGGTAATGTAAAAAAAATATTTTAAATTGTTTTAGTGGAAGATATTTTGGAAAACATCGAAATAGACGATAAAAATGTGAGCCTGTTATCACAAAGCAAAAATGTAGGATTTTACCAGATTTACAGAAAGTTCCCTTATATCCCTCTTTACAATCCTCCGCATTCTTTAGTACTATTTTACTTTTATCGATCAATACATCACTGATTACGATTCTTCACTTACAAATGATGATTTTCCAATGGACAAATATATGAGCAGTACGAATATTTGAAAAAGAAATTCATAATGTTGAATTTTACATCGTAGGAATGCTACGAAAATTAATTCGTTTTAATTACTCCATTGTTCTGCCGATTTAGGCGGTAAAAATCGCTAAAACGTTTTTGCGTATTCTTATTATAAATTTACCACCTCAATTTGCATAAAAAGGCTGTAACTAATGATAAAAATGAAGAAATAAAAAATTAAAAAAAAAGATATCGCTGCATTCCAACGCTGCAAACTTCAACGTCATTGATTTGAAATTGGATATCTATAGGAGCATCTCAAAAAAACGGTTCATGGACTTCCGTACTTCAAATTTACCAATGTGAATTTGTGGGATGAAAAAAAATTGAACTTTCATTGAATTCCAATGACGCGAAAGTCAATCTCATAGAAATTCGACGATACGTAAATATATGAATAAACTCCGGCCCGGTAAAATGGCGAGACGTAAATTTCGTGCCATTGTGGCATTGGATACGGTAACTCGCGCGAAAATCTCACGAAGTGCGTGAAAAGCTGAAATATATACGAGGGCCACGCGCGAATGTCCGCACTTCGCTATTTTCCACTATCCGCCGCTTCTCACCCTCGACCCTCCCTTGAGCCCGTTCCCCCGTCGATCCTCTGTGGAAAACGAGCAGAAGAGGAAGGGAAACGACGAGAAGGGCGGAGATGACAGAGATATAGAAAATATACCTACGAGGATGAGAAGCCGAGTAGGAATACGACGAGGATGTCGAGAGTGCCCCGGGGCTAAAGAGACTCACCGTGACAGAGTGTCTCGCGACGCGACGGGTTTTCAGCTCTATGTATGCACGGGTGTGTGTGTGTGTGTGTGTTTGTGTAAGATTAAAAGAAGGCCGAGGCTGCGAGTGCCACGAGAAAAGTGAGAAAAGGAACTAGGACACTTTGAATGAACTTCGGATTTCCGGGACGTGTGTGATCGCTAGGACAAAATGCCATCCCGAATCACGTCGCGCCATGTGACGGGCCAAAAAAATTGGAGCATGCCCGAGAAATAAGGACACCTCAGAGCCGTATCTGTAACTTTTGTCAATTTTCGGTTGACCCCGCAGGGGAAAAAAGAGACGAGGGTTACGGATTGCACGAGAGAAAAAAGGGGTGGAAAATGACTCTACGTTCTTGAAAGGTAAAAATTACGAGTAATCGTAAGCGAACGCAGACACTTCAGGACGAGTACAATGTAGCCGAATGATCCCGAGTGTAGAATTCTTAAAATCAGTTACTGCCATTGTCTTGGGCATTTATCCGAGGTTTTAAGGGACTATATTCTTCACCTTGAGGCCTGGGAAAAATGGCCAAATTTTGTGATTTTTCTGGGAAACGGTTGGTGAAAAAGAAACGCATTGTTTAACATGAAGGTACACATGTTGAGAGCTTTTGAAAAAATCACCAAAAAATACATAAAAAACATGGCCGTCGACAGATGATTTTATTGCGACGTCTCGCGGTGGACCCTCTCCAGCGTGAACGGCCCATCTGAAATCTAAAAACTAAACGGGTTATTCGGAGTAACAATAAATACGAGTCGTTGACGATCGTCGGTTTTTAAAGTCATTTTTTTAAACAATGTGGCGACGAGTTGAAACTCGAAGATACAAAATCTATGAAAAAGGTTGTCATTTTTACGTAACTATTAAAAAATGAAGAGTGATTTGAAAAAAAAAGATCGTCAACGGCCTTTAAATGTTTCTTATCTCGTCTCCTCTGAATTTGAAAACAATCCATCAAGTGGTTCTCGAGATATGTCCACCGATTTTGAATACAGTGTTTCGAGAAAAACGCGTTTAAAGGTTCCCGAGTAGACATTTTTTAGGGTTAGCCTGACCAGGATCAGGCCCCGATCGGGGTATGATAGGGGTAACACCTATTACGGACATCCTGATCCGGTCCCGATCGGGCCGGAAGTATTTAGGCCCTACATCAGGCTATATTAAAATTGTCCTACTTAGGCCGTCCCTGATAAGATCCTACTAAGGCTTTCCCCGATAGGGCCCTACCAAGGCTTGCCCTGATAGGCCCTACTAAGGCTTTCCATGATAGGGCCTTACTAAGGCTGTCCCTAATGTGGCCCTACTAAGGCTTTCCCCGATAGGGCCCTACCAAGGCTTGTCCTGATAGGCCCTACTATGGCTTTCCCTGATGAGGCCATAAATAGGCTTGCCCTATGCCTGCCTCAGCAGTCGCTAGATGCACATAACCTCTTATTTTTCACATGGAAACTTCGATTTTACAGCATCGTAGCTTCGGAGTTTCGATGCATTCCTGAATTCTATTTAAAAAGAAGGTGCTATAGACTGTCACGACAAAAAACGTTATGCAACTCGGATGCGTGTTAGAAGATTTCGGCGGCTTTGTAAGGCGAAGAGAGAGAGAGAGAGAGGAACTATATATATAAGGTTAAGTTTAAAAAATCTATAGCATGTTATTCGATAAACCTCTTTAATCGTCACAATGATATTAACTAATTGATATACTTTATGTGATACAACAAATAATTATAGGAATCATTTGGTTTGTTATGCCATATCTGGGACCAAGATGTTACAAGCACTCGGTAGCATAGGGGCAGTGCGCCTAGCATTGGGTAGGAAGGTACGAAGTTCGATTCCCATATAGGCGAAATATTTTCTTTGAACAAAAACGTTTCAGCAGGCCAGGGAATGACGAATTATGATACAAAATCATTGTAGTGGAACTCTAAATTAAGTGGTTCATTACATTTTGGTTTTTTTAAGTGTTATATGCATTTCTTTCTGATCAGGCAACCAGATCAGGCCCATATGTGACACAACGTTACATTTCCTAGTAGGGCCCTTTCAGGCTGCCTTATTAGTACCCTATCAGGGCAGTCATGCAACCTGATCGGGCCCTGATCTGGGCCCCATCGAAATTTCTACGCGGGTTGCCATATGGTGCTGCTACCGCTCGCCCGGCCGACTGTTAAAAGCTGTAGCTCATTCAATTTTAGGTATATTTCAATGAAAATTTCGGGGAATAGCCCTAAAACGTGATACTATCGAATAAAGATATTTTTGGAAAATATAATTTGTTGACCCACCTACGTAGATGGAGCCCGCTAATCATTTTTATTCGATATTATGTATACAGTCGAACCTCGATATAGCGAACCTCGATGTAACGAAATTCTCGATGCAACGATGATTTATCCATTCCCTACCGATAGACACCGGAAACCTTGATACAACGACATCATTATATTCATTATGCTCTAATTGCTAATTGCTTGTAAAAAGTGATCTCATTTAAACCTTTCTTTCCTTAAAAAATATCCCTATATTTTTAGAATATATATATATATTTTTTTAACATTTTAAGAAACATGATCTCAATATAACGAGAACTCGATATAACGAACTTCCCTAGAGATTCGTTATAGCGAGGCTCGACTGCATATTATAAATGTTTTTCCAAACGTGTAGAATATATTTCTAATAGAAATGTTATTGGGTTGCTTCTTAATAGCCTAAAATGTACAGGCGAAATACTACAACAATTTCGACAACAAAAAGTACATATTTTCACATTCACTTTTATTGACTCAAATTCGAAAGCTTTTTTCCACAATGAATTCCAGTGACTATCCATGCGTGATTACGACGTCGTACAGGACTTTGTTCTTGCATATAGAATCTTGAGAATATTCGTTTATTTCAATAACCCAATTGACGTAAAGTGGAAGCTGCAAGAATCTAACCAAAAAGTGTACCCACGACGATCAAGAATTTCACGCTGAGCAAAAAGAAAGTATACTTTTCCGAGAGTTTCGTGGAAGATATTTCCTCGATTGTTTTCCTAATTGCTTGCATCGTTTCAATTGCTATTATCATGAAAACACAATTTCTGTGGTATTCACAGCAAGGTGGATTTTTACGAAATTTCTTTGAGACGTACTTTCGTCTCAGAAACGATGGATTTGCTGATGACATTGAGATTGAAATTTGCGTATGACGTGACATCGTATGCACGTTCCAGAAAACTTTACCACGTTTCATCCAATACCGCAGGCGCGTTGGATGCCAATCCCAACTTCAAGAACAATGCGTACACAAGGCCAGGCTAGACAAAGACGAATGAAACTTTATCCGAATGCGTCGACGGCAAACTTTGTTCGTCAAATAGGTTTTAAAAAAGCCCATGTCTTCACAAAGGCATAATACTACTCGAGAATCGTCCACGATCGAAATGTTTGGCTAGTACGTGTCATTTGTTTGCTAAACCGTACTACAAAAATAGTATGCTCACACAATGACCATTGACATCGTCATTACTGTAAAAAAGAATCGTCGCATTGAAGCATCCATTTTGTAAAAGTACACTAAATTAAGTAGTGTTCGACTATGTTAGATTTTCTAAGGTTATCGACACTATACGATTCAAACACTACAACCATCAATGTAAGATGACTAGTAAGAGTGAAATAATAAAAATCCAAAAATAGTCGGCGTCGCAAATTTATCGCGTTGAAGTTTGTATCGTTGGAGTGCAACGAAAATTCTGCTTCATTTTTTCATTTCTTTATTTTCACTGTCATTTAAACTTTTTTTGCAGATGCAGGTTATGGATCTCTTAGATGAGTTTAAAAAAATGTTTCAGTTGTCTTCCGTAGCCGAAAACAAAAGAAAAAAAATAGGCGGTAGGAAAGATACATATTTTCGTTGCATTTCAACGACATAAACTTCAATACCATGCGAACTTAGCATGGTGGTGCATTTCCATGTAACTGAGCGCGAAGTCTTTAGTTTTCTTATTTAAGGGAGCCTACCAGTCTAGAGCCCGAAAAAGCTGAATTCCGCTAATTTTTTAGTTGATAGAATGAAAATTGCGGCAGGCAAGAGTTCGCCTCTCATTTTTTACTTGGAACAAAAATATAAAATGATTTGAGTTCTAGATAAAATTTGCCTTTGAAGTACGCAGGGAAATAAAACAATATCGAAATGTTACAAGATCGTGCCTGTTTAAAATGAAAATTGTTTTTGGTAAAAGAAACCGCCGAAAAGATTTTTTTTCGGCAAATGTTTTCAACATATGAACTTCGATGTAAAATGTTATGAGGTTCAAAAAATAAAAAATAGAACACTATCAGACAAAGGTGATTCGCTTCGTGCACCTTCAGCGCCCACATTTTGTTACAAAATCGTGAGAAAAAATGTGTAGAGATGCTTGAAGATATGCAAAATAAAGGACATAGAAAATCGTCGAAATCGAAATGTTTTCCTGGCCTTGGAATAGTAGTCCCCTTTAACTTCTACTACATATATTTGTCACTTTATATATTTTTGATGTATCATTTGAGCCTTACAGTTTCCATAAGCACAGACAATCTAACAGTAGAGAAGTATGTGAATTGATGTGTGCTTTAAAAAAACTAATAATTTAGTGTAATAGTTATATAGGATAGTATTAACAACTCCGCCATTTTAATAATCTTACGATTTTTGGATTCTATTCGCCCAACTTTTTTGGTCGTAGACGATTTTTGAGAGGATGTAATTTCCTCATGTAATTAAATTACTACTTTTTAAATATGTGCCGAACATTATGTTTCCCCCATTTGTTTATTAGACTGCACACTGCCAAAAGAAATTTTAATTCAAATAGGATATATTTAAATCAAATAGGTTTTTTCCTTGTCTTACGGTCTACTACGATCTTATTTGTTTCAAAGATTTTTTTTATTTGTTTCAGCTATTCTTTTTAAATATGAAATATATTTAAATTGTATAAATAAAGATTCGATTCACATAAATCTTTATTTGCTTACAAATACACTCTAAATCCAAGTGTACTATATGCATAAAATATTTCATAAATCAAAAATGAAATGAAAAACTTAATTGAGAGTTTTACCACAATGATTTTGTATCTCAATTCGCCATGCCCTGGCCTTCTGAAAAGATTTTTTTCGAAGAAATTCCTCGCCTATATGGAATCGAACCTAGAACCTACCTACCCATAGCTACGCATGCTGCACAGCGGGACCAAATCCCAAAAAGCTGCCCAAACCTCGAAAACGTTATATAATTTGGCTGAAAGTCAGCACTCGGGGGTTTTCGGGGTCGCTGATTATGATTCCAAAGTCAAAATTTGAAATAAAAACAAAATGGCGGATCTGACATGAACCACTTTTATAGAGAAAGTACAAAATAGATACATATTTTGTGCAATACGATAAAACATACAATCGGTTGATTTAAAGTTGACGCATCGTCATCCGAAGAATAATTTGATTCACAATCAGTTGATTCAACTTCTAAATCGCTGGAGCTTCCTGTACTTGCTGGTATACGTGGTGCAACTAACAATAGAACTGCTTCTGGGAGCAACGACTTTAAGTTTTTTCGAGGCAATTCGCGCAAACTTGAAATAAATGGATCGGATAATAATAATAAGCGTGAAATAATATCTTCCATTGTTTCGGTTCGGGAACACTTTCTTGCAAAATTTTCACGATACTCTTTAACGTATTTATTCGTAGACTCTCGAGCGTCTTCAGACATTTGTCCTATCGGCAATACCGATGAGTTTATCACTACTGCGCCATGAATCAATACCTTATGTACCGAAGTTGGCATATAGAACCACAGATATAACTGCACAAAGTAGCGAGCTGTCTGTAAGGCATAATCTTTAAATTTTATGAAATCGATTTCATGGCTACTCGAAATTGTCTGCAATATGACATGGAAACGCTTAATCAAGTCCACATCAACCCCTATAATAGCAGCAGAAATGCTTGAGTTTTCGAAAAATCGTCTGTATATTGGTTTTTCGGATTCTTATTTCTTCCTTTCCTCTATCACTACGCGCTTGCCACTTTTCAATTTCAAGCTTATATGCTACATGCAAACAACATTCGAAAAACCGGATCCATGCATGCAAAGTTGACAATCCAAACTGTAAATGATCTTCAGATACTTCCTTTTCTAAAATTGCATCGATATTGTTAAAGTCTTTTGAAGTTGCTTTGCATAAATAGCATCGTTGAGTAGACGTAGTATGCGTGATAGCATTACAAACTTTACCATCTACCATGGTGAAAGCAAGTCGGAAAGAAACTCTTATTCCTTTTCCATCTATGATCTTTTCGAAAGGAACAAGATTGTTCTCTTGCTAATCCTAATCCATTTCCTCACGAGTGGCTTCAGGAATATCGTAAAAAAATTGGATCCTAATTGGTCTACAAAAGCGAGGGGATGAGGGCCTCGGATTTTTCCATACAACAAGTCTAGCGTTTGTTTCTTGGTCGTCTTATACAAGCTGCAGTGGAATGATTGAGGTAAAAAAAATATTAGCGTCGGACTTGCTTCCATCATCATTGGTGAACCTTTTCTCGTACGTACGTTGGCCAGAAGTGCCATCGCAGCCCCACTTACAAATTAAATTTAAGTTGCTAACACTTTCAGGAGACAAACTTTTGACAACATCCATTTGTGTTAATAATATTCTTTCAGCTGTGTGATTCAGCAAAGCCTGCAATTTTACCTCAGCACTACATTCATTGACAGAAATATCTGACTTAGGCGGATAACATTTGAGCTTGGCTTGATATGGCAATTTATACGGTGGAAATAAATTACAGCTGTTCTCTTTGCTTCTATTACAAAGTCCCTGATATTGTGATTTCGATCATTTTAGTTCCACTATAAACGACAGAGCAACATCGGCAGATAAAGTCGTTTCTTGAATTGTATCTATGGACTCCTTATATTTCTTAGCTTTAGATGGGACAATTTTCGCAGCATTTGATTTCCCAGATGAACGAAGGCTCGTTTGAGTCGCATACGTCAATTCTTCCATACTATGTATTGCGCGTAATTCTTCAGTCCTCCTTCGTTTTGTCCGGTCACGAGACTTTGCAAATTTTGATGACGGCCGACCCAAATTGTGGGATTTTGCTGAAGATTGTTTAGTTTCTTCGAAAGAAACAAAAACGCTTAACCATTGAGAATATTTTTGCAGAAATTTGCCTTCAGTTCTTGATGCTTGCTGCCACTTTTTATGCAAGTCATGCAACAACTTGCAGAGGACAGTTTTCGCATTGTCTTATAGAGCAAAGGGGCGTTGCAATTTAGCAGACATAAAATTTTCGATCACTGCATAAGTTTCAATCGCTTTGTCATTCAAATGACCTTTCAATATCGAAAAAATATCCTCTCTTGTCCGGCCACATGCTTCACGTTCATCAGCGACAGGTTCTAAAATTGAAAAATAAAATATCTATATAGATGGATAGTTCCATATTCAACTTCGTTACGATTATTTATTCCAAAATATTATTCGAAAAGAAAAAGAGTATATTTATAAAAGTAAATTACGCATCATAGAACTCAATACAATGAAGACCGCAGACAAATTCAAGAAAAAGAGCAAAACATTCCGCGTCGTTAATGTACGAAATTCGGAAAACTACGTTTTACATTGCAAGAACTTGCACCAATGACACAATGGCAGCTAGAGTCAGCAAGTTTTAATTTTTTCATTCAATAATAGATCCATCTACAACATGCGATCGGTCAAGTCGCAGAACTGTAAAAAACTTATAAACTTTTCTCTATGTGTTTAAAATGTTCCGTTGTAATCTTCCGTTCATTTTCGTACAAATGATTCGTTTATTGTTAACGCTTAAACTATTATTATTAATTTTATGTTACATAATGATTTTCTACTTACTTGCAGCTGATGATTCCATTAAAAAAAATTGAAATTGATTTATTTTTAGAGATTTGGCGTCCTGTTGAATATAGCGTTGAAATATTTGCCTACTGCACGACGCGTCTAGCTCGATTGAGAGTCCCCTTTGAACTGTGCCACAGTAGCAGGTATAAGGGAGAGGGCGCGCTAAAGCCTGGAATTGCACCTTCGGACCCTTACCTAACCTAACCCACGACTACAAATTACCGGAACGTAAACTCTATTTTTCAACTTCTGGCCAGCTTTTTGGGATTTGGCCCCTCTGTGCGCTGCCCCTATGCTACCGAGTACTTGTAACATCCTATATAGTTGCAGATATGGCTTAGAGACCAAATGAATTCCTATAATTATTTGTTGTATCACACAAAACAATATTGATTAGTTAATATCAGTGTGATAATGAGAAAGTTTCATCGAATAACATGCTACAGATTTTTCAAACATAACCTATATATGCATATATATGTAGAAGAGAGGCCTAAATAGAGTATCTCCGACATATATATATATATATATATATATATATATATATATAATTCCTCTCTCTACCGCCCTCCCTCCTTTGATGTGTGTGTTGCATAAAGACAGACCGGTAGTTCTATCAAATAGAAAAATGGTTGACTCTACAAAAATTATATTTAAATTATATTTAAAAAAATGAATTAGATACAGTTAGTGGATTCAACTCAATTTTTTTTGACCAGATGATATCCCTGATTTATTACAGTTAAATAAAATATTTCGTTATCGGACGATATTAAATAGATTTGGATTTGAATAAATAAATAAATTAAAAATAAATAATCCAAAACTGGAATGCAATCGAAAAATTTTGATTTCACGAAAAACCTAGTAAATTAAAATTAAAAAATCAAACGCGGTTAGTTAATATCAATCGAATTTCTCTGTCAGTGCAGCTCTACGATGTAATAGTATTCATATAAATTTGCATAAATATCCCCCTATTTACATTCTCAGAAAAATTCACTCTCATCAATTAGTTGTCAAAATTACAAATCGTATTGTTGAACCGATTTATATACGTCAGCATCTCCAAATACGTTTGGCATAGGGGTTTAACGGAGACTGTGTCCTTGGAGTGCCATATTTCAGGTGTTTACATTTAATTTTTTTTAAAGGAAACGAGTAAAGCGTTTTGAGTGCGGTATTTTTCTTGCTTTTATTCATGATATACAGAACGTTAAAAAAAAAATTTTTTTAAACCAAAATGGCTGCCGTTGCAACTCCGCGAAAACGGGTCCTCAAATTGCGGGAGGTAAACGGCTGACATCACTGCTCCCTCTTTGTCGATCTGAAACACAAATTCAAAGCATATTATCAATGTGTGACCCTTTGGTCATGGAATGACGGATGGGTTTTTCGTTTAGCACAAATTGCGGAAAATGGCGACAATTAAAAAAAAATCGAATTATCGCGTTTTTTTTCGCATAAAAAGATAAATAATAAATGCAAATATGTATCTATCGAAAAAACGATCCGTCATTCCGTCAAGACATATTTTCTGAGTATGCTCTCCAAATTGCAGGTCGATATGTTAATTACAGCGGTCAGGAGAATGTCAGTCATTTTTAAAAACGTGTTTTCGAGAAAAACCCGTTTAAAGTTTTGTAATGTGTTTACACAAATGTGTTTATAATTACCGCTAATCGGCAATGCCTGGTCCATAGAGGCATCCCTCCTGTTTTTCTTGCTGCTCATGTTGAGCTCAAATTGATTTTTTGAAAATTTCAAGGACAAAGTCTCCCTTAAAAAAAAACATTATGGTTAGCGATGCCAACCAGCCCCCTGCCATTCGGACTACATTTTTCGAGACTCGATGCCCCAGGTAGGAATTGATGATGAAAAAAGGGCTCGCCAAGCTCTGAAACAAGGCTCACATTTTTTAATTCAGGCTGAGCACCAGCCTGATTTCAGGCCTAGCTGTACCTCTGAATGATAACGCGGTTTCAGGCTCTTGCACACAGGCTTGACCAAAGGCTGGTAGAAAAGCATGTACTAAGCCTGAAACGACGAAACAACAAGGCTCAAAACGGGCCTTAATGAAGCCTTCACGAGCATTTATGACCAGGCTTTTCCCAAACTCTTCCCGAGGCTATATGAGGCCTGTTTTTAGTTTTCTATATTCTACATTGGGGTAAATTTAATAAATTTGTAAAGAATTCATTTGATTTGTTATATATATTTATTATTTGTTATATTATTTGTTACAAAATATATACAAAAAATATTTTAAAAAACAATACTTTATTTTATTGCGTACTTTTATTTTCGTATACACTTTTTTGTGTACCTCATAAATATCGATAAGAGCATATGTTTAAATGTTCTGAGCTGCCTCCTTCGCTTTCGTTTTTCGTGCCTTCGCACCCGACAAATTTATTGCTAAATTTTTTTTTCATTAAAGTACAGAAAAAATATTATTTTAAACTTATTTTATTTTATCACAACCTGAAACAAGCCTGCATCCAGCCTTGATTTTTCAGCCTCAAAATTCACCGGCTGAATGAAGCTTGAAATAACCCTGAGTTTAGGCTAAGCAGCCAGTCTTGGTTCCAGGCTGCTCCAAACGATGCAATAAAACCTGGGCCAGGTCTGTCTCACTCAGGCTCGGTGAAACAAGGCTCGCACAAGCTTGTTTCCATCGTCAGCCTTTTAATTTCCTACCTGGGGCTAAGCGCACGTTTGTAAATAGTTTACGTTGAGGGTTCCTAAGTAGGCGTTCTTCCACAAATTCAAGGCTTGTCCTTTTAAGCCAGTCATTATGTCTTAAAAATAGGCCGATAAATGCATGTGAACCGAGAAGGCTGATTTTTTGAATATAGTGTGGGGGAGCTTAGAAAAGCTGAACTTGAAATTGTCGTCCAAGATTTCCTATGAGCTTTCTCCGACATCTTGAAAAAAGGGGTAAATTTGGTTTTTTTGCGATAACTTGGCTCTCCGTCGTGATACAAACATTGCGACAATACACTTTTTTGTTGCTTTTTCTACGCTCTACAATTAGGTCATGTGAATTTTTCACCTACCGTTGCTCTTGTTGAGATATCGAACGTGAAAGTAAAAAAATAGGGAATTGAAATTTGTTTTTTGCTGTTTTCTCCTTTCTCGTGATACATAACGAAAAAATGCCTATTATCAAACTCGTACCCGTACGGAAATTGAGTTGGGGCTGTGATCGGGCCCCAATAATATTCCCCGAACTTTATTCGGGCCCTAATCTGGAAGCCACATGAGGGCCGTTAGCGGCCGGTCACACTTTGTCAACAAGGGCCCTTAAAGGCGCAACGACCGGGGCTTTATAAGTTGCCTCAATGGCGCCTCATCAAAACCATTTTAGCGCCCTGAAAATGCCTCAACGGCGCCTCATCATGACCATTTCAGTGCCATAAAATATCCGTATCAGTGGATATACGTGTATGTTAAATGCGTCAGGGTATATCTGTATTTGTTTTTATGTAATTGTTCATGTGCATAGGTGTGGGCGTGAGTACATGTGTATGTATGTGTGCGTGCGTAGAAATGTGATTGCGTATTTGCATATGAGCCTTTATGACAAACTGCCATGACAAAATTAATACAAAAAATAATCCATTCTAAGGAATGGATGTGTAGTAGAAATAAAAAACATATATGGGTCTACTGAATCACTAGAATCTATTTCCATTGAGGGAAAGATCTGGAAAACAAAAACCAATTTATTTACTTATCCTACACAGTCAGATGAAGTTTATGAATGGGAAATATCAACGAAGTCTTCAAAAGAAATAATTTTCCCTATGGTGAGTATTGAGCGGAAATTAGTTGCTATAAAAATGTCGAGAAAACCGGTTGGGACTGTTCACACTTATGCGCTAGCATTACTCCATGTATGAGTGAAACCATAAGTAATTGTTTGTATCTATGTAAAAGGTTTCTTTAATTTGATAAATAAATACTGTCTGATGTTTGTCTGCATCTTTGCGTTCATCGTTGATTTTTTATTTGCTAATGCCCTTACGCTTTTTCCCAATTTGCGTTCGATAATATTATTCGATCGATGTATATAATCGATTTGAATAATTGAAATACCATCAACCATGTAGCCTAAGCTATTTATACTGGTTTGTCGCTATAATAGTCAGATCTGGGCCTATTGTGGAGATGCCTACTTTTTTATCCCTATACTGGCCAAGTCTGGGCCTATTGTGGAAATCCCTACAGGTTTATCCCTATAATGGCCAAGTCGGGTCCTTTTGTGGAAATCCCTACAGGTTTATCCCCATAATGTCCAAGTCGGGGCCTATTGTGGAAATCCCTACAAGTTTATCCCGATAATGGCCAAGTCTGGGCGCATTGTGGAAGTCCCTACTAGGGAAAGCACTAGGAAAGCCCTGAAAGGCCCTTATTTTTATTAGGGATGCCCTATCAGTTTTCTGCACGGGTAGAGCATGTTCATACCTACAACAAATATCTTTTCGTTTTTTTAGCCAAAGATTACGACTTTTAGCGCACCGTAAAGTTGATACGTACGCGCGAAGTTTCGGTTTCACAGCTCGCGCGGTTGTATAGATATGTTGTAATGGATTTACGGTTCTAGAGAAAACTATTAAAGTACAGGATAAATAAATAAAACCGCAAAATTATGAATCACACGTATGAAATTTATTGTGCAAATACATGTTTTTGTGTTGTTGAAGATGAAGATGAATCGAGGTACGTTTATAATATTTATATTTTCGATTCGTTTCGATCGAAACTAACCTTGCAGAAATTACCGGGCACCAGAAACATTTACTACGTAACATCGTGAAGTGACAACGGGGTGCAAAAAACAGCCGCGGCATAGGGCAAAAATGAATGGGCTCTGTATAATAAGCGGATACAGATACTCGTTGCGCCTTGGAACATTGTCCTTGCCCCTGTACTGTGTCGAGTCCCTTGATATTGGGCTGTCGTATACCGTCTCGTAGTCCTCTCAAAGAGTTCGTGATGTTGCATTCGATTGAATCAATATTGCCGTGATTTCCGGTTACATAGCCTCAATATCGTCTAATGAATGTGAACTGGCAAATGATGCAATATGTATGTGTGTATACCAAACACCATGCAGTGAATCGTCCCTTAGCCATGCTTCCAGTCCTTTGTATTCCCCAGGCGTTCTTTCTCTCATATAAATATATATATGAGGGTGGTGTATTTTTTCGCTTGGCATGTTTTCTCTCACACAAACACATACACATGTATTTTCATATGAAAGAAACAACACACCTAAGACGACGTCCAAGGATCACACACAAAAGACGGCTTAGAGCTAGAAACATGACTAAAGATATCCATCAAAGAGGAAAGGAGAAACCAATTCTTCGACGATAACTTCAATGACCTTTTCCGCGTCGACTTTGGAAAAATAAGGAGCAAGTCAAGCGCCGCATTATTTGTTATTTGTTATTGTTTTTCGCGTTTGTCTTGCTTTTCTCGTTATTTTCCAGCCTCCTATTTTTCACGGTGGAATTTGCGACCGGGAAAAATCGGAATCGCGGATGAAAGAGGGATGTATTCACGTTACGTTCCAAATGATTGGGGGCTTTGTGTATATGGGGGATCTTTCCGTCTGCGCTCGTATGTGTATCAGGATCAGAAATGGGCGTGTCACAGTAGAGATAGAGACGAAGTGGCAGGGAAAAAGACAAAAGCCAGTAACTCCGTCAAAAGGCGACAAGTTAAGGCGAGATAGAAACATTGCTCGATCGAGGTGAAAAGTACATGTCCAATTGGATTTAGCGGCAGAAGAAAAGGAGATAGCATGCGGGTGAGGAAAGAAGGGCAAAAGGGGTCGAGAGAGAGAGAGGAAAAAAGATGAGAAAGGAGGATAGAAGGCAGGGAAAGGTTTCGGAAGACGTAAGACAGGACAAATGTGAACGATATCGGCGAGAGTCGCCTGGGAATAAAACTGAAGAACGTTTTGTCGGGCAGTAACAACAGTGCGACGAAATACGAGTCGCAGGATGAGCACTGCGCTTTCGGAAAGTCTCAAGCGATTGGAAAAACCTATATATGGTTTGAGTGTTGGTTTATGTATATATCTATATGTATTTATACAGCAAGGTACAGAGAATCCGGGAAGAGAACGATTCGACCTCGCAATAGTGGTGGATGAAAGAATTGATCCCTCTGCTTCGAGACACATTCCTACAGAATAGTACAGAAGCACCATGATATCCTTCAAAGCGGTCGTTCTTATTTTTTTTTTTTTCGGTACATGTTCGCATTTCGTACATGCTTATTTTCAATACACCTTAGATTCGTTTTCGACGACATATTTCGTCGTAGGTGTTCAATCGAATGGGAAAGTCGACGGCGGTAAAAAAAATTGGGCATTTCATTCAATGAATCATATGTGCTTTTGAAGTATTGTACGTTGCTAGAAAGCTTTGCACACTTGTGCCGAAACGATTAGTTTGAGTCCTCATAATTTTGTTTACATGTAAGATGAATATAGTATTTGGATGCAAATATCGAACTGACTTCAAATTTTGTTGGGAATTTTATTAACAACTACCACCAACCTCCCAGCCTCTGAAAAATGTATTCACCTGACATCGTTTATCTAATTCGTTTTTTCCTTAGGTACACGCTTGTCGCGTTTGTTACCTATTCTTTCCCATCATTATGACCGTTCTTTCCTCTACTGTTTACTCCTTTTCTTCTCCATCTTTCCCCTGTTCCCCCCCACTTGCGGCCGCAGCCGACTTCCCCCTCTGTATTATATTCATCATGACATTTCTGTCATGGGTATAGGGAAACTGCGGAAAACCTATACCAATACAGCCGGTCATCGAGTTCGCCTCCCAGTCGTGGAACTAGTCTTATTTCGCCGCGAAATGCTGAAGAAAAACATTTCACGACGAAATGTACGCGACTGGGATTCGAACCCGCGACCTCCCGGTCCGCTGGCTTAGTGGCGAGCACGCTAACCACTAGACCATCGCACCGGTTGACATCGTTTATCTTTTTGGACTATTTTTCCCTGACTGACTTCATTACGAAACGTACTAAGAAATTGAAAAACGAAAGTTTGGCCATTCTCCCGAAATCGAAATGGAATTCACCACCCTTTTATGCATTTTTCACGTTATACTGACTCTGTCTCCATCTGTGTGGGTAAGTGTGCGTGCGCGCGCGCGCGCGCGCGCGCGCGCGTGTGTGTGTGTGTGTGTGTGTGTGTGTGTGTGTGTGTGTGTGTGTGTGTGTGTGAGTGAGTGTGTGTGTACGGAAGACAATCATGGCGAAATGAAACTGGTTGGACGATAAAAGTAAAGAATAAAAATGACATCAGAAAGCACACAGTGGCTTCGTTATATAGGAGTGTATCCAGCTAAACTCTCGTCTTCAGCGGAAGAAAGCAGGAATGTGAGCAGAATAGAAAACCAGAAGCTTTCGCGTGCCTTTTACATCGAGAAGACCAAGAAAAGCAGGGTAGAGAGTCACCGGTAATAGAGAAAAATAAACCAGCGATAGTACGTGGAATGAAAAATAATTTTGTGCTACTTGCTGATAGAAAAGTCCTAAAAGTCAGCCAGAGAGAGAGAGAGAGAGAGAGAGAGAGAGAGAGAGAGAGAGAGAGAGAGAGAGAGAGAGAGAGAGAGAGAGAGAGAGAGAGAGAGAGAGAGAGAGAGAGCGAGAGGGGGGGGGGGAGAGAGAAAGCGACACTAATTTCATCTCTTTGCTATTCATCGATCTTTCCAGCAATCAAAAATCTGTCAAGGAACATTTCAACACAGCGACTATCTCAGCTGTTGTTATAAGCAGAATCTAAGATCTTGATATGTCAGCGCTTTTGGTGGTTGGGTACCAATTGCCATCTGCCATTTTTTAAGACTCTACTTTTGAACACTGCGTGACGCAGCGACAAACAGATAGGAAGGAAATTTAAAAAATCACAATTTTTCAATGAGGTTTAAGTTTCCATGGTTGGAATGCAATGCAAACTAATACTACTTAATTCCTTCAATTTACTTTGGCATATTCCGCCTTCAAAAATCCCGCAATAATTGTTAAAGATACTTATTTAGCGGTATACTACAAAAATTTACGAAAAATATTTGCAATAATAAAACTGCAATAATAAAAGTAATGGAATAAAAATGAAAAAGCACTTTCGTTGGGTTTGGTCGATGCAAACTTCAACGCCATATTTTTAAAGGATTATTTTAAAAAACGCGGACTGGGTAAATACGTTTTTACTCACCGTATATGTGTATCTGTGTGTGTACAGGAAGCAACATACGAACGCACACGAACACTCACGGACATATACCACTGAACTGTCAATGGATATGAAAAAATTCGACATGTGTCGAATTAAAATCATCATACCTGCACGTTACTATGATAGATATTTTTCCCGTGTAAAAGAAGTATGTCAACAGTGCCTCCCAGTCGCAACAGCAATCGCGTGACGCTGTCTATCTATTTTCTGCCGAACAACTCCGCTTCGAATGATCTCGATACACGCGTTAAATAAGTTGATTTTTTAAATCGAACAACCAGCTTACCTTAATATTCTCTTCTCCTTTGTATATATTCTTCTCCTCAATATACGCGTTAAATGAATTGATTATTTAAATCGAATAACCAGCTTAGCTTCGTCAAAAACGGTTGATATTTTTATCTTATTAATCGCTGAATGCTTAAGCAACGACAATTTATATAGACATGTAATCCACAAACTGCATTTATTATTCTTGAATAAATTCACTTTTTTCATATTCAGGAATTCATGGTAATTAACTGGAAATTCCGCGTTGCAAAACGTATATTGAAGAGGAACTGTGAGCATAGTGTGATTGCAAAACATCTTATATAATGAACATTGAACCAGTTTTGCAAAATGATATGCTCATTTGCACGATTTGGAACAACAATGCTTTGAAGAGTTACGGTTACTGTATGATCCCATAATTATCGAGATAGCCTCACAGTTGATAAACCTTGGGATTATGAAGTTCCAGGGTTGAATCGCATGAATTAGATGTAACGTATGTACATTGAGGTCACCGTAATGAGACAAAATTCGCGTACAAGGTCGCAACACGGAGATCTGATTCATGTCTATTCGGATTACAACTCGCTATACTATCGCTTCCTTTTTAGGTCACGACCCCTCGGAGAACCATAAATGATCGGTGTAGAATTCGGAAAACGTGATCTTGAATCCTTCCACAGAAATGAAACTTTTCTACTTTCAAAACTTATGCATTTTTTCCAAATTCTCCACCGGTCATTCATGGTTCTCCGAGGGATCGTGACCTAAAAAGGACAGTTTTGTACCTAGCGCTGAACGCTGTAGCAACATACTCAGTAATTGCACGTTACTTTTTGCTACCGTCATTCAGCTTTATGACCTCCTTCGGACCGAGATTTCCAAATCTTTTTTCTTTATTCTATTAGGTTGCATATAAAACCGTTTGCTGGCAATACTCGTCGTTAGGTACACCGTTTTCTTCGATTTGGTAGTTGGCCACACACATGATGGTAGGTCCACAGAGTTCCGCTAAAACGCCATTGGTGACGTTTGTGTGACGCGTTGACATCATATAGTTTAACTCTGTTTACAATGGCAAGTTTTCCAAATTCCAAATGATTCGCATTTGCGGAAGTTCTGCTCCATTATTTTTTGGCAAAGAAACCAGCCGTGGAAACACATCGTTTGCTAGAGGAAGTGTATGCCGAAGATGCCCCAGTCAGTACAATGTGTAAAGAGCGGCTTCACCACATGCGCAGTGCTGATTTCTCTGAGAACAATAAGAACCGCAGAAAAAGCACCCAAAAGAGGGGTGGCCTGTATTACGAGCTATTGAAGCCGCCGGCAAGCCTCACTGGCAATCGTTATCGACTGCAACTGATGTGTTTGGAGCAAGCCCTGCACGAGACAGGGCCAGAATGGGAGAATCGCCATGATAAGTTGATTTTGTAGCATGACAACGCCAAGCCGCATGTTGCTCAATCGGTTGAAATGTACATACAAAGAACATCACTTTGGTGTCCACCTTCGATTTCGTTAAGGGGGTAAGATACCGTTAGGCCAGCAAAAAGTTGCTGATTTTCATGTTTTTTTTTTTACTAAAGATTTATTCACCACTTTCGAGATTTAGGGTGTTTTTTAATTACTTCTGGCTGTTACATGGTAGTTTCTTATTAATATTTAGAAATGGCGGAGGTATGCCACAGTCTCCTAAACGGGTTGCGGCGAATATTGTCAGATGACGTAACACGTAGAGTCGGCGGGATTAATACGAAAAAAAACCAACGAAGACTTCTCTTTCATTAACACTCATACGCAGAATATGAACGAAAAAAAGTGATAAATGTTGAATATCCATTAAATGGTACGCTTGGTAACAAAACGATTGAATTTTCCGACAAAAATAGCTACATATTGCAATAAAAAATACTTTTTAAACAAAAATGTTTAAACATTTTGGATCGTGTTTTAGACGATAAGAATAAAAAAATGTATATCAGATTTCATCGGAATCGGTCGATTAGTTTTTTAGCTATACATCACGCCAGTTTTGAAAATGCAGTTCAGTAGACTGCGCCAAACCTACTCCATTTTTAAAGATCAATTAAAAAAATACCATGTAACAGTCGAAAGTAGTAACAAAACATACCCTAAGTCTAAAAAATAGTAAATAAATCTTTCCTTTAAAAAAAAATGAAAATTAGCAATTTATTTCCTCGCTTAAACGTATTTTCCATTTTAAAACTCAAGTATATGGTGGTGCATTCAAAACTATCTATGGTCTGACTTTTGAATTTTGAGAAAAATCGAAAAATAGTCGGAGCTCGATGGATAAGGCAGCAGTGTTTAGAGCACACGGCTGGAAGGAGAAAGCGGGTAGAGCGGAGTTTCAAATCAAAATGAAAAAAATTAATGAGCGGTGATTGAGAGTAGAAACTTCTTTTTGGCCGAAATGCGGAAAAAATTGGCATTACATTTTTTTTAATCCACATCGCTGTATTTTCACCCCTCAATATGAATCATCCATTTATCTTGAAAAGCTCTGTTTTTATACAAAATCGTCATCAGTGTAGAAAATACAATTTTTTTGCGTTTAGCCGGCCTTGATTTTGATCTTTCGACTAAGACTCAGTGACATGCGTAGTCGGCGGTAAATTTTCCTTTGGACGGCCCGTTTAAATTTTAAAAAAATCCGATTCTGTTGGTTACTTTTTCATAATAGCCGAAAACCCAAATTTTAAACAGCCGTAGCCTCGGTTCTTTTTAAGCGACACAAACATAATAGGGAGTTCCAAAAAGGGTTTTGGTGCCAATAGAGAATGCCGCTTGATTCGTCGCGATATAGTAATTAGTTTTCCTAGAAAACGCACTTCGAAAATGGCCGAAAAAGAGGTAAAGGGGTATGTTTGGAAAAATTGGCAAGAATCAATGTTTCATATTTCAAATTCAGTCAAAAATCGATAAATTATTGTATCTCCAGGAATTAAAAAACATTTTAAAGAGAAAACGATTACGAAGAGAATGCGCCCGAAACAGAGTTTCAAGTCCAAACAGAAAATAAAATGATCGACAATTCAGTGAAGCCATTTATTTTTGATCGAGATGGGAAACAGTTTTGATTTTTTTTTCTCATTTTATGTCCAGGTATTTTTATACATCGAACACGAATCCATCATTAATTTTTCCCAAAACAGAAATATTTTTATTTAATTGTCAAAATTGTGTAAAGAGACATTTTTCGCGTTTAGCCTGCGTAATTTTGAGCTTTCGACAAAAACTCAGTGATATTTGTAATTGGCGGAAAATGCCCCATTCGATAGACCCTTGAAATGCGGTCCAAAAGGCGAAAAAAAGATATCAGCCCGCCGGGCCACTTTTCTGGAATGGCGAAAATCTTGAAATTTTTAACAGCTATATCGTCGGTCCTATTGACATAAACTAAATGGGGGAGGGGGGGTGGTGGTAAAAAGGATTTTGGTAGACATAGAGCATGCCGGTCCTGAGATCTTTGAACAAAGAAGTCATCCAAGTGGCAAAGACGTGTTCCATGAGGAAGTCCAAGAAACTGACGGTTTTATTATTCAAATTGTTCCGTAGCGCCTGGAACAAGTGATATTCTGAAGGTGCAAGGTCCGGACTATCTGCCGGATGCCCCAAAACATTCCACCCAAGCTGCAATAACTCCTTCCGCGTCACCAGAGAAACGGGTGGTGTGGAGAAACGTGTGGTTGCCCTGATGGAACACAACGTCCTTCCTATTCGCCGATACGGGCCGCTTCTGATCGATTGCTCGCTCTAATTTGGCCAATTGTAAACAGTACTTGATTGAATTTATCGTTTCGTTTGATGGCAGCAGCTCACAATAGACTATTCCTTTCCAATCCCACCAGATACAGAGCATCACCTTCTTTGGGTGTGATCCAGCGATTGCGACCGTCTAAGCACCCTCCTCGCGCTTTGACCATGATCTTTTTCAACCGACGCTATTTTAAACATTCCACTTTTTATCGCCAGTAGTTATCCGCTTTAAAAATGGTTCGTTTTGATTGAGTTCAAAAATGGTTCGTTCATTGAATTCTTTTCGCTCAGTTCGTGCGGGAGCCAAACATCAAGCTTGTTTACCATCCCAAGCTTCCCTAAATGTTTCGAAGCACTTGATTGATCCATGTTGAGGCTATGTCCAATTTCTGTAGTCGTCAAATGCCAGTCGGAGTCGATAAGAAGCCTTGAGTTTATCGACATCAGTAGTGACTAGCCGACCGGAACAAGGAGCATCTTGGAAATAAAAATCTCCACAACGAAATTTCGCAGACCACTTCCGACACACACTTTCACTTGCGGCATTCTCGTATACGGTGCATATCTTTTTGTAAGTGTGCGACGCGTTTTTGCCCTTTCGGAAGTAGAAAAGCGAAATGCATTAAAAATACGTTTTTTTTCTTCTTCAAGTTGCAAATATTGGGAGTATAAATAAGTCCGTTTTGACAAAATATGGCCCCACTAGTAGGTTATTGTTGAAATTGTCAGATGTAAAACGTCATATCGTAAGGTTGGACATCTGACAAGACCATAACCTTGAAATATTAGCGATTTTGTAACAGCATCGACAATTCAATCCAATTGTTTTTTGTTCTCAGTGTAGACCCAATACTTCGCTAGGAAATTTAGCTAAGCAGCTACAGTTGAAGTTTGAAGTCAATCGGTTGAAAACTGTGGTCCGTCCGATTTTAAAAGCGCGGTCTCAAGAAAAATGCGTTTATATTTTTGAAACCATTTTTCTTCGGACCATGACAGTCTTGAGATGTTTATACATATCAACCATATCATTCTTCGAAAGATTCTACGTAATTTAATATAATATAAGAAGGGGTTTTTTTTATTCTGAGGTGTATAAGGCCTGGAGGTGTGATTGGATTTTATGGATGTGCAGTGTGATACGAATGGTAAGCATAAGAAATCAAATAATATTTAGTTCTGAAAGTATTCCATAAGTTATCGACAGGCGTGGACGCACGGTCGATGTGTGGGTACGGCGATACCCCGCGTCAAGCGTATCGCTGGTCTGGGCCACTACTTGGAGAGGTGAACACATCGGCACGCCCTGGTTTGCGCGCAGACTATTGAGCGAGATTTGTCTTGAGGGCCCTCGGGCTCCGCAACTAAATCTTAATAAAATTGTGTATGGAAAAAAAGTGATTGCAAACAATATCCTGAGAAGGCCTCCTAGGAGCGGAAAATAGTCGAGTGACGAGGGTGGGTTAAAAGTAATAGAGATGGGGTTGTAAACGACGGCAAGGACATACGAGGGAATGTTAAAAGTATTTCTCCACAAATTTAGAAGCTTTTTTTCCAAATTGTTATAATAAATAGCCGTTTGGAATTTAAGCTACGCCGGAGCAGAATTACTTTTCCTGCGATATAAAGAGATATCTTTTAAGAAGGTTGGAGTGATCCAGTTTAGTCAAACGATGGTTTATGCGTTTTTTTTAATGAACGTCAAAAAAATCCACACGAGGTATACATTCATTCTGGAGATGCTAGTTTTTCATAAAATATACAATTAAAGGGCAAAATTATGCATTTTTATCTTTTCATGGCGTAAATAAGAAAGACTTTTATGTTTCTGCCAACTTGAAAAAGTATAACATTATCGATGATTATTATGAAAAATCTGCATCAGCGAATTTTTTATACAACTAAGAATGAAATTTTGAGTGATTTATAATTATGCATATTTAAATTTATGACACGAGTTTATTTATTATTACCATCAATTAATATTAAGTGTTGCCGACATACGCTAACTTCGCAGACATTGAGGTTGAAAGCAATGCTCTTCACGCGCCAGCCAAGATTCGTTATCTTTCATCACACCTAGATGGTTCAATGCTGAATATATATGGTTTACGATGGATAAGATGGGTTTCTTGTTCTAAATGTTTGAAATGTTTTAGTTTGCGTTTGTTCGTTGTTAGAAATGGTGAATATGCGTGCTAACTAGCCGAAAAAATTACATCACCCGTAGCGTGAACGTCTTGCCCATCACCCACGTGTAAAATTACATACATTAAGGCGTTACCCCCACTTGTAGCGCAAAAAAAGGCCTTTTTCGTGAATTTTTTTAAAGAAAACTACAAAACTTTTTTAATTGATCAATATACCATCTTAAAGAACACATCTTGAAGAACTTTCAGTAATTTTTTTATTGAAAAATATTACATTGTTTAGTGGCAAATGGCCGTCAATGAAATAATGTTTTTATATACACGGTTTCCGGTGACCAACATTGCGGCGAAGTGGATCATCTGAAAAAAAAAATGCGGATGGATTTAGTCAAATATAAGTATAAACTAGTCTTTAGTCGAAGGATTTTAAAAAATATTCATTTTTCACAAAATGGCGGACAGTCAAAGTTAATGGTTCGATTTTCACGAAAAAAATGGAACGATTAAAGACTACATTTTTATATATTAAATAAGCCTGCAAAATTTCAAGAAGATCGGTTCATTAGTGTTCGAGTAATCTTGGTCACCGACTTCAGAAATGCCATTTTGAGAAAAACGCGTTTAAAGTTTCAATTTCAGTTTACACGACGAAAAAATTTTTTTTTGTAAACTTACATAGAGTCATCTATTCCGGGCATAAAAAAAAACTACACTTCAAATTGCCCTTCAAAAAAATGCTATAAAAAAAATCGATTTTTTCAAAATCGCAAGTGGGGGTAACCCCTTAAACTATTTTTCATCTCGGGGGTTTAGTAATGAAAAAAATAAATAAAAAAAATCGTAAATACTCAGTATAGGCTAAACAATAGCATATATTTTTTTCAAATTTCATCTTGGATTGTGGCTAACACTCCAACCTCCTTAAGCAAACGAAACTGTTGAAAAATGTTCATACACTAACGCCGACATTTTTTTTCTCGCAAACAGAAATTATTTCGATCAAAATGTCGTTTGAAATTCCTGACAGTTACTGAAAAAGTACTTTAATACTTTTTTCCATGCTTGAATAGCGTTCGCTTCCATCCTAATTGGATTGCTGCAAACGCCAAGTTGCGTTCCGAATTGTTCTCACATGACGTTTCTCCGATAATTCGTTTACAAGTGCGTCAGCTTTGATCCGTTGCTAAACGATATTTTTTTCACAATTAACGTACTGAGATAAAAGTTAATGTCAGTTTCTTGCAGAAAAAAAAAGTTTTCAACCGCGTTTGCAATTTATTTCCGTATACTTGAAACGCACTACAGCGGTAGGTAAGTACTACGCGATTAAGGCTTTCGCATTTTTTTGCAATCATCCGCTCGGGGGACGTGTCCCAGAGCGTTCCAGATTTTTCGGGTTTATTGTACATACTCATATACAAGGAGGGCAGAAGCAAGAGAGAGAGAGAGAGAGAGAGAGAGAGAGAGAGAGAGAGAGAGAGAGAGAGAAGAGTTAGGATTGGACAGCGTGTAAACTCACCTCGGGAGCTCGCAATATTGCACCGTTGGGGGTGAAATTTACGAGCTCTTCTCCCGTACGGGTCCGAGACTATTTGTGTCATTTTGTTCTCCTTTTCCATCACGAAAGCATGCGGGCAACAGATGGAGAGAAAATGTGTCTCTCTGGTGGCTCAACCCTCCGAATTTTACTCCACGCCTAAGAATAATATATATACATATATTAGGGTGGCACAAATTTGAGCTCTATTTTTCCCCTTTTCTCACCACCGAATTATCTTCTTTAAAGAAAAAAAAAAAAATTCGCGAAAGCTGCGAGTGGTCAAAAAATATTAAGGGGTCGCTCAATTCTTCCAAAAATTCAAACTTTCATTAACAAATCGATTTTTTTTGTCCACCTCTCACCCATGAATGTTACGTTTTATAATTTTTGCATTAACCTCGCAAAAGCTCTAGCCGGCCAATGCGAATATTTAGTGGTCGCTCAAGAGCTTCGAAATGTCCAATTTTTTTACTCTTCTCACTTATAAAATTGACGCTTTGTAAAATGTTGAAAATAATTAATCCTTTCTTCTTTAGAAACCCAAGATGGTAGAAAAATTGAAATATTGAAATCCGCACGAGGTTCCTTTACTTTTCATAAGGTTTAAGGTTTTACAAGATTATAACAGATTTCAGATGGAATGACTCACGTACAAGGAACGAGGGTGAGGTTAAGAGAGCAATGAGAGTAACGACCAGCTGTACTGCGTCTCCGTATTTTTCTTATTTTTTAAAAATACTTTTAAAACCAAGAGAAACGCGAGGAGACGGGAGAAAAAAAGGATTCGGCGCGAAATGCGAGTACAAGGGGAGACGCTGGCGATGGCATCTTCAGTGTTGATTCACGACGAGAGTACTACGCTCGAACGTAGTTACGCGAATAAGGAGAGGGTAATTTTAGAGATGGCACACGTTTCTACGTTGCTTTTCTTTCTCCATTTGTCTCGTAAAGGGTTAGGAGACGGAAATATAAACGTGAAAAAGGGTAAGGAACCCGCAAGAGTGAGAGAGGATCTCTTCGTTTTAATAATAAACATCCCGCTGTCCAGCCGGTGAACCGAGCACCATAATAAATGATGCGTTATGTACATATTTTGACGATATAAATGAAATGTTCCACACTTACGCGGGGCAAAAGAGGGAACATTTTACGGATTTTCTTCTTTTTTTGCCTCTTCGTTGCTTTCCAACTTTGAGAGACATCGAGTTATTTTCTCAAACTTTTTTTTCCAGCAATAATAATACTCTGGCGCTAATTGCGATAACGATTGTTGAACACATGATACCGTGATAATAACCCGTTCAATTGAAATCGATACTCACTTATCTTAATCGTTAAATACTAGTTATCGTTTTTTACAGGAAAATGCACTCTTTATATAGATATGGGATTTAGGTACGGTATAGATGGCATTGAAGTTTTCATCGTTGGAACGCAACGATATTTTTCTTCCATTTTTTATTTCTTGATTTTTATCATTATCCAAAACGTTGTTTTTGCAAATTGAGGTCGTCAATTCTTAATATGAATACAGAGAAACGTTTGAGCAATTTTCACGTCCTAAATGAGCAAAAAAAATAAGTAATTAAAAAGAATTCATTGACGTTGCATTCCAACGATGCAGACTTCAACGTCATCGGTATATACGGATGAATCGGGTCACCCAGTGAAAAATGCGTCACCATAATTTATAATACATGCGTAATGAAACGATATGTATGCACCTTTGACTAGAAGAGTGTTTTTGTGATAGACATAAAAGAAGATATTTTTACGCTAATCTTGAAAAATTGATAAAAATGATGTCAATAAATGATGTCAATGGATGCGTTTGGGTGCATTAGGTGAACAGGGAGATAATGCCAAAAATGGATGTTACTAAATTAATAACGTTCTGCGCATTACTTTCTCATATGAATAGTGGAAATAAACACATAGATATTTTTTTCAATCGCTTCCAATTACACAATGGGAACAGTTTTTACAAATAACATCGGGTGCACTCTTCTACACTCACACAAGACTCATGATAGCATTGCCCGTTCCGTCCTTGGCACTTTCGTTGGTCCTTTCCAATGGGAAAGTCAAAAGCATGTGCACATAGTGCTTACTTCAATTGATCTTCCTTTGAATCAAACACTACATTTTCCAGCGACCTTAGTGACTTCGCTTTGTTTTATAGCGCAGTTAGTTTCAGGGTGAGTTTCAATGTCGAATAATTGAGAATTACTATTCTTGATTTGTTCGAAAGAAAGTTTCTAATAAAATTACTTCTACTTCAGCAAATTTATTTAGTATTGTAATTGCATCGAAATATATACAGGGTGTCCCAAAACTGACGGCGTTATCTGAAAGAGGGGGGTTGGGGGTGAAATTTTGAGTCGATTAATATAAGTATGTGTGGGTCTCAGATCAATCCCTGAATTATTATTAACTTTTTAAGGCGGGACAGTCAGGTGCGCCCGATGAGAGTGGTGCCTGTAGGTCCGGTGCTCCCGCCAGGCAACACTACACGCGCGTATCGCTCACCGACGTACGCTGGTTCATCGGGCGCACGTGATTGGCCCACCTTTAAAAATTAATAATAATTCAGGGGTTGATCTGAGACCCACACATGCTTATATCAATCGACTCAGAATTTCACCCCCATTTCAAAGAACGCATTCAGTTCTGGGACACCCTGTATATTTTTTTTCGATCAATATCCATCCACCATTTTAAAACGGTAGCAATAAATATTCAATATTTTTTTGATTAGTCAATAATCAATCAATAGTCCATATTTTGACTCTAAAATTTGAAAATTTATTGCATTGAAATGTCGGTGCGTTAATGCTTGTGAGATAATAAATCTGTTTTCGGGATCCGAATGGTTCTCTTCCATACAAAATATGTTCCCATTTGGCCGTGGATGCGTGACGCTGTTCACCCGCCATTGTGACAATTGTAAAAAGCCGATAAAAAAATAACTCAATGACATCAGGAGCCAAACGGGGGGAGCTTGAAAGCTGCCCTCTGTAGATATGCGATACATAATGTTACTTTTGGGATCTCTCCATAAAAGCTACATGGAGATACGTCAAAAATGACATATTGCACTATTTAAAAGCGATACGTACCATCGCGCCTGCGTGTGTTTTTTCGTGCTCCGCATCTTTGAGGCCACTGCCAGACCGAAAAAAATGGTTCATTCACAGCTGGCCGAAAAAATATTAAGGGGGTATCCCTCCGGCAAATTTCAAAAAATCTTTTTTTTCGCATATAGTTATAGTGTGTAATTTCAAGAATATGCGGTCTGCGTTGGGTTTACCGTGATCCGTCGAGTTTGAACGCGATTATCTCGAAACTACACATCTTGACACGGCGGAAATGATATCTTGAGTAACTGTCACACCATTGACTTGAATTTGCACAGTTAGCGTTCAAACAGTAGTTATTTTTGGTTTACGATCGCATTTTTTAATTGGATGAACTAATTGTTAATAACAATGACCTCAGCATGCTGTTTTTCAAGAGAAAAATGAGGTTTTCTTTGGAGGAGCTGTCATTTTTCGTATTTTTCGAAATTTCGACAAGTGGATCGTGAATCCATAGCCAGTTGGATATATTTGAAGAAAAATTTATTTGTTTTCGTTTCAAATTACAACCGACCCTGGTAGAGATCCCGCCGTTTCGGGCCTCGCCGCTGGAGGACTCCAACGCCAACTGCAGCACCGTGAACACTTTGAAAGATTTTCTTCCGAAAAAATTACATTGTAACCACAAATATGTGTACAGCATGCTGGGAAAAAATGAATTTATTCCAACCAATAAGTTACTAAAAAAAATGCATCATTCTGACCCTTCAAATTGGGCTTTCAGAGCCCAATTTCAACGTTGGTTGAACGTCACCCACCCCGATTAATTCATTCAAATGTAGGAGCATTTTTTCTGAGACTGCCTTGATTCACCCGTTGATCCGGTTGACCAACTTGTACCCTAATACTTTTTCGACTTATTCCAAAACCCTTACCGACAAGATAATTACAAAAATTGAGAATTTACAATTTCAATAAGATAAAACTCGTAGAGTATTGATTTTGATTCCCAAAAGCCCACTTGATTCATCACTAAATTTCTTAAGGGACCCTACGATAAGTATGCATATACAACCTAGTTTTCCGGAAAATTCAGGTGCAAAGAGAGGTTGAATCGACACTGAATGTCACGCATGTGGTGTGCATGATATATCAAGAAACGCGGTAGCGTCGCAACGCTTAGCACGAAAAGGCGAGAGGCTTACCGTGGATATACTTACGTGACAATACGCAAAAATATCACGAGTATATTGTATTTGATGCCTATACCAGCGCAATACAACCCTATAACTACACCTATACACCCGTTCAACGGATGCTGAGATATCGTGGCTGCAACAATCAAAGTCGCACAACATATTCTAATGCTATGAATGATTATGTGATTTCTCCGACAGGCTCCGACAGGCCTTAAACGGTTTTTTTTTAATTGTGGTAGGTTTGACGATTCTTATTTTACTCAATTTTTTTTCTTTTTTCATTAAATTCAGTTTGGCACAAATTAAAAATAAACCGTTTCAGGCCTGTCGAAGCCGAATTGGAAATCGCAAACACATTAATAGCATTATTGGATATTCAAATTATTAAAAACTTCTAAAAAAAATATGATCAATTCGAAAAAAAATACACGGAAAAATCATAGAATGGGTCACTCTATTTTAGAGAACTTAAAAAAAACATGCAATTGTCTTTTTAAAAAAAAGTTTTTACTTTAGAAGCAAAAAAACGTTTACATTCGTGATTGGTAATTTCTTCATATTTTTTAAATGAAAGTGTGCTTCAAATGAAAAAAAAAAACAATTATACAGTGACTTTTGTCGATATCTCAATTAGTTCAGGAGTTATCAGCGTTTGAACGTTTCCAAAACTGCCGAAATCGAATTTTTTGGAAAAATATAACTCGTAAAAAAGAGGAGATAAAAATCTAAAAATTGGTGGCGATATTCCGTTCATGGGGTACAATTTTACAAAAAAAAATCAGGAAAACTAAAAATGTTCGGGGTCGCGGGCTACGTGAAATGGCGTGGAAGGTCCCATATACATCTGGAGATGATTATTTACAATAAATAATAATATATTCTATGAAAACTGTTGAAATACTAATAGAACAAATATAAAGAGTATGAGACAAATGCTGCGGATTATGCAAAACGAGGTATTTTTCGATGGCGACAAGCAAACATATGCATTTTTTAAAGCGCTCGGTGACGATAAAAATTCACATAACTGAATATTGAAACAGCAAAAATAAGGTCAAATCATTTATTCATCACGCAACATCTTTTCTTAAGGTATTAAAATGTTCAAATACCGATTTTTTTGGAGCGATCGAAAACGAGGAAAAATTCAAATCTTTCTTTGTTGCGAAGAGATCTGAATTTTGCTTAGATTGAATGCAGGCAATAAAAAAAGTACTTCTTTCGGTATCGAAAAGTAAAAATTTAGATGTTCATTTCATCGATCAAAAATAAGTTTAAGCAATCATATATTTTGGCATTGTGTATCTAGCATTATCGAAGTGAAGAATAATTACCGACATTGATTGACTTCCAACAAAAGCTCCTAAAAGGTTTATTAAGGGATAACACCACTCTAGCGGCAGAAAATAAGGCCTAACTTTGAAAATTTATTTTGGGAGTATGAATAAAGGAATAGGGTTTCATTTGAGAGGGTTTATTCAACAGATTTTAGAGTATAAAAATAATTATTATAATTTTCATACAAAAGGGCGGCGACAGAGCCCATCTTGAAAAACATGTTTTTTACAAATAGCTTCACGGGAGGACGGTTTTCTCGTTAAGTATAAGACCTGGAAGAAAAACCAAAAAAATATAATCTATATATTATTAGCTATGGGACTACTTAGGGATTTTTTAAATCAAATTTTGAAAAAATGCCGCACTTTGAAAGAAATAAATCGATTTTTTTCCCCAAAAATAAGCAGTAAGCTGTTTATAAAATAAAAGTTTACATTTAATCAAAAAACGGCTACGCACTCCCATAGAGAATGTAATTGTGAAGCTACTATTAAAGTTTCCAATCGAAAAAAGTCCGAGGCTCTGCGGCAAAATCGATAATTGAACCTTTAAAGAAAAATCGCTACAGGACCAATTGCATGTTGTTTCTATGACCCCAAAGTATTTTTTAAGCAAAAAGAAAATAATTTTTCCAAAATCCTAGAGTGGTGTTATCCCTTAAGTTGTTTTCCGTCGATGATTATGTTTAGATCCATTTTTTTGTTGCCATTGAGTTTTTTTATTCAGAATCTACGGCAATGTTTTATCATACAATCCTCATGGCATTAGACGTTCAACATGTCCCTGGGGCATCCTTCCTTAGATTTAAAAAAGAACTAAGATAATCTATTAAAAATGTTATTTCTTGCGAAAGCGTAAAAACAATTACGACAAGTACTTGAATGTTGGTGCATTCTCCGTTGCTTTGCAATCCTTATAAAAACATTCAAACAATTTTTAAAAATAAATGTGAAATCACGAGCCCACTTGTAGTAATCTGAGATGACAAAAAATTGGTATGTCAGTGCAAAAAATCAAATTTTTAATTTATCCGATCAATCCCGAGATTGCTATTTCGAACATTCCTTTTTCAACAGGAATATTTTCACCTCTTTTCCTCGAAAAATTGTCTCCTCTTGTTAGAAAATGATTTTCTATATTTTTTGTCTCGTGACAATATCGCCCGTAGCTCGTATATCTGAAACTTTGCTCTTTTATCACGGGAGTTGCTCGCACGTGGGGTAATAAAAATTGTCTCCAGCGACGCTCAGCAGGGACCGAGTATCGGGATCACGTTCGACATGCCAGCCCACCATATACCGTCGGGCATTATCAAAATTCCTGAACGCCTCGGGAGCTTTTACCCCTCCAGGAGAATGGAGAAATTTGTGTATACGGGTGTGTATACGTGTCCGTAACGTGGCAGAGCACTGCCGTTGTCGACGTAGAATCTCGTGTAGAGAACAGACATCGGTTCCCACGCCGTCTCAGGCGTCTACGCCAGGAAATTTCGCGCATAATTCGAGATAATCCTACCAGGGGCGCGCTCGGAGAGTTAGATAAATTTGAGGGATCAATGACTTTCGTATGTGTGCAGCTTCAAATAATTATGTCTACCTGGAGCTTAGTTGGTACCCACCGTTTTAGGAGCCGCGTTTAACAAATTAATGCATATTGTTCGATTATTTTAACAGAATCGTTGAATTTTTACGACTGAAAATAAATGTTGTTTTTCACTATTCAAACGTTTGTGTGCCTTAACTCATAAATAACGAATTAAGCGAGAAAAGGATGATAATGAATTTAACAAAAATATGTCACGTAACAGTCTAATTTTTCAAAATGAAGGCAAAAAATATTCAGGTAGTGAATTCAGTTAGTGAAATAAACTTTTTTGTTTTGTAATACAATATTGGTATTCACTTTCCAGTTGCATTCTTTTTTGAGACATTTCTTTTTTACTTAGTTATGGAACAATTTCAGGTGACTCACCACGACTTTCTCGAATAAAACTCGCTCAGAGACAACTTTAGTAGATAGCTCTTCGCGAACACATCCCCCGAAGATAACTGTACAAAAGGAGAACTCGCCCGAAGTCCAACTCTACCAGATAATATAATAGCACTACCAAACGACATGTCTACCGAATAAAAAATCATCCATCTCAAATCATTCCAACGCAACAGCTCTATTGAGTACCAGCCACCGAGAACAACTCTACCGATGAAGACATATCCTAGCGGAAACTTCTCCGAAAGACCTTTTATTTCCTGTTATGTCCGTTAGGAGATTTCTTGATTGGTTGGCTTGTTCCTAGCAGGGTTCTTTTCGGTAGAGAATAAAGCTGCTATGTGTGCATGGTAGAGCTACCATGCGGTAGAGCTTATTCAGTAGGGCTGGCACGAGAGATTCGAAATGTGGGAGGGTATGTGTATTTGAGGTGTTTTCAGTATAGCCATTTCCTGGTAGAATTGTCTTTTGGGCGAGCTGTTTTTTTTCGGTTGAGTTCTTCGGGAGACTTGTTCGTGGCCAACTGTTATCTAGATGAGTTATTATTAAAATATTTTTATGTCACAGGAATATATTGTTGCCTGTCGCGAAAAGCTTAGTATTGCAATGTCAATTCACAATTCTCAAAAAGTATAAATAGTTTCCGACATCGTGATACAGTTAGGTATCAATATTTGTTAATAAGAATAACATCGAAAGCAAGGACTTTGCTGGAGGTGTCAGGTATTCGAATAATTTTATGTATCTATCGTTGTCTGCATGCAGTTAATGTATTTATAAACTCAAAGAAATCTAGGTATGTAGAGAGCGTACGTTATGTTTTGGCGCCACCGTTTTGGCGCGGCCGTTTTGGAACGAGACCTTTTGGTGCTGCCGTTTTGGCGCGAGGACGTTTGTGCGCCTTTGCAGGATTGTACTGGCGCAAAAGCAAATCCGAAAAAAGTCAAATAAGCCATAACAGGACACAATGCACCCACACGCGATTTGTACTTATGCAGGGTTGCAATGTAATATAAATTCATATATAGGAAACCCAAACAAACCCAAAAATAAACCCCAATAAGCCCGAACAAAAAAAAACAACAAAACCAAACAAAAAAATGATTTTTTGGTGATTTTTTTTATTTCGTTGACATTTTTCTAGATTTTGAATTGATTAAAAGGAGTATTCATCCTTTCTTTCAAATGTTTTCCTCAAACAGCTCAAGACTTAAGCCTATGACACATGGTTTATCATCGACACACGATTCGTGGTGCTAAACCAGCTTCCCATGTAGGGTGATCGGTAGTGGCCAACGATTGGCCGATGGTCGACGCCGAGCTTGCCAACATTGGCACTCGAGCTTGGCCCGATCATCGACCGAGCCTCGGATGATAAGAGCGGCCCGATATTCGCAATCAATATTGGCCCTAGAATGGCTTATGAGAATCGGCCGAGCATCGCGTTCAGGAGTTCATTCGAAAAGCGGCCAACAATAAGTCCCCGTCAAGATTGCCATCATTGGCACTCGAGCTTGGCCCGATTATCAACCGAGTCTTGGCGGATAATTGTGACCCGATATAGAGTACCAAAATTGGTCCTGCACTGCCATCAAATATATATATATATTTTGTATTGTAATTCGTCATTACTTGGTCCTTTGAAACGATTAGTTCGAAAAAAATATTTCACCTATGTGGGACTCGAACCTTGAACCTGCCTACTCATAGCTACGCACGCTGCCCCTATGCTACCGAGTGCTTGTAACATCTGAATCGCAGATATGGCATAAGAGACCAAATGGATTCTCATCATTAATTGTATCACATAAACTATATCAATTAGTTAATATCATTGTGATAATTAGAGAGTTTTATCGAATGACATGTTATAGAATTTTCAAACATAACCTATATATATATATATATATATATATATATATATATATATATATATATATATATGGATGTATGTATAACTCCTCTCTCTCTCCACCCTCTCTACCACCACAACCCTTTGATATGTGTGTTGCAATAAAGACAGGCCATTGGTTCATTAGTTCAAGTGTAATTTGAATAAATAAATATATTTAAAATGAATAATTCCAATAATGGAATGCAATAGGAAAAATTTGATTTCACGAAAAATCTAGTTGATTCAAATAAAAAATAAATAAATAGACGCGGTTAGTTAATATCAATAGAATTTGTCTGTCAGTGTAGGATGGTTCATAAAAATCGGCAGAGTATCGCGTATGAGCTCGTTCGAGAATCGGCCAACAATGAGTGCATTGATTTGGTAGTATATTTGTTATGAGTAATGTCCAATGGACTCGTAAAAACTATTTATCTCGTCTCTCAATGACTTCGACGCGAAACAATGAATCGTCAATATACGAATTGCGGTTTGATTATGCGTTACTCGGCCGAACATTGGCCTTGTATTGGCGAACCAACGTTGGCGAGTCTATACTTCACCAAACATCGTCCTCGTATCGACAAGCCAATCATTAGCGAGTCTATATTTTGCCGAACATTGGTCTCGTATCGGCAAACCAATGATTGGCGAGTCTATACTTCATCAAACATCGGCCTCATATCGATAAACCAATAAAGAACGAGTCTATACTTCGCCGAACATTGGCCGCGTATCGGCAAACCAATGATTGCACTGTAAAAAATAAGCGTGTTGTCGGTGTGTTAAAGCAACACACAACACGCCTACAATGTGTGTAGGACCTGGTTAACGCGTTGAAACAACGTGTTTTACTTATTTTACCGTGTTGAAATAATACGCTCTATACCATTCTTGGTAACAACACGTTTTAAATATGTTGCTGTAGAACACGCTTAATGTAACACATATGAAGCGTGTCGATTCAAGCCATTTTCTTTCAAACAACACACTTAGTGTAGGTACACACTGTAAAAAATAAGCGTGTTGTCGGTGTGTTAAAGCAACACACAACACGCCTACAACGTGTGTAGGACCTGGTTAACGCGTTGAAACAACGTGTTTTACTTATTTTACCGTGTTGAAATAATACGCTCTATACCATTCTTGGTAACAACACGTTTTAAATATGTTGCTGTAGAACACGCTTAATGTAACACATATGAAGCGTGTCGATTCAAGCCATTTTCTTTCAAACAACACACTTAGTGTAGGTACACGCGACTCGAACGACAAAAACCGTCGTGAAACAACTCACTTGCACGCGTGTACCACAAACAACACGCGTCCAGTGAGTTGATATGACTATATGGCGGCTTTATAACCTCGCTACGTTATGCACGGACTTGCGAAAGAGTTTTTCAATTGCGAATTGTATTATTTTAAAAGCGAAACACATAAGTTTTTGCTCGTCGTGCACATCTACATGAATGAAGAAATAATGTGCTCGGTGAAACCATTGCTGAGGTGCAACACTCAGTTTATTGACGTAGATATAAAATAATTTTTTGGTAGAGTGTCGCTGCGAAGAAAATTTTTTATTTTGTGCGGATCAATATTTTGTTCGTTGTTAAGAAAAGTTTCTGTCCAGAGTAAAGAAAGATGCTTCTTAGGGGCAAATTTAATTCTATGCGTACCAAGTTTTCTCTTCAGTGGGAAGAAAATTTTCTGTGCGGAGTGGAGGAAATTCGTTGTTCCGGGCAAAGGAAATTTTTTATTCTGTGCGAACCAACTTTTCTGTCCGGAGGAGTAAATTTCTTGTTCGGGGCAAAGGAAATTCTTTATTTTGTGCAGACCAATTTTTCTGTCCAGGGCCAAGAAAACTGTCTGTCCAGAGTAAAAGAAATTCCTTGTTCTGAGCAAACGATCTTTTTAATTCTTTGCGGACCAACTTTTCTGTCCGGTGTGGAGTAAATTTCTTATTCGGGGCAAAGAAAACTCTTTATTTTGTGCGGACCAATTTTTCTGTCTAGGGCAAGGAAAATTGTTTATCCGGAGAGAAAGAAATTCCTTGTTCGGGGCAAACAAAATTTTTGTTTTCTGTGCAGACAAATTTTTCTGTCGAGGGCAAAGAAAATTGTCTGTTCGGAGTGAGAGAAATTTCTTGTTCGGGGCAAAGAAAATTATCAGTTGGAGTGAGAAAAATTTCTTTTTCGAGGCACAGAAAATTCTTTATTCTATGCGGACCAATTTTTCTGTCCAGTGCGAAGAAAATGGTCTGTTCGGAGTGAAGAAAATTGGTTGTACGGGGCAAAGTAAATTCTTTATTCTGTGCGGACCAAGTTTTCTGTCCAGTGCGAAGAAAATTTTCTGTTCGGAGTGAAGAGAAGTGCTTGTACAGGGCAAAGGAATTTTTTTTCTGTGCGGACAAATTTTTCTGTAGAGGGCAAAGAAAATTGCCTGTATAGAGTGAGAGAAATTTCTTGTTCAGGGCAAAGCAAATTCTTCGTTCTGTGCGGACCAAGTTTTCTGTCCAGTGCTAAGAAAGTTTTCTGTTCGGAGTGAAGAAAAGTGCTTGTACAGGGCAAAGGAATTTTTGTTTTCTGTGCGGACAAATTTTTCTGTCGAGGGCAAAGAAAATTGTCTGTTAAAAGTGAGAGAAATTTCTTGTTCGGGGCAAAGAAAATTCTTTATTCTTTGCAGACGAATTTTTCTGTCCAGTGCAAAGAAAATTGCCTGATCGGAGTGAAGGAAATTTTTGTTCACATTTCACATTTTATGTGCGTTGCGTGTAGACACACACACACATATATATTTACATAAAATGTGAAATGTCTTCATTACTTTTCTCGTTCAATGTACCATGTATTCCGTTTCTTGATGAAAAACCGCAAGTATAACCGATAGCACAATGGTTAGCATACGTATATTAGGTATAGAAGTAACTAGGTTAGGTAGGTTCGAAACCGGGTATGGACAATAAAATTTATTCGCAGGAATTGATTTCAGGACGACTGGAACTGGAATCAAGTATGGTAGTAAATCATCGGAATAAAACACCAGTAACGGAGAAACCTTTTTTTTATTTATTTTTAAACGTATGCCTACGTGACGTCTTGTACGTTATTCCCAAGGGTCCACAAGTACACATCAAAAAGTGTGTTGATTTAGCCAGCAACACATTTTAAACATGTTGAAATTGGCGACAAGCGTTTACACGCCTAATGTGTATCGAAACAACACGCTTTGAACTTGCTAAAACACGCTTGAAGCGTATTGACAGAACACGCGTAAAATGTGTCGTTACGACAACAACACATGAGTTGCCGTGTTGAAAACGGCGACAGGATTACACACGTGAAACGTCTTGAAAGAACGCGTTTGTTTTTACAGTGTGGCGAGTCTATACTTCGCCAAACATCGGCCTCGTATCGACAAGCCAATGATTAGCGAGTTTATATTTGGCCGAACATTGGCCTCGTATCGGCAAACCAATGTTGGCTAGTCAATACTCAGCCGAGCATTGGCGTACAATTGGGTAATCGATTATCGCCCCGCCAACGTTGGTCCAAGTATTGGCCGTTACGGTTCGATTGGCGAAACCTACATGGGTTGTGCTGGTGCCGGAACAGCCT
Source organism: Ophion slaviceki (assembly GCA_944452715.1). Taxonomy (NCBI): domain Eukaryota; kingdom Metazoa; phylum Arthropoda; class Insecta; order Hymenoptera; family Ichneumonidae; genus Ophion; species Ophion slaviceki. The sequence continues at coordinate 36,427,566 of OX101786.1, read as the reverse complement.
GACATCAAAACGTCCCCGCGCCAAAACGTCACCGCGCGAAAACTTCCTTGCGCCTAAACGTCCGTGCGCCGAACCATCCTCGCGCCAAAACGGCAGCGCCAAAACGTCCCCGCACCCAAATGTCTCGTGCCAAAACAACCGCGACAAAATGTATTGCTCCCATCCAGAGTTGCGGTAGCGTCTAAACGAGTGGCACCAAGTCATATTATGGAAATATTCCAGAAGTCGGAATTATATTAGAAGTAGGAATATTCCAGAGGTATTTCTCTCGCGGACGGCTGTATTTTGTTGGGGCATAAACAGGGCCCTTCTAAATAATCGGTAAATTACAGTGGCGCTTAAAAAAAATAGGTTACAATCAGTTATTATACCCAACGATAAACTGGAATAAAACATTTCACGCAAATTTAGTAGATTTAGACATTTTTACATTTTCTCTGGAATGTCCCGACTACGAAAATTCTACATTTTATCATTGATATTTCATATTCAAAATTCTAAATTTTTCTACGTTTTATCATTAAAATTTTCTTCAAACATTGGGAGACCTGTTTTTATCGTCGCTGCGGAATCTTTAGATTTTTTTACACGCGTGAGCAGTTTGTATCAGGCTGTTTGTATAAATTATTAGATAGAAATGCGGCCAGCGTGTCATCTCTATAAAGCGGCTTATAAATGAGACGATTTTTAGAGTCGTAATTTTTCCTGAAAAGTTCGGTAACTTGGCTGGAAATGTTACCAGTATACTGGGATGTATTTTTACTTGATTATAGACAAAAACCCGTTAATTGTTAAATATTCGGGTTCGTGAAAGGAATACCTTAAATAACAGTTTTTGTAGGTAATGTGGACCTAAGCTTTCCAATGTACATTGTTACGATTCCGTCCGGGATACGGAACGGATGAGTCCGTTCAACTGATGCCGAAATATTATGGTTCGAGCATTAGAAACGTCAGAAAATTATAAAACTCGTGGACTGACAGTCAGATAGTTGGCCGTCAGCTGCGAAGTGTTACCCGTATACAACAACGGCCGTCCAGCGAACGTATAATGTAAATTCAATTTTGAAGTCGTATGCCATAGATTTATCAGTCGTTACGAATGAACAATTTCAATTTTTTTTATATTTACAATTTGAAAAAAATGCCCATATATTCTTATCGATTATCATGTACAAAGCCATGACGCCGTTATACTCAAGGAAAAAATCAATGGATTTCAAAAGTACGTGATATAAACCAAAAATAGATTTTTCAAAAGGAAAATAACACCCGCCAGGTATTAAAATATTAGTTTATTATATTTTTCTTTAAAATCCTCTTAAATCCTTTGAATAAAAGTAAAATGATACGAATCACGTCGTAGTAGATACTTGAAGATACCAAAAACTATGCATGTTAATTTTTTCATACAACAGCTGTCGGGCATGGTTCAATAAAACAGTGAAGCCTGTCAATTTGACGTTCAAAGGTTTGAAAAACTAGTTCTGGATTTGTTTTGTATTTCTGTAGAGTTCCTTCACATTTTTAAGAAGAGTTCTGGCGATTATCCATCAATTTCGAACAACCGGAACCTGCCACGCTAACTTGGCACTTCGTTCACCTGTAGAGTTCCAGTAGTTCTGCTAATGTCTTTCAATGCTACTCGATATTCTTCAGAGTTCCGGATCATTAATATCGAGAGTTCTTGCTTCTGTCTATGTAACGCGTTTAAACATGACCTAGTAATGCCAATATATCGTACATGAATTTTGACGCCTTACCCTTTCCGGGAATGATATATAAGCCATCATTTCGAGAGCCTTAAATAGTTAATTGAGGCGCTAATTATCAAGTTTGAAGATTATAAAAGTCAGTTCTAGGGTGAGTTCGTAACTATTTCTTCGTATCTCTAGAGTTCCTGCTCATTTTTGGGAGGAGTTCCGCCGATGATTTAATTTTTCATATCGTTACTTAATTAACCGAGATACAAATAGGATCATTCAAGGTTTATCAAAATCAGTTCAGGTGTGAGTTCCTGATCTGTTCGTCTAGAGATCCTGCGCATTTTCAGGAATAATTCCAGCGATTATCCAATTTTTTATACTGTTCGTTAATTAACCGTGATACTAATTAGATAATGCTAACTTCATAAAAATCAGTTCTGACGTGAGTTTCTGACCTGTTCGTCTTTCTAGAGTTCTTGCACATATTCAGAAAGAGTAGTGGCCATTATTTAATTTTTCGTACCATTAACAAATTAATTGTCCTGCCAATTAGTAAGACCGAAGGTTATGAAAATAAAGATAAAATAATCGCCAGAACTTTTCTTGAAAATGTGCAAGAACTTTGGAGAAATAAAGAACAAATAAGAAACCCACCCTAGACCTTATTTTTATAACCTTCGAACTTGGTACTTAGCTAGTCACTGGATTAATTGTTTAATTTCTAAATTATGGCTCATACATCATTCCAGGAAAGGGTATATTCCCCAAAATATATGTACGACATCTTGGTATTACTACACTGAAAAAAAAATTCGTTCATGCAACCAAAATTTAGTTGGTTTAAAAAAATGTATCTTTAAATACGTTCAACTTGATTTTTGATTGGCATAACAAACGTTTTGTTAATGTAACTGATAGTTTTAGTGGTGTGAACTGTAGCTTATTTAGCATGTCTGAGCAACTGTTAAAACAACAAAATTTCGAGAAAACAAAATGCATTTTGCACATTCAACGATTTCGTTTTCTCAGTGTAGGTCATGTTAAAACTCGTTTAAATGCAAAATTTTCAAACGCCAATCCTAGGATTGGCCAGTCCCATGTTACTAAAAATGGATGGAGACGAGAGCTTTCGATATTAATTATCAGGGACTTTGAAGAATATCGAGTAGAATTGGAAAACATTATCACAACTCCTGGAACTCCATAGGTGAACGGAGCGTCAAGTTAGGGTCGCGAATTCTGGTTGTTCGAAATAAATTGGAATTCGCTAGAACTCTTCTTAAAAATATTAAGGAACTCTAGAGAAATACAAAATCGAATTGGAACTCACTTCAGAACTTTTTTTTCGATTTTCGAACGCCAACTTGACAGGCTTATAATGGATCGAATAAAGGGATAAGAGTCAACTTTGCTAATTTATTAATTACTCTCTGTATCCTCGGCTTCGCTCGCATTGAAGTCTGATTGATGGCAAATGTAGCTCCTCATTTGAATAGGATTTTTTTCGAAGGGATTATTGAAAATTTACATAAGACACTGAGGAGTGGCTGCCCTACCGCAGTCTTTGGAATTCTCAACCACTTTCTTCCTTCTATCTTCAAGAGCCTGCGAGCTATAGCACGTTAGTCTCGCTCGCTTAGAGGCTAATCGTTCCTTACGCTCAGCCTCCGACGGAGTAGCACTTTTCGCAGCCTGTCTCCTACATTTCCGGCTGAGGCGAGACTCGCTATATATTTCACTTTCAAAGTTTCTTGCAGTGCTTGCCCTTTTAGCATCTATTGACGCTTTACTTGAATCATTCCGTTAACGCTGCAGAACCTTCTTATTTTGAAAGTTGTATGTAGCACATCAAGACGCCACCTTTTTTGTAGGTGGAGTTGCTTCCAAGATATGCAGATCACCTTTATTTTTTATATGGAATGCTGCGTTTTTATGTCTGCCACCTGATAGCAGCTGTTGAGACGAATACAATGTCCTACAACCCCATAGCATGTAAGATTATTCAAGTCGCTTTCATTTATAAAAGTGTCGCCCGTCGCCATCAACGTCGAATGTGTCCAAATCGCTGAATTGGACGCAGAGGATATGCACCGTGGTCGCTTCTTCCCCAGATTAAACGCCTTTAGACTTTTTCTTATGGGAAACCTTAAAGTATTTAGTGTACATAGAAGCAGCATAACACCTGCATGTATGCGACAACGGATTGTAAAATGAGTTGTAAAATTATAAGACTTGCAACTGAATTGGCAATAGAAAAACTACTGGCTTGAAACCGTGGTGGCCATCACTTCGAACACATTTTATAAACAAAATCAACTTTAACAACCTTGAATGACTTTGTGTTATTGTATTGAACAGTCTCTATTGGATGGTAGAGATGAAAGCACAGCATTCCATTAATAAAAACAAAGATTACTTTCATATGCTGAAAGCAACTTCACCTACAACAAAATCGGTAACACCATCTGATGGCCCTTCTATATAATGATACTTCTCTTAAGCAAATTTTCTTCTGACACCCATAGTTTTGATCATTTGAACGGCGCTAATAGTTGTTGGACTGCTCGGTATAGCGTAATGTTCAGTAGCATTTGTTCTATTTCACACGCTTAGCTGTGTTTCTGTAAAAGATAAAGCAAAATCGTTCCGGTCGTTTTCGAGTTATAAACGTGCAACGCACAGACAGATTGACAACTTTTTTCCAGAATACGATTTTTCTTCTTGCTTTCATTAATAATGAGGCGTTACATCTATGTGGCTTACCGAAAAATTAGACTTTTTTGGAGAATACTGAAATAGCAAGCAAAATGAGGTTTATTCTACATACGTTGAAGTATACAAAAAAAAAACAAAATGACGGCTCAGTTGCGCTGAGAGCGTTTTTTAGGCGCTGCGGGAGATCGCAGATTGTTTATGGATTGGCACCTAGAAAAAGGTGGTCTGAGGCGCTTCGGCAAATGAGCTCTAGACATTTTTCAAAGAACTTTCGCGTATAATTTCGTTTGTATATCATTCTTGTGAAGCTTATATATCATTTCCGCCGAAAAAAAAACGGTGGACTTTTTTTTCTACCAAGATGTAGAGTCTGAAAATTACAAAACGAAGGAACCAGCACTGCCTACACTTATATTATATGCAGAAACGGCATCTCTCACCCTTGTGAAAATGACAGGCGAGCCAAGTATTTGTCGCCTCAGAGTACCACAACTTGGTTCTTGCAATTTAACTTTTATTTGAAGCCTTTCTTAAAAGGATTTATAAGGGTTCACAGGAAAGGATAAGAGACTGATTTTTAAGTTCTTGGCAAAAGTTTGCTACTCCATGAAAAAAGATATATGGTATAACCGGGGGAATACCGCACACCAATTTACTTCGACGGGAAAGTGTTGAGAACGGAAACTTCATGGGAATAAACTTTGATAGAGTGGTGCCTTGTATATATACGAAGCAGCAGCAGGGACTGCGCTTGCCCCTATTCAATTCTCTCTTGGTTCCTATTCTTCTTTATACCAATGCAACCAGCCCTCGCCGTTAATGTTCTCGTCGTTTCATGGGCTTTGCATTCTCGACGATCTATACACAGTTGACTACCAAAGACGACTGTCGACAGAGGTACAGAGGGAGAAAGCAAGAGAGACGGAGGAAGCACGAGACGATGTCTCGTGCATTAGACCATGGCAGTTATACGCGTTTCACGATTGATTGAGATGCTTGCATTGTCCTTATACTCGCACAGGAGCAAGACGCGATTTTCTGCTACCAGGCTTGGTTCAACCCGATAAACATGGCACGAATTGTCGAGGAAGGGAAATTCCTGCATCCACGGATTACTTGCGAAGAGGAGAGGGAGAAACAGAAGACGAAATCCTCGTAGCGTCTGCACCGAAGACGGATTATTCTCTCGTCTATTACATACATCGTGTATGATGCCTTCGAAGGTATATTCCGTTTGAGGGAAAGAACTTGAGAAATTCTCGGGTTAGGCAGCTAGGTTGTAGGTTCGATTCCAAATAGCGAGTTTTAATTTAAAAAAAAAACATCGAGGTAGAACTCTCAGTTGCGCATTTTATTCTATTTTGGATTTATGAAATATTCTATATATTTAGTAGACGGGCCTTGAATCGACACTTGAATAACACACCAAATACGCATACAGCAGGTCGTATCTTATAATATGGTACAAATCACTATAAACGTCATCGCAATTCACAGGCAACATTTTTGATCAATGTATATATACATATTTCAGTCCTGTTTACTATTAGGATCTTAGGGAAGCACATTTACGATACAAAAATATCGATAAGCAGTACTATTATTTTGGCAGCAAGTATGACTATAACATACTATTTTCCTCTCAGGGGAATATAAAAAGGGGAATATAAAAAGCTTAGCTAAAAAATAGTTAAAATATGGTTGAGAACACCACACTTTTCTCTCAGTGTAATAGGTACGTTTTTCCCACCGATATTGAAGATCCGGCAACAAAAAGAGAACATAGCACTCTGGCTTGTGGAAGTTATTTCTCTGTATTCTTATGTGGAAACGAGAATTAGGTGTCTGGAATGTTTTCATTGGAAGATATTACAAGGGAGAGATTTGTAAATGTCCGCTTAATTTTATTTGTTTTCACGGTCTTGGCGGAAAACGGTAAAAGACGAAAGGAATGTGATAAGAAAAAGGCACTGTTAAGTATACTCCCGAAGGGGCTGCGACGGATGCCATGCTGAATTTCGTCTTCCTCGCGCCTCGCAAGACATTCAATCGATTTCTATAGATTTAATTCATCACTTTCCTCTCCTACAACGAGCCCACACTCTTCGATCGAAACTACAATGAAAAAAAAGACAAAATGCAGAAGTGTCCTACGTCCCTCTGATTATACTCTGCGATCGGTATTTCCTAGAAATTCTTGGAAAGCGTGTCTTTGTTGGAATTTAAATTGCGCGGAAACCGTAACATAAAGAATGCTGATGTAAGCGCCACTTACAAGCGCTGAACGTAACGTTAGCAAACTGGATTTTAACTACGATCTTGATCTGGCTCTAGCAGGGAGCCATGGTGGAAACCCAATATTAAATTTCAGTATGGGAGTTCGATCATGTTCTTTTATTATTAAATATATTTGCCTTAGTAAGAAGTGAGCAAGAGAAAAAGCAACCACGGGTACCGTTCAGGAACCGAATTAAAAGTAAGCTCACAAACTCATTTAGATATGAAAAGAACTCCCCAATTAAATATGTCGAAAATAGCTCATGAGTTAGATAAAATATATAAATAATTTTAAAAAACTTGGACAACAAAGTATGGTTTAATTAGTGACACCACGAGCCATTCTTTCAAACCAATTGTTAGTATCTGCCTGCCCAGCAAGCGTGCTTTTTATCTAACAAAGAAATGTTGCGAGGTCGATCTCTCCGATTTTCATGAAATTTGGCATGCTTGAAGAGTGGGTAAAAATAGGCGAGATGTATTTTTTTTTATATCTGCGGAACCCGATTTATAAGGGTTGAAACGCACCCTCGAAAATTGGGGTGTTTTTCGTTTTTCGTCGATAACGTTTTAACGGTACGAGATATGAAAAAAAATCAAATTGCAGCAATGTTTAATTTTTCGTGTACTATACATTGGAGATGAGAACGATAGCGTTATCGACGAAAAACGAAAAACACCCCTGTTTTCGAGGGTGCGTTTCACTCCTTAACGTGTCGCCTAATTTTACCCATTCTACAAGCATACCAAATTTCACCGAAATCGAAGAGATCGAGATCACCATGTAGTACCCCCACTCCGTGCAGACGTCGCCACAAATTCCAATCAATCTCTCTCTCTCTCTCTCTCTCCACCCGACCCCCACAACCCTTTAATACGTGTGTTGCAATAAAGGCAGACCATTAGTTCATTAGTTCAAGTTTAATTTGAATAAATAAATATATTTGAAATGAATAATTCCAATAATGGAATGCAATGGGAAAAATTTGATTTCACGAAAAATCTAGTCAATTCAAATTAAAAATAAATAAATAGACGCGGTTAGTTAATATTAATTAACATATAAATAAAAAAAATATTATTTAATTTAATTATTAATTTAATAAAATTATTTAACATATAAATGGTTCATAAAAATCGGCAGAGTATCGCGTATGAGCTCTTTCGAGAATCGGCCAACAATGAGCAATGCATTGATTTGGTAGTATATTTGTTAAGAATAATGTCCAATGCACTCGTAAAAAGTATTTATCTCGTCTCTCAATGACTTCGACGCGAAACAATGAATCGTCAATATACGAATTGCGGTTCGATCATGAGTTACTCGGCCGAACATTGGTCTCGTATCGGCAAACCAATGATTGGCGAGTCTATACTTCGCCAAACATCGGCCTCGTATCGACAAGCCAATGATTAGCGAGTCTATATTTGGCCGAACATTGGCCTCGTATCGGCAAACCAATGTTGGCTAGTCAATACTCAGCCGAGCATTGGCGTACAATTGGGTAATCGATCATCGCCCCGCCAACATTGGTCCAAGTATTGGCCGTTACGGTTCGATTGGCAAAACCTACATGGGATATGAGCCGTAACCGATCTTCTTTGAACATCTACATGGCGATCTCGAGGAAGAGGCGCGAAATGCAATTGAATGATTAAACGAACTTACCTGTAAGTGAAGTTCTATCATAATTTTATGAAGCGCTTCTTCCGAAGAGATTAGTCCCTCCCTAATGCTTCCCATTATTAAATAAATCATGAAATCCTTAACAACGGTTACGGCCGCACTTCAAAGAAATAAGAGGATACGCAGGCGTACCACCGTACATAGACGGTGTAGCGCTGGTATCGAGATTTTTGCTTTAAATTTGTGGCGACATCTGCACGGAGTGGGGGCACTACATGGTGATCTCTTCGGAAGAGGCGCTTCATACAATTATGATAGAACTTCACTTACAGGTAAGTTCCTTTAACGGGAGGGTAGGGGTTTCACCGTGAAAAAAAAAAAACACTTTTTTGCGCATTTTTTTCATCTATATGGATAGAGTAAATTTATTGAAACCTTTTGTACATTGTTAAGTATCATTTCAAGAACATTCCGTGAAATTTGTACGCGAAAATATTCACAAACACGCCGGTGACAAAGCTTTTCTTTTCATTTCTAAATTTTTGGTGGTCATGTAAAGTGAAAAGTACTATTTTTAACCAAAAATTGCGCCATTTTGGGGGTGGAAAACCCCCTCAATGTAAATAAAAAATCCCAAACTAACCGTTGTGGGGAGGTATTTTATATGTAGAAAGTGGGTACCAAGTTTAAAATAAATCGGTCATGTAGTTTTCAAATGGCAGTGAACACGGACTTTGAAAAAGTGGTTTCGAGAAAAACGCGTTTGAAGTTTAGAGAAGTCGGAGCTATAGTGTTAGAGGAGCGGGACTAAATAGTCAATAACTTCGACAGTTTTGCTCTGATTGACTTGAAATTTTGGGATTATATTCTTGAAATGTTTAACTATAAGAAACGACAAAAAAATCGATTTTTCAAAAGTGCAAACCCCTACCCTCCCCTTAATCATTTAATGATTTGATGGTTATTTTTTTATCGAGTGTACGGCGCGTGCTACCACCATTCGAATTCTGTTTTATGAGAACACTCTGGATCAAGAGACACGGTAGCGTCTAGACGCCAAGTAATAAAAACGGTTTTATACACACCGAAATTTATTGATGAGCTTAGTTTTAATTGATAGCTACAGCGACATTTGTGGTTTTTCTCGTCTTTCGCACTTCCTAGATAGATGAATTTCAGACATGACAAAAACGGCAATACTTCCATGATAATATTTTCTATCGGAATTCTACTTAGCATCCTCGATAGACTCGGATCGGGATTGTAGACGGGATCCAATTACCGAGCGCCGTACTCCGCCCTTGGATTCCATCCGATGTCGGAGTGGATCCCACTCGGAAAAACGCGATTCTCCTCAGAATGGAATTAGATCCATGGCAAAATGTCTACACGGGACGTGTCGTCACAACGGCAAGCGGCAACGAGGACGGCCTCGTTGCCCTTCGTGCCGTCACGATCGTGCAAGTATACCCGGTCCGTAATATAGACACCAAAACAAATAATATGAATTCCGACCACGTTATTCGTACCTCTTTTATGTGGTTAGTCTGCACGAGATCCGTCGAATTTTATCTCAAACAAGAGTTCACTATTTGCGAAGCTTACCACGCAAAGTCAATGCACTTGAGCCTATCTGGTTGCAACCAGTTGCTGCATGCATACACAAATGGTCGAAAAGGACGGCGCGACGAAAGGGGGGGGGGGTAGAAAGGGTAAACTGAGTTGGACAAAGTTATTCAATGGGCACAAAAGTTGAGACTGGTAGACTCAAGGTGCGAAGGCCCATTATAAAACAAAGACGGGGAATAGTCTCGCGAAGACGAGAATACACGGAGATGAGGGAAATGGAGAATTAAGAAATTATCTTAGGTCGATTTGACCCACGTAACTCAAACCTTCATTTATCGCCCTTTTATCTCTTTTGCCTGGATCTGCTCATCCGTTCATCTCTATCGGTATATCTATAGCTATTCCTCCTTTTCTCCTTATTTCAGCTTTCCATTTTCGATTGATTCGCACCTTCCAGCCGTGCTTTAACCTGCACCACTCTTACGTCCTCGTTTAGTCCGATTCAGACTATTCTTTAGCGGCCGAGAGGATGAGGGCGAGATAACTTCACCGATACAATGTACGAGAAACTGGCGTAGTAGTTGGCGCAAAGTGTTCTAGTATAGAAGAGGGCTTTATGTGTCGATGAACACGCTCGTCACGCGCATACATAAATGAAACTTTACGTGTTAAAGCTGACGCTTCCTCCATAAAAGTCTCGCTTCAAAAGACATTCTCGTTATTGTAATGGACGGTCAACCTTATCGTTTTTTGCCACGATAAGGGACATTCTTGCTTTTTTGGACGTTTTTGCCCCTCTCTCTCTCTCTCTCTCTCTCTCTCTCTCTTTTCCACAACCCCGCGGTGGACGAGCACCACGCAGAAAAAAAACCTAGCACAATTGACGACATAAGTCTCAACGAATATAATTCAGCGATTGCAATTTTCTCTGGTTAGCAATATTATTATTCACCGCATGCGGTTGCTGGAATTTTTAAAGTCTTGTATGTCGTGATATCCTGACTAATATCCAGTCGTATAAAAGTAACGAGTAGCAAAACTGTGGTTTACATTCATGCCAAAAATATTTAAACTATATTTTCTAAAACTCCTCCCGGAGTAAGTCGTACTATTGCAATAAATTGATAATTATCGATTGTGTATCTCGAGCCTCGGTGTATTGGTGCTGTTAAATAAACTTGGAAGGGGGTTCGATCTCTTTATATAAAACACAAAATAAGAACGGAAACGGTGACGAAAAGCAGAACAAAGGTTTATTTCCGGTCTGGAAGAAGTACGAAATAAATCCAATGGAATATCACTGCACAGAAAAAATCTACTTCACGAGCGAGGAGAGCTTCTGTGCAAAAGCTTCCGCATACATTACATTTGAATATAGCGGGTCGGACTGAGACCTTTTATGGGTCATAAGAGGACATTTTTTTCCCGCCATTTGTTAAAAATGATGAAGACCTACGGAGACGGTGGATTATCATGTATGAGCCGAAACACAAATACACACATACCCACACACACACGAACACACACATATATATTTACCTACTCTTGTGTGAATATACGCATTGCAAAGCTAGTACTAATGTCAATTAGTACTGGAAAAATCTGTGAAAATTTGGTCACATACCAAGTTTAAGATTTTTCCCACCAATATCCAAAACATGAGAAATAATTGAGTAATAATTTAGCAAAATACATGTATTTTTGTATTGAAAATTCAAACCTTCACAGGCACCATTCAAAATGTTCCGAGCGCCTTAAACCTTTGCACATAGCTTTTTTTTTATATATCTTGATTATGTTTTTTCAAGGGGACTTTGAAAATTAAAATTTGACCCAAATTGCTGCCATCTAAGTGTGTGTGTGTATATATATATATACATATATATATATATATATGTATCTTCTGTACATAAAACCTTCACTGTCTTTAAATTAGAGTCAATCAACGTTTATCCCAAATCTCTTGGAGCTCGAACGCGGAAATTTTTGCTTCAAATGTAAGCCTCACTAAAGATTTTCATACCATTCGGCCCCTGAGCGTTTGAAACGGAAGATCACAATTTTAGATCATTTCTTGAAATGCTTATCACCTTTCAAAGGTGTGAAAGCGGGCGTGCTGGATCTCTGTTGTATATAAAATCCTGATTCAGCAGAATCACACCCGGCTTAAAGTTTTAAACCTGAACCGATGAAATTGTTCCGAAATGGTTCTCATCGAAATTTTAGCACTCGCTAAAAAGAAATTCTTCGAAATTCGACCCTTGAGGAATCGAATAGGGGGATTGCAGTTTTTGAAGGAGTGGGAAAGAGGGTGGCGCATAGTCTAAAGACAGCGAGGTTGTGCGCTACGTTAATGCAGGGTGTGCCGCAGGATAGGGTGCAGTTGCAGTATATGTATGTGTGTGCGTCCACTGGCCGGGTAATCTCTTTTTCTAAATGTCATTCTTCGAAGTCTTGGCATATGCTAAAAATATTTTCAGGACATTCTCAAGAAAAAATTTTCTACGAAAACAAGGCTTCCTCCATGAGGCTACAAAAACGATTTTTCCGTGGTATTAAACCCAACAATGAACCGTTTACTCTCACCTCCGGTTTCTATGACAATATTTTCAGAATATCTCATGACGTCGAAGTACGATGTTTAGAGAAAGAAAACAATTATACCCTTCTTACGATATTGAGATAGAAAAAAATGTTACGATATTAAGAGAAAAAAGACGATGGTCATCCTTTTTCTTTGTAAATACCCATGTAGGGTAATCGGTAGTGGCCAACGATTGGCCGATGCTCGACGCCGAGCTTGCCAACATTGGCACTCGAGCTTGGCCCGATCATCGACCGAGCCTCGGATATAAGAGCGGCCCGATATTTGCAATCAATATTGGCCCTAGAATGGCTTACGAGAATCGGCCGAGCATCGCGTAGGAGTTCATTCGAGAATCGGCCAACAATAAGTCCCCGTCAAGATTGCCATCATTGGCACTCGAGCTTGGCCCGATTATCGACCGAGTCTTGGCGGATAATTGTGACCCGATATAGATCACCAAAATTGGTCCTGCACTGCCAAAAAAAATTAATTATTTTTGTATTGTAATTCGTTATTACCTGGCGTAGGAGTTCATTCGGGAATCGGCCAACAATAAGTCCCTGTCAAGATTACCATCATTGGCACTCGAGCTTGGCCCGATTATCGACCGAGTCTTGGCGGATAATTGTGACCCGATATAGATCACCAAAATTGGTCCTGCACTGCTAAAAAAAAATAATTATTTTTGTATTGTAATTCGTTATTACCTGGTCTTTCGAAACGATTAGTTCGAAGAAAATATTTCACCTATATGGGACTCGAACCTTGAACCTACCTACTCATAGCCAACCCATGTAGGTTTCGCCAATCGAACCGTAACGGCCAATACTTGGACCAATGTTAGCGGGGCGATAATCGATTACCCAATTGTACGCCAATGCTCGGCTGAGTATTGACTAGCCAACATTGGTTTGGCGATACGAGGCCAATGTTTGGCCAAATACAAACTCGCTAATCATTGGCTTGTCGATATGAGGCCGATGTTTGGCGAAGTATAGACTGGCCAATCATTGGTTTTTCCAATACGAGGCCAATGTTCGGCCAAGTATGGACTCGTTCATTATTGGTTTATCGATATGAGGCCGATGTTTGACGGAGTATAGACTCGCCAATCATTGGTTTGCCGATACGAGGCCAATGTTCGGCCAAATATCGGCTCTCTAATCATTGGCTTATCGATACGAGGTCGATGTTTGACGAAGTATAGACTCGCCAATCATGTTTTTTTTTCGTTACGAGCCCAATGTTCGGCAAAATAGAGACTCGCTAATGATTGGCTTGTCCATACGAGGCCGATGTTTGGTGAAGTATAAACTCGCCAACGTTGGATCGCCGATACGAGGCCAATGTTCGGCCGAGTAACGCATGATCGAACCGCAATTCGTATATTGATGATTCATTATTCCGCGTCGAAGTCATTGAGAGACGAGATAAATACGTTTTACGAGTCGATTGGACATTACTCTAAACAAATATACTACCAAATCAATGCACTCATTGTTGGCCGATTCTCGAACGAGCTCATACGCGATACTCTGCCGATTTTTATGAACCATCCTACACTGATAGAAAAATTCTATTAACATTAACTAACCGCGTCTATATACTTATTTTTTATTGGAATTAACTAGATTTTTCGGGAAATCAGATTTTTTCTATTGCATTCCATTATTGGAATTATGTATTTTAAATATATTTATTTATTCAAATTTAACTTGAACTAATGAACTAATGGTCTGTCTTTATTGCAACACACATATTTAAGGGTTGTGGTGGTGGAGAGGGTGGACAGAGAGGAATTATATATAAATATATATATATAGGTTACGTTTGAAAATTCTACAACATGTCATTCGATAAAACTCTCTGATTATCACAATGATATTAACAAATTGATATAGTTTATGTGATACAAATAATTATGAGAATCCATTTGGTCTCTTATGCCATATCTGCGATCCAGATGTTACAAGCACTCGGTAGCATAGGGGCAGCGTGCTTAGCTATGAGTAGGTAGGTTCAAGGTTCGAGTCCCATATAGGTGAAATATTTTCTTCGAACTAATCGTTTGGAAAGTCCAGTTAATGACGAATTACAATACAAAAATAATTAAGTTTTTTTTTGGCAGTGCAGGACCAACAATTTTGGTGATCTATATCGGGTTACAATTATCCGCCAAGACTCGGTCGATATTCGGGCCAAGCTCCAGTGCCAATGATGGCAATCTTGACGAGGACTTATTGTTGGCCGATTCTCGAATGAACTCCTACGCGATGATCGGCCGATTCTCATAAGCCATTCTAGGGCCAGTATTGATTGCGAATATCGGGCCGCTCTTATCATCCGAGGCTCGGTCGATGATCGGGCCAAGCTCGAGTGCCAATGTTGGCAAGCTCGGCGTCGAGCATCGGCCAATCGTTGGCCTCTACCGATCACCCCACATGGGAAGCACGCTGCCCCTATGCAACCGAGTGCTTGTAACATTTGAATTACAGATATGCCATAAGAGACCAAATGGATTCTCATCATTATTTGTATCACATAAACTATATCAATTAGTTAATATCATTGTGATAATTAGAGAGTGTTATCGAATGACATGTTATAGAATTTCCAAACCTAACCTATATATATATATGTAATTCCTCTCTCCTCCCTCTCTACCGCCACAACCCTTTAATATGTGTGTTGCAATAAAGACAGACCATTAGTTCATTAGTTCAAGTTTAATTTGAATATATAAATATATTTTAAATTAATAATTCCAATAATGGAATGCAATAGGAAAAATTTGATTTCACGAAAAATCTAGTTAATTCAAATAAAAAATAAATAAATAGACGCGGTTAGTTAATATTAATAGAATTTTTCTGTCAGTGTAGGATGGTTCATAAAAATCGGCAGAGTATCGCGTATGAGCTCGTTCGAGAATCGGCCAACAATGAGTGCATTGATTTGGTAGTATATTTGTTAAGAATAATGTCCAATCGACGCGTAAAAAGTAATTATCTCGTCTCTCAATGACTTCGACGCGAAACAATGAATCGTCAATATACGAATTGCGGTTCGATCATGCGTTACTCGGCCGAACATTGGCCTCGTATCGGCAAAAACATGATTGGCGAGTCTATACTTCGCCAAACATCGACCTCGTATCGATAAGTCAATAATGAACGAGTCTATACTTGGCCGAACATTGGCCTCGTATTGGCAAACCAATGATTGGCCGGTCTATACTTCGCCAAACATCGACCTCGTATCGACAAGCCAATGAATAGCGAGTCTATGTTTGGCCGAACATTGGCCGCGTATCGGCGAACCAATGATTGGCGAGTCTATACTTCGCCAAACATCGGTCTCGTATCGACAAGCCAATGATTAGTGAGTCTATATTTGGCCGAACATTGGCCTCGTATCGGCAAACCAATGATTGGCGAGTCTATACTTCGTCAAACATCGGCCTCATATCGATAAACCAATAATGAACGAGTCTATACTTGGCCGAACATTGGCCTCGTATTGGCAAACCAATGCTAGCTAGTCTATACTTCGCCAAACATCGGCCTCGTATCGAGAAGCCAATGATTAGCGAGTCTATATTTGGCCGAACATTGGCCTCGTATCGGCAAACCAATGTTGGCTAGTCAATACTCAGCTGAGCATTGGTGTACAATTGGGAAATCGATCATCGCCTCGCCAACATTGGTCCAAGTATTGGCCGTTACGGTTCGATTGGCGAAACCTACATGGGATATACTACTTTCGAACCGACACCGGTTAAGTTAAGCGGTGCTACGCGCGGCAGACACTGGGAGTGGTGACCGCGCCAGGTCTCACGGAGCTGGTCGAATCCCTTTTTCTGACAAAGGCTGTAGCAACCGGAATAATTCGAGTTTCGCCCCAAGAATTGAACAACATGTTTATAACCGTCTATGCTATGAATAATGCGAAAAAATCAATTTTTTAAAAATCTTACACTGTGATGATCCTTTAAGGTTGTTATGGGGTTTAACCGACGGGGGTGAAGTACGAGCGGAGCCCTATGCTGATGCACGGGGGTGATTGATTGTTACCAACTGTTAGCTTTCAAATAATCGTCATATTAAACGTGCGTTAAGGAACTATTTTTCTACATCTATTATTAAAAATATGTATTTTTGAATATTTGGTGATTATATCGAGTGTTTTCATTACTTCGTGTAATTATTTTCTATAACCTTTTCTCGCTCAATTAACGCGAAACGAATTGGCAACTTCGTAAATCGTGGTATATCATAATGCCCAGGTAAGCAGAAGTGTCGCGAAGTTAGAGACCCGTTAGAGATGCGCCCCGTTTGTAACCTCAATGTCAGCTCAAGGAGCTGTCAAAAATGAATAACGGTCCGAGTAAAAAACAAATCCGCTGGACAGGAAAAGTGTGTACTAAAGCTGTCTATAATCTCGAAGAAATCAAAAACTGTAATAATTTTCCGACATTCTAAAAAAAAATGTATGTACGAAAAAAAAAGCCGCGTTACTTTGTCTTTGCCTAGAAATGTCTAGAAATATATAATTTATGAACATAGTTATAAGTAATTATTACTAATTAATCCTTTTCGGCATAGTGTAACACTAGTTTTAGACCTATTTCAATTCAGATTTTGACGATTCAAAAGTGTTTTTTTTAATCAAATATGGCGATTGTAAATGCGTTTCAAGGTTTCTAGGACTTCCATAACTACTAAAACATACCTATTATTTTTTTATTTTTCACGTAGCGGGTGCCATCAATAACGAAAGTGCAAGAAAACGTGCACGTAAGGAAAATGTATGTTTCAAAGGGTTAAGAGAATAAGTACCAATAATATTCACTTTTAATTGTCCTGACTGAGTAGTTTGAGGTTCCCGGGCATAATTACCGAATAGCGATAAGACAGGTAGCATTTGTACCGTCTACGACGTTGCCATGATTGCACAGTCTAATATTTTATGTGCTTGATTTCCGCACAAATTCCCCATGAAAAAAAAATAATAATTTTTACTAATTTTTTCATTCATTCATTTTAACTCATTTTTACGGTACCATAATGAACAACCCTTATTACCGTAACCGGTAATGAGGGTTAGTCCGATAATTAGTGGAACCGTGCCTATTTTTTCAGGTCCGTGGTTACATTCACTTAGATTTCCAATCACCTTGTACATCGACGCACGGTTTTCATTTTCTTTTCTCCTCCGCATGTTCGCACCTACTTTTGGTTACTGTGACTGTACGTTCATTCGTGGTCCTACTTGCAATTTCAGCAGGAATTATGGGTCACGCGACATCTGCCCTCTCACACCAATTCTGCCCAATTTGCGACAATTTCGTGACGTCGACGACAACATATCGACCGAGATTTTTGCGCGATCAAGCCATCTGGCGACAGCTGATATCGGACCACGCGCCGCTGCCATTAAAATGAGAGA
The DNA here is from genome assembly GCA_944452715.1 of Ophion slaviceki. Classification (NCBI taxonomy): domain Eukaryota; kingdom Metazoa; phylum Arthropoda; class Insecta; order Hymenoptera; family Ichneumonidae; genus Ophion; species Ophion slaviceki. The sequence continues at coordinate 36,409,637 of OX101786.1, read as the reverse complement.
AAAGTCCACGGTATTCATTTAAAAAAAAACGCCCATCGTGAAAATAGCGATAGTAAAATTTCTTATACTTTATTCATACCGCAAACATAATAGGGTAAGCCCGGGGTAGATGGCCACAGTTTTTTCAAGGATCCGTTAAAATAAGAGTACAGGCGTTTCTTAACTCATCTTCATTTGCAATCAAACTTTAAACGTTGATCTTGAAGATAATTTATGAAATTAAATTACAATTTTTTAAAAATCACGATTGGCTATCTCTCCCGGAGTATCCGGGTGTGATGGCCATAGGAGTAGAGGTGAGATGACCCAGCATTATGTTCTCGGATTCCTATTTGGTTTTATGTTTTGATTCTTATTTTTTTTGGTTTGTCCACATCTAGAACACATATCATGGTAATCAGTATAATCAGCATAAAAATTGGCACACTATTTACTGAAGCCAGTCTTCGATGCGACGAGTTTCATAACATTTTTATCCGCAACATTTTTTGTCATTGTCCTTATATTGTCTTTCTAAGGTCTTCCTAGGTATTTAGTAGGCCCTAGCGGCCGCACGAACCGACAATTCGTTATTTTTTACAGCCCTAATAGCTGCTTTTAATGATTCTCGAGTCAAGTTCCCTCGTAGAGCAATTGCTTTTCTCTTGTACTTATTAGGCATCGAAAACAAATGTAGAAAAAATGAATTACTTGAACACACTGCACTAATACTATGGCCATCATACACAGATTGTACGTGGCCATCTCTCCGAATCTCCGACCGCCCATCCACCGGTGTCGGTCAAAAGGAACCATTACTTTTACAAAATAACATCGCCACAATGTAAAACATGAAACTTTCAGTAAATTAGAAGAAAGAATTAGAAAAAATAGCAGTAGACTGAATAGTTAAGAAGGATTTTACTTACTTAACATTTTTTATGCCAAACTTTTGCTCGTACACACCTGCGCACGACGCGAAACGAATTAAGCAGTAACAGGTGAAATCTAGTGCGCGGTTCTATGAAATATTTCTATTGGCTATCTCTCTCGTATGGCCAACTCCCCCGGAATTACCCTATGGTTAACACAACTATAAGCGAAAAGTATAGTATATTTAAACATGTGATTTTGGTGGTGTGTTTGATTATCTATTATCCCCGAAATAATGATTCACTATTGTAAAAGGCGTGACAATATAGATATGGTGGATTCAGTGCAATCACAAAATCGGTGCACGAATACTAATGTTATATACTGTCCGTTAGGTTTTAATCTGGTCAAACTTCTACTATTCTGTTCTTGTAGGATACCCATGGCTATGCAAATACCAGGTCGTATCACATTATATGGTACAAACCTCTATTATATGGTACAAAACAATTCTGATGCGCTAAAAATCCATTCAAGCAGTTACTTATATTATAAAAGAAATTATCTGTGCAAAATTTTACCTAAATTGGAGGTAACAGCTATTTAGGAATACAGCCGAAATTACTTTAGTCTGTTATGACATATCTGTCATCAAGAAGCCTCAAGCACTCGATAGCATAGTGGCGGCGTGCGTAATATAAGTAGAAAATAGGCAGGTAGGTTTTAGGTTCGATTCCGAGTGCAGGCGAAATATTTTCTTCGAATTAATCGTTACAGGAAGTCGGGGAATGACTTATAGTATGATCATTCATTTAATTATAATTCGACATTATATATGACGAATTATATTTAAAAAATCATTGAGTAAGGCTTTGTCCTAATAGAACGCGATTAGGCGACCATCGCAAGTTCGCACGAATTTTGTTCGTATGAACCCGCGATCAAACATACAGGTGTCGAATAGGCGCGTCAAACATACAGCTTGCGTCGTCGTGTTCTATTAGGACAACGCCGTAGAACTCTTAGTCGAGTATTTTACTTTATTTTCGATTTATGAAATCTTCTATGCATTTACTAGACGGACATTGATGCCTTAAACAAACGCGCATGCAGTGTATAAAAATTACCGGATAACACATCCAATACGCAGTAGGTCATATCTTATAGTATGGTACAAATCACTATTAACATCGTCGCAAATGACAAGCCACATTTTTAACCCTTGCACCCGAGGCCTTTTTCGCTTGAATAGTAAGTGGTGAGCGAGAGTCACCTCTTGAGTGCAAAGGGTTAATCAAAGTATATATATATTTTAGTCGTGTTCACTATTAGGATCTTGGGGGAGCACATTTTTTATAGTATCAGGGAATATGCATTTTTGAAAACATACTGTATATAAGAGCATTAAACGTGTAAAAAATTATCGAATATCACATCAAATACGCAACAAGTCGTATCTTATAGTATGGCACGAATCACTATCAACATCGTCGGAAATCCAAGCAACATTTTTAACCTTTTGCACCCAAGGCCTTTTTCGCTCGGCTAGTAAGTGGTGAGCGAGAGTCATCTCTCGAGTGCAAAGGGTTAACCCTAGCGTGTCACTTTTTTCGGGACATCCTTGCCACACTCGGGGTTGTGGGACCCCATTCAGATTTTTAATCATAACTCCGAGTAAAATAGTCGTAATTCGATGCCTTTTTTTTATTCGATAGCCAATTAGTCGAGAAATCTGTCTGTGCATTGACTGAATCGACAAAGTTAAGAACTTCTGAGATACACTCGATTAAAAAAAAATCTCTCGCGAAAAGCGGAAAATTTTGATTTTACGTTTTTTGTTCGGGTTTCTCCGACCCCAGTGGGGCATGCGAGGGGTAATCAAAGCATATATATATTTTTGTCCTGTTTACTATTAGTATATTGGGGGAGTACATTTTCGATAGTATCAGGGAATATGCATTTTTTAAACATACTAGATTATAACAGCATTAAACGTTTGCTTGTAAGATTGGTGTTTGCTGTTAACAAATATGGGCATAATTTATGCAATTGCTAAAATATCAATAAGCAGTACTATACTTTTTGCAGTAACTACGTATGGCTATAAAATATTAGTGCCCCTCAGGGAAATGTATTATAAAATATGGTTAAAATAAGGTTGCAAACACCATACATTTCTCTCAGTATACGTAGCCACATCGCTAACCGGAAACTCCCTTCGGCAGGGCCACCAACTTGATGGTCTAAACACATGAGCTGCTCTTGCCCGTCACCTTATTGTCAGTGCGTGGTGGCGCTCTCCCTCTAGTTCGCTCTTTTCACGACTCATATCCTGCGAACGTGCTCAAACACCATGCTATTTGCAGAATTACGTTCTGATTTTTATCTACGTACTCGACCCACCGACACGTCGGTCGGATCTCTCTTATGCTGACTCTATTGCAGCCTTCCAAAGCCGTCGTAAGCACGTTCAAATTACCCCGTTGAGACCCTTAGTGGCTGCGACTCGGTTGCGGGCAACGCCGAGGGAGGGCGTGCCATTCGCAATGACGTGATGTTCTTATCGCCGCGTTATATCATGTATAAATTGATATGTCATACTGAGAGGTAAAGTAGAGCGGGTAATGAGGGGAAATAAAAAGCGACGAAATAAACCACATTTTGCAGTTTACTGAAAATATTGTTTTTTTATTCTGGAAGAATTTGACTTGACAGTGTGCATCGCTCTATAAAATTAGATCGCATTTGTTTGAGCAATGGCTGTGGCCGGACGCGTTATTATATTCCTTTCGCCCTTGGTATTGTGCCCTTACTGTTGGAGGCTAGAAATCGCTGCGTGGAGAGTACAAATTTGGACCAGAAAGAGTGAAAAAAGGGAAAAAAGATAATTTCCGATCTGAAAGCGATAGAAAGTAAATTTAGGGAAATACCACTGCCAAAAAATGCTTGTGTGCACAAGCTTTCACATACATTATACCTATTTGAATAGAATATATCTAACTGTGAGCTTGTATTGGTCATGAAAAGTAACCATTTGTTTCACCATTAGTTAAAAATGTTGGAGACCTACAAAGGCAGATGTCGATGTATGACGCGATATATATACAGGGTGCCCTACTAACATTGAAACATCAAAATCCAAAGCCGCTGAAACGCCTGTCGAGCGGAATGGAAAAGCTGATAAAGTGCCATGATTCGAGTTTCATTTGCTGGACGTTCTCGAATTGATTGCAAAGTCAACTTTGTGTTGCTTTTTCAATGCGACCGTCTTTTAATACAGCAGAATCATATTCCACCTAAAAAAGAAATAATTACCTTTTGTCCGAACCCTTTTTTTCATTGGCCATTACTTTTGAAGATGTACGAAATCATTCCCATCTTTATGTGAAGCAAATAAACTGAACGAATCATAAAAAATCTTCAACGTGCAAGATGAAAGGGTTATTTGATATTTCTGGGAAAAAGGTCCTGATGTCCCTTATTTGATTCAAAGTTCATCACTCGTACACCAATTATCACGGTTCATAACTATAATAACTGTTGTCACTCTACCCTGGCGATTAAATATCCGGCGGAACTGTAGAGATAAATATTTAAGGCCTTAGGCCACTCTAGGATTTTCCAAAAATGTTTTTTTTTTTGTTAAAAAGGTACCTTAGTACCTATAAAATTATATTCCAAAAGATCATAGGTGCGAAAAGTCTCTAAATACTCGATTTTCGAATTCATCTGCAGGCATCACAGATTAAAGGTATTGAAACATTATTCATGTCGTGACTTTTTACTAACTTTAAACGCGTTTATCTCGAAACTACATTTTTCAAGTCGGCCGCACTCATAACTCAAACAAATTTCAACCGATTCACTTGAAATATGAACTGTCTATTTAGAATTACATTTTGTAAGGAACTACGTAGAATTTTTTAATTATATTGCATAGTTCTTTTTGTGAACAATTTTCTGATGATTCTCTCATGGCATTTTATACTTTTTGTTGTAGAAATGCGCCATTTTGACAAAAAACAATATAAAAAAATCCTACGTAGTTCTATAGCTATTCTTATAAATAGTCGAAAAAAACTTTAATGTACCGTTATAAGACAAAAATTACAGGAGCTGTTGGTTCGGCCGTTGACCTTCCAGAAATAAACGCGTCATCGGAAAAATGCTGCACAGTCGCCGTTTTGGCATGTATCGCTGTGAAAAAAATAATGTTGTATATATACAACATTATGCACGTAATGACTATAGTCATGACGTGCATAATAAAATCCCTATTTTGTAAATTCGATTTATTTTATGGTTTTGCTGAAAAAAAAAAAAAATGCTCTTTTATGGCCTCTAGCGTGGCCTAAGGCCTTAAAAAACTTAGTCTAGAGACAAACTGGGTCCTACATGTGTTTACCAGTGAATACATTTTTAAACCAGACAGAGATCAAAACGAATACTTTGCTATCACTAATTACGATGCCCATGATGTCGTTTATCTAATCGCGACAAAATACACATGAGAAATTTCTTCGTGCTGGTAGAAAAAATCCAAGTTGCAATAACTTCGGGCAATATCTCCAAAAGTAATGATCTGATAGAAAAAAACTTTCTCTTCGCGGTGCACACGAATCTGGGATAAAAAATATTGCAGGCGTTCATCAGATGAAAGAACGATATATATCGTCTTACTCGTCCTTCGCATTCTGCTTCCATTTTCTTCTTTCGCGTCACTGCGAAGTCTCAATATGAATAGGACAACCTGTAGATGAACGTATATAGATTACGGTATGCACAATCGTACTGAAGAGCGAAGAATGAGCGAGGACAAGTGGCGAGTTGTATAAATCCAATTTGCGAGCAGCATTGCTGGGTGGAGGGTGTACGGATGTTGGAGGGTTAGAGTATGTAGTGAAATTCCAAGTACGTCGGTATACATTGAGTTGGGACAGCAATAGTGCCAACTGGCTAGGTGTGCGCACGTGTATGTGGGTGACACGGCGCTTCATTCATTAGCTCTTATTAGGCTACATTATGCAAAAATGAGTCAACTAACTTGTCAACCGAAATATACATAAATTACAACGTGCGTTTCTCTTGAATCAGAATACATAAAAGAGTAGATAGGGATTGTCTGTGTGTATGTAAATGTGTAACAGATAGAGAGATAGGAAGGAAAGGAAAATGCAGCGACTTAGAGAATAGAGGACCAAAACCTCTTACACTTTGCCACTTTCAATTAAATGCTCGTTTTAATTAATTGCTTAATGAAAAATTATTAACATTAATTTTTTATTACGTACTGTGTTGTCCACCATAAAAAACGTACGAATGATTAATTCAAATAATACTTATTTCGGATTATTATAAATCATGAATTAATGGCTACACAGGTCAACATCCGATTTCGGGCCGCAAAATTGTAAATTTTTTTCCAAATCTCATCTTTATTACATAGGCATTAACGATCTTTGGAAAACGTTCATAATAATATACAGAATCGGAAAAACGTTTATAATAATTTTTATAATAATTGACCGTATATGCAGCCGTCATTCCGGCGACAAATGGCAACCATACGTCATCATTCGCGTACATAATGTTTCATTCTAAATTTTATTTACACATACGTATATGAATGAGAATACAGGATGGTCAATCTACAGAGATATACTGTCATGTGCAGAAGTAACGCATCTATAAAGAAGTACTATGAGCAAGCTTGAAAGTCAGTGGTATGTCATTTCGCCGAAGTGTAAACGCCGTTTGTTTCATAGTATTACAGGGTCTTCTCACTTTAGACGCTAAAAAAGGCTATTTCCGTGATTTTTTGATAGGTTTATGTTATAGATATTGATTATAGATTATATTATAGATATATTATAGATATTGAAGTTGTTACACTTAATAAATACACTTTCGAAGTACATTTAAAAAAAAATTATTTATGTAAGTCACTATTTATAGACAAAAATGGTAGTTGAAAAAATGTCCTAAAAAATTGTAGGTCTTGATGAAATCTCGGAGATGGATCATCTGAAACAAAAAGTCAAACGGTTTTCGATTCAGTATGTTAATGGCTATAGCCCATATCATACGATTTTTTATATAACCAAAAATAACAAAATGGCGGACATTTTTCGAAAAAAAAAACAAAAAAACTTGTTTTTTCACCGTTTTTGGCAACAAAAAAGAGTAAATATGAACATTTGAAAAAATCCTTAATATGCGCTATATGTGTAGTTGTAAAGAATATGTGGTTAAAATTTCATAAGGATCGGTTCAGTAGTTTCGAAGATTTTATCAAAAAGCCGTCGAAAAACGCTGTTTCGAGAAAAACGCGTTTAATGTTTTTTTGGGTTACATAAATGCATGAAAAAAAGTTTTTCGTGTATTTCGAAAGTGTGTTTATTAAATATAACGACTTTTATATCAATATCTATATTATAACCCTATCAAAAACAATTCATAAGAATAGCGTTTTTATTTTAGCGCCTAAAGTAAGAAGTCCTCTTAAACATGTCAAATATCGTGTCAAAAAAGAGTGTTTGTGGGGAATTTCCCTGCACTAATTTATTTTTGAAAAAATCTGCAGCTGAAGCACACAGAATTCTTGTTAAGACTTACGGCGGCTATGCTCTGTCGGAAACAACATGCAGTGATTGGTTTAGACGCTTCAAAAATAATAATTTTGATGTGTTGAATTAGAGGCATAACTTCTTGAAGACTCATATCAGACTAGCTGAACTTGCAGAATCATTAGGAGTTGATTACACAACAGTTTCGAAATGTTTTAAAGCATTAGGAATGTTTCTTTTCGAATAAATCATACATTTTCACGAAAAAAAGCAGCCAGAACTTATTCAACATCCCAATAAATATACACATTTTAAATTATTATCAATATTTATTAGCTAAATCAATATTTGGTTGATCCATCCTTACCCTTAATTACAGCCGCGATTGTTTTTGGCATAGTCGCTACTGGCCTACGACACTCCTCGTCTTTTATGGCGTTCCACTCTTGCTACGGAGCGACTTTAGATGCCTCTGTTCATGTTATGGAGCGTTGCCATAGCTCCTTCTTCAAAATACTCCATAAATGCTCAATAGGATTGAGGTCTGGAGACTGGTAGGACCATAGTCGAGCAGATCAATGTCTTTTTCGTGTATCCATCTCATTGTGACCATGGATTCGTGACATGGCAGGTTGTATTGGAATTTTTCCTCGCACATATTAATATCACCGGATATTTTGCAAAAAGAAGAACCCAGGGTCATTTCTAGGATCAGTAAAGATTTTTTACTATCCATTCGATCATTATAAATAATCTTTTTTTCCTACACTACTGGCCGCCATGCAGCCTCGGATCTGTCCACATCCGTACTTTACTGTGGTTACCACCCATTTTGGGTTGTATTTTTCACCCACCCTTCGCCTTACGACCGTTACACCAGGGGTGCCAAATATCTGAAAATCAATAAAAAAAAATCACATCACTAGCCCTCAATAAAAAATTGTTGGGAAGACTTCTTGTGACGATAGTCATTATTTTTTTTAAGAATAGATGTAATAAACGTATCTGAACGTTTGTCATAGCACATTCGACCAATCCTCCACAGTCCACTGTTTACGAGCCACAGTCTACGAGCCCACTCTAAATATGCTTTCTTGTTTTTATCCGATAGCCATAGTGCCTTCGTGGCCTTGCAGCCTTTAACCCCTTAACTGTCAGTGACACACATATGGACAGAAAAAAGTCGTGCCATTTTTGTGTAATGACACATATGTGGGCATTTAAAAAAATAAACATTTTTTTACTACATCGATTTGACTGTCATGTGGTAAATCATCATTTTTGAGGTCGCTGAATCCGAATCTGAAATCGAATTTCTAAAATTCAAAATGGCAGATACAATATGGCGGACGCAAATTCGAAAAATAGTTTGACTTCGACGAATGTGAATATGGTATGGTTTTCGAGGTCGCTGAACCCGAATGAGTGATTGAATTTTTTTAATTCACAATGGCGGATCCAATATGGCGGTAGAAAATTCGAAAAGTAGTTGGATTTCGACCAAAATTTGTATCTTTAGATGTCTGTGGTCGCGAATTTCGAATTTGAGTCCTGACTCTAAGTCTGATTGAGGCCTGACGCTCGGCTACATTATGACGAATAAAAATTGAGCAAACCATTTATGACGAATTATCCTTAGTAGAAAATGTAAAAGAATATTTGTTTTGGTTTTATATCTCGCTCTCTGCCGAACCCAGAGTCACGATTCGAGGACATGGGGGGTGTTGACTCCGATTTTTTATTTTTTTGTTATACTTTTTTCTGCCTGTTCTCTATCGATTCACACGTAACTCCGACTGCTTGAAACGGCTTAAAGCCCATTGTGAAGCAAGCCGCTAACATTTAAGGGGCTATACCAGTGTGAACGCTGAAAATTTGGGTGATTTTCGGAATTTTTTAGAAGAAAAATACTCAATTAAATGTTTTGGAAAATTGAGAATATATTTGGCTATATTTGACCCATATTACATAATTTTTTCATAGAAAAATATTGAGATCCAAAACTTTCTCTACACTGAGAAAAACGTTTGGTACCGTAAAAAACAAATGGTATGAATCAACCAAATCCTGCAATTGCGGGTGGCGAACGATATGAAAAATTCAATTGACTGCAAGATTTGGTTTAATTACAAATATATATTTATTTTCGGCAAATAAACTTCTTCTTGATCCAAAAACGCACAGAGTACTTTCAATTCTAATTTCGGTGTCCTGAAACCAAACTTTATTTTAACATACTGAACGGTTGGGTCGCTAATCTCTCCCTCAAAAGCATTTTTAAAATATATAGTTCAACGAAAAACGTATACAGTAGAATGAAACATGTGTGCATTTACTGAATTGCAGAGCATATTTCAGTCAATACATAATATTTTAGATAAAAGTTGCTGCATAGTCCGTACCACTGAAGATATATTTAAAAAGAAAACCCCCCAACGCTGCTATAGTCGACCCAACTGTATGTTGGTTTGCCCTGAATGACGGAGTAGGTTCTGACAACTGATATTATAACACAGTTGAAGCTGCATACAGTAAGTTCAATCAAAATTGGTTTTACACCAATCGAATAAATGGCAGATAGAGCATCAGCTTAACATGAACCAAATGAACATCGAGTCACTCTAATAAAATTTCGATATGAGAATATGCAACGTATACACCCGAGTCGAAATTTTTAGCCTCCTCTGAACCCTCGCAGGACCCATTTCTTTTATAATACATAAGCCGCCAGCCTCCGTTGAACCTACGAAACCTCATTTGTCGAGTTCAGTGCCATGAAGAGACCTCCTCTTGGCCCAGGGTAGCCTCTGCTAGACCTCCCAAACCTTCTCTCGACCCCCAGTTTCAGTGAAACGTGCAGAGCACAGGCCTCCTTAACCTGCTTTCAATCTCAAACTGTTGCCTCGACCCCACCTAACCTGCTTTCGGCCCAAATTCGATATCTCCTCCATCATCATTCCATTGTGACCTGATCGGTAACCCGTTCGATGACGAAAATAATACGAAATTAATAAAAATACATCGTCCCCTTATCAAATTAATAGTCCAATATTAATATGCGAAAACAATCAAATTTGCTCAATATCGATTTATTATTATTTTATAGGCAATTGATAAAAGAATGCTTGTGTATACAGTCTTACTCCAATTCTATCGGATTAATAGGCATTTTCCTGTGAGAAAAAATCTCACAGGAAAATTCTTTAAAAAATGCCAGTCTATCCAGTATAAGCTTACGCGACGTTTTTCGTTCTTGACATTTATTCTTAAGCCCTCTAGTTCTTGAGTTACATTGCATTATCTAGAATTAGTCTTTTTAGCAAAAAATGAAATAACATTGCGAAAAAAATCGTACAAAACTTTATAAAAAACGCAAATGACGTTCCTGCTACCCCGTTTAAGTTCATCATGGATAAACGTAACAATTTTTTTTCCATAAGTCATGCGTTCAATTCTTGATGGTCGAAAAAAAGCCGAAAATCAGTCACGTATAAAAGTGCGTACCGGGTCGAAAAGAAAATGATAAAAAAATATTTCAGAAAAGCAACATACAGCTGAATTTATTCCCGTCAAAACGCCGTTCGGTAAATTTGGTTATCTTTTTTTTACGAAGCTATGTGACTTTTAGTGCAGCAAGAAATATCAACTGGTGTATCCAAACATTTAAGCGACGGTATATATTATATAATACTTTATATATATAATACTCGAAATATGTGGTTGCGTTAATATATTCGAATATACACTACCAGCCAAAAGTATTCGGACACTTCAGATAACTGCAAAACTTAATATCACTTTGGATCATTGCAAACTTATGGTAGAATAATAATTATTTTACGAAGATACTATAAAGCTCTGTGAAATTACTTAATCATATAGATCTTTATAGTATCTTCGTGAAATAATAAATGAAATGAATTATATTACTCTAACATTATTTGGCAATTATCCAGCGCTCAAAAGTTTTGCGATTATGTGGAGTGTCCGAAAACTTTTAGCTGGCAGTGTATATCTAAATAACATATAATGTTGATTTCTATATGGAACGATAGGGTGTTAATTATAGTCTATTTCATGTTCTGAAGGATTGAAATTGTCGGTTTAGAATTCAATCTCATTCGATTTTTTCTTTTTGTTTTTGTTCGTTTTGTTTTTTTTTGTTTATTCAATAATGAGTTGATAAATGGCGACGGCCGATTACCGTCGATTTCAAATAAGATGTTTGATTTTTCCTTGTTTTCATTTTTAGCACGTCGAAAATTAAAAAAATATTTCCACGTGTATGTATGAAGCATATTTTTATTTTTTCCCGCTAAATATTATGATATTAACTAACCGCGTCTATTTGATTTTTTTATCATTTGTATTAACTAGATTTTTCATAGAACCAAATTTTTCCTATTGCATTCCATTATTAAAATGATTGATTTTAAAAATGTTTATTTATAGAAAATCAATCTATTTAATACCGTCCAATAACTACATATTTTATTTGATCCTAATAAATCTGTGATTCGGTTTCATCAGTTTAACATTTTCATCTGTTCAAAAAAACAATTTAGTCAAGTTCACTGAATGGATCTAGTTATTTTTTTTAATTTACCTTAAATAGAATATTTGTAGAGTTAAGCATTTTTCTATTTGATTGAACTAATGGTCCATCTTTATTGCAACACTCATATCAAGGGGGCGGGGGGTAGTGAAGGTGGAGAGAGAGGAATTCACTACCCCCCGCCTTGTTTCATATATATATATATATATATATATATATATATATATATATATATATATATATATATATATATATATATATATATATATATATATATATATAAAATTCCTCTCTCTCCACCTTCACTACCCCCCGCCCCTTTGATATGAGTGTTACAATAAAGATGGACCATTAGTTCAATCAAATAGAAAAATGCTTAACTCTACAAATATTTTATTTAAGGTAAATTTAAAAAAAATAACTAGATCCATTCAGTGAACTTGACTAAATTGTTTTTTTGAACAGATGAAAATGTTAAACTGATGAAACCGAATCACAGATTTATTAGAATCAAATAAAATATGTAGTTATTGGACGATATTAAATAGATTGATTTTCTATAAATAAACATATACATACACACACACACACGCACACACACACACGCGCGCGCGCGCGCGCGTGTCTGTGTGTCTGTGTGTTTGAAAAATCTATAGCTTATGTGATACAACAAATAGTTGGAGGTGTTCATTTGGTCTCTTATGCCATATCAGCGACCAAATTGTTATAAGCACTCGGTAGCATAGGGGCAGCGGCGCGTAGTTATGAGTAGGTAGGACTAGGTTCAAATCGCATATAGGGCAAATATTTTCTTCGAAAAAAATCATTTCCAAAGGCCAGGGAATGACGAATTACGATGAAAAATCCTTGTAGTAAAGCTCTCAAATAATGCGTTCATTTTATTTTCGATTTATGAAATATTTTTTGCATATAGTACACTAAGCTTTACAGTGTACATCGTAAGCAAATGAATATTAATTTGAATCTCATCTTTATTAACATATATCAATATATTTGAAAGAAATATGATCGTAGTAGGCTGGGAGACAAGGAAAAAAACCTATTTTATTTAAATAGATTCTATATAAATTAATTTTTTTGTTTAGCCGTGTACAGTAGGCCGAAAGGGGGGGCAGTAGGTTCTGCGGGAGCGCTCGAAGTAGGCCCACCTGAGGTTCCGTAGGTTCAATTGTGACCCTCCCTGACCTCCTTTGAGTCAAAAAGTCTACTTTCTGCCATGCCGGAGGTTCATCGGAGGCTCTAACGCATGGTACTTTCAAACATTGTACCCTCCTTTAGATACCCAATAACCCACTCACGCCGATTTCTGCTCGCCTTCATTTTGTGGGTTGAACGCGGCTCGAAAATTTCGACTCGGGCATTGAATTGGTAGAAAATCAATTGAATATAAATTATCGAAGAAAGTATTCTCCCTACGATGAATTATAAATACAAATGGAAGATGAAGACAATAAGGTAAATGGATCCGCTAAATTATGAGACAAGATGATTAGTAATTTTTCAATAATGCCTGTTTATTAAAGTATATATTAAAAATACTGTGATGGTACTCAGAAACAACTTTTATTGATTAATCTACGTCGATGTACGACTGTACGCTGTCAATTGTAAGATAATTTACAAAGCGCTCTGAGAAAATTACATAGTTAAAACTTAAACGCAATCTGCGTGTTGAAAAAACAAATAAAAGAGAAATCCAATTAAAATAACGTGTACAGATAAATAATATATTTTTCTGATGTATCGAGAATTTATCTGCAGGCCACATAACAGAAACCATCAGATTTTGTGTGTTCTCGAAGTGGAATTGGCGTAAACAAGTTTTTTTGCTTTACGCAACGCCAGTTCTCAGTCATAGTTACACGAAACGCATGAAGATGGTTTGAGGAATTCAAAGTTCTTAACATAACGACTAAGAAGTAAATTCCCGAATCATTATTTATAAAACTATGCGTCATTTTACCACATACGAAACTCTCTTCTCGCTTATCCATTACAACAATCATATTTTTCTCGTACAAAGTCCCATTTATCTCGACCTATTTCGGATTGAAAAGTACGTTTTCTAAGGTCTCGGGTAAAGAATCTTTGTAAAATTCGCAATCACAACGTTCGGATAAAGTTATTTTCGTCCCAGGGCCTATTTCCAGCCTACGTTCAAATCCTTTCTTCGAAGCTAATCTTTGAGCAAATGTTAAATGCTGTCTTTGTACCAACGTATAACAAATATTCTTACGTGACCGGATATTATTTGCCTGATTTTTTTATCCTCTGTGTTTTCCTTCGAAACGCATGCAAGATATGTTCCAAAGAGGACCAATGTGTGGAAGTGCGAACGCAGCCCCGTCCGTGCGTTAAAATATCAATGTCACAGACTACAGCGTGGTTGCGACGAACTATTAGCGGCTTCAACCGAGTGTCCACGTGGTTGGATTTACCGAATTTAATCGATATCTGAAATTACGGGAGAACAATGGCTCGTGCCCGCAAAAAAATCTCAATCACGATTCCCTTAGCAATCCTTCAAAGCTTATGCACTTGGTGAATACGCAACGTTAAAACAAACTCACCGGCTTCCACTAAATTTACTATCAACATCCGAAAGATGCCGTACAATGTTTTTCCCGAAGGATAGCACGCAGCGTGACAACAACGACGGGCACAAAGAAATGACGATCGTACACTTACCTCGAAATGCAGCAACAAGCGACTGAAGTCCCCAATCTATCAAGATGTCTTCTACTTCGCACATTTTTATATTTTCGATGTAAATCGTCTCACAAAACTTATCACAATTACTATTGTAGTTTTCTACACGCTCACAGGGGAGATGCACGTGAACAGCCGGAAGTCGAAAGGGCGATCGTAGCGCTGTTCGTGCATGCATCTGAAACTACACTGATTCGCGATTTCCACTAACTAATCGCTCACAGCGATCGAACAGAGCGCGTCCGTGGTAGGATTTGCCGAATAAAGTCGTTATCTGGAAATCGTGCCGGGAAAAAAGTGATCGATTGCATCCACAAGAACTCAAGTAGCAATAGCAATCAATAGCTGAAAAATATGCACATCGTAGAAAAAAGGAAACATGGTCATACCTCGAAGTAACTTTAATTAAATCATTTGTTTCAATTAACTTATTCTATTTCTATTTTGTTTCTATTATATTTCTATTTATATTTCTATTTTGACATGATAATTTGGTTGGTCCAACTAAACTGGCTTTGTCACTTGAATCGAATTGTATTTCAAGCGAGTAAAATTAGGATGCTTCAAGCAAAATTGCTTCAACTATATATACATAGTTGGTATTACCAAACGTTTTTCTGAGTGCACTGCTGACATGATTCCGGCCGATTGAGTAGCTGAAACCGAAAATGGAAGAAAACTGTCGTTAAACTGGTAGGTATTTCCTGTACAATGACGTAGGGTTTTCGAAACATATCAAAATCTAACAAAGTGACGTAGTTATGAAAAATGGTCTGTTTTCTTACCTATAAAATGGTCGTTCTTTTCAATGCCAAATCGTCAATTTGCATCCAATCAAAAATACCCTACGTCATTGTAGAGTAAATATGTTGAAGAGTACTTAGTTCAAATTTCAAATCAATCGGATAATTGCTCTTTGAGTTACAATATCAGCAAATTTAAAAAATCTCATTTCCAGAAAATCGCGTTAAAAGATTTAACTATCGATTTTTGCAAGATAAAATGATATTTACCACAAAAACTGCTAATTACGGGATATTCTTAAAAGTATAAAATGTCGAAAAAGGCAAAAAATCGATTTTTTGAAAGTGTCACACTGGTATAGCCCCTCAACTATTCTGGCTATTGCAGCCTGAGATTTTTTTTCGTATAAAAATTGAATCTGTGGCGGTTATCCCCACTAGTTTCAGTTCTTTTGAGCATAATCGATAAAACGGAAGTGAGTCTTCGGAGGTACGTGCAGCAGAGCACAAAACTAAGGCACGTAGTTATATTGTAAGCAGCGAGGATAGATTGAGAATATTACTTAAGGGGTTAGGCCACTCTAGGGGCCGAAAAAATAGGCTTTTTGGGGATTTTTTTTCAGAAAAACTACAAAATAAATCGAGATTACAAGAAAGGGTGTTTATCATCCATATCAGTGACTGTATACAACAATTTTTTTAAAGCGATTGATTTCAAAATGGCGGCTGTGCAGCGTTTATCTCAAAACTGCATTATTTAAATTGGCCGGAAACAGAACTCAGACAATTTTCATCCGATTCACTTGAAATGTTGAATATATCTGACGCAAATTTTTGGAAAGTGAAAAATTTGCCTAAAAAATGGTCAGATAATTGTTAATAACAAATGAACTATGCAATATAAAAAAACCCTACGTACTCCCATAGACAATGTATTTTTCAAGATATATTCAATATTTCAAGCGAATCGGATGAAAATTGTCTGAGTTATGTTTCACGCCAACTTAAAAAATGCACTTTTAAAATAAACGCTGCACAGCCGCCATTTTGAAATTAATCGCTCAAAAAAAGTCATTGTATACAGTCACTGATATGTATGATAAACACCCTTTTTTGTAATCTCGATTTATTTTGTAGTTTTTCTGAGAAAAAAATCCATAAAAAGCCTTTTTTCGGCCTCTAGAGTGGCCTAAGGCCTTAAGGGGTCTTCTCACTTTAAACGCTAAAGAAGGCCATTTTCATGAATTTTTTGGATAGGTTTTATTATAGATATTGATATTCAAGTTGTTACAGTTAATAAATACACATTTGAAATACAATAAAAAAAATTTCTATGTATTTATGTAATCCAAACAAATTTTAACCCTTTCAATACGGCGAAAAATCAGTTTAGGGCGCCTCATTATCGGGAACAGTTATTTCTCCTCCAAGCGATTATTACGATGAAATAACTTTTCCTTCTGAAACTTGCTCAATAAGGGTGCGAATTCCTCAGCACTAAAATGCGCCTATGTTTTTCAGTAACTGGGACAAATGTTATCCCATCCATAATTTCAGAAAATTTCCAAACTAGGATACCATATGTCCCGTCAGGTGTGAAAGGGTTAAACGCGTTTTTTCGCGAAACATGATTTTGTGACGGCTTGTTGATAAAATGTTCGAAACTACTGAACCATTCATTATGAAAATTTAACCACATATTCTTTCTAACTATAGGGATAGCGCATATGAAGGATTTTTTAAAATGTTGATATTTACTTTTTTGCCAAAAGCCGTGAAAAAAGACTTTCTTTGTTTTTTTTTTTTTTCGAAAAATGTCCGCCATTTCGTTATTTTTGCATACATAAAAAATTGCATAATATGTACTGTAGCCATTGACATACTTAATCTAAAACGGTTTGATTTGTTTGTTTGGAATGATCCATCTCCGAGATTTCGACAACAGCGCAGACCTTCATTTTTTTTCGATATTTTTAACTACCATTTTCGTCTATAAATAGTGACTTAAATAAATAAATAAAAAATGTTAAATGTATTTCGAAAGTGTATTTATTAAGTGTAACAACTTTTATACCAATATCTATAATATAAACATATTAAAAAAAATGCATGAAAATATATTTTTTTGCGTCTAAAGTGAGAGGACCCCGTAAAAATACGAATGTCCTGACGACCGTTAAAAGCATGCCTTATTGCCATTCTGGAACCATGTCTACTGTTTAGTTTGTCGATTATACAAACCATACAAGTGACGATGTACAATAGAATGATATCCGAGGAGTAGATTCGCCGAGAAGGTAGAATAATATAGGTGCATTATACTTTTGCACATAGGCTGTACTTGGCGTGATTATATGGATCTAAGCCATTGAAACTGGCGAAAACCACACAAGTCGTTCTCTTGCACGATTGCACAATCTGCCTATACGGTTAACCAAGGGTTTGACCGAACTGGTGGTTGAATCCTTGGCTCCCACTTTCGCGTTACTCTCATCGGTACTTGTGAGATTATTCACGAGAGCATGGGCAGACCGCCCTTCGATATTGGCAGAGTGGTGCCCTCATCAAACCGTGCGAATATACACGTGCACTATATAAACACTAGCAGTTTCTATTACCTGTGGCGGTATACACTGATGCATCATACGTGGAATAATATATAGGGTTCGTTCATGCCTCGCTGTACATGAAAAACAGCATGAATGCTCCGAAAATAAAGGCACTACATTCACATATTTTCTTTGCTGTACATTTTTTTAAATTTAAATCTTTTTATGCCATTTTTCTCAATTTAGTCTATTTATGCATTCAGAAAATAATAAAGCTTTGATACTTCAATTGAATTGATTCACAAAATGTCGCTTAGAGAGAACAATTTGAGCTCTAGAGCGTTCTATCTGTTAAATGGATTGGAAAATGTTAACTGAAGTAAAAAAAATCGGAAAAACTTCAATTGAAAAAGAATCAAAAGGAACGAAAAAATTATTTGAAAAATCCCGAACTCGATAAATGCATACGCAGTCATTTTTATTATCTATCAAACACTAAATCCCCATTTTTTTTAAATTTAGTTTTCTTCACTTTCATTTTGCTTAGTATCAATTATTTTTTTTATCTACACTTATGTATAGGCGATTACTGTTTTCTTGCAATACTTTACACGATCAGACGCACCACGAATCTCCGATAAATATTTATGAAGGAGGAAAGGAGGATAGGTTACTTTTTTCTCACAATTTTCTTTTTCTTGGACAGATCCGCAGGGCGGGTATATTCTCAAGGTATCTTAAGGATACATATGCTACAGATAATATATAGCGAGAGGCGCAGTATACAGAGCAGAGACTGAAACAAGAAGTCATGCGTAGACACACATCCCCGAGAATCGCATACATGTACATACAGACACTGAATCACACGAAAAATGAATCCTCCCTTGACGGCTTTCTTCCACCTATCCCTTTTTTACGCGAAAATTTGCTTCGCTCGAATAGTCGAATTGATGATCCGCTTCGCATAAAACCGACGATCTCATCGCCGAGAGTCGAGAAAGAACTGATATGCAAAGGGCGTTTCGCTGGTTTGTGGTCATCCTTCCCACACGAAAAACTCGTCTGTGGTGGCGGAATTTCCCATCCTCGTATTTACATAACTCTCATATTTTCAGCCTCGGTTTCCCCTCTCACACGTACAGTCTCATCGTGCTCTCTTTTACGATTCCATCTTCCTCCCTTACTCTATACCCAACGAAGAACCGTTTACGCGTCTGTTCGCCTTGATTCTACACACATTGAACCTATATTATTTTTTCACGATGTTGAAGTTTGAATCGTTCGAATGCAACGAAAAATAATCACTTTTAATTTTCAACATTTTGCTGTGATAATCACTGAAACGTTTTTCCGCATTCTTATCAGAGATTCACGACCTCAATTTTTGAAAAAAACGTCTTTGGATAAGCATAAAAATAAAGAAATGGAAAATGAACAAAAAATTCGTTGCCTTCCGAAGATGCAAATTGTAACGTCCCATTTTGTCCACCGTAGGCATTACGCGTCATTCCCTACACACAACTAAATGTATATGTAGGGTAAGTCCGGGGTAGTTGGCCACAGTTTTTTCAAGGATCCGTCAAAATAAAAGTACAGACCTTTTTTGGTCTATCTTCATTTGTAATTAAACTTTGAACGTTTAACTTTAAGATAATTTACGAAATTAAAACAAACTCCTATCAGATCAACCTGAAAATTACTATTTTCCCGAAATCACGATTGGCTATCTCTCCCGGAGTATCCGGGTTTGATGGCTATAGGAGTAGAGGTGAGATGACCAGTTACCCAGCATTATGCTCTCGGTTTTCTCTTTGGTTTTATGTTTAGATTCTTAATTCTTTTTTCTTTTGGCCACATCTAGAACACATATAATCGAAATCAGTATAATTTTTGTGTACGTAAAGTTGGCACACTGTCCACTGTGAAGCCAGTCTTTGATTAGACGAGGTTCATATAATTTCCCCGCAACATTTTTTGTCATTGCTCTTATATCGTCTTCCTAAGGTCTTCCTAGGTATTTCGTAGGTCCCAGCGGTCGCCTGAATCGACAATTCATCATTTTTTACAGCACCGATAGCTGCTTTCAATGAGTTTTGAGTCCAGTTCCCTCGTAGAGCAATTGCTTTTCTCTTGTACTTATTAGGCATCTAAAACAAATGTAGAAAAAATAAATTACTTGAACACATTACAACTAATACTATGGTCATCACACAGCGACTGTACGTGGCCATCTCTCCTAATCTCCCGGGAGAGATGGCCACATCTAAAATGTAAACAAGTAGAAACAATACATGCGAAATCTTGAGGTTATAACAAAGCACTGTTCGTGAACTATTCGAGAAATATGACAGTAACCATTACTTTTACAAAACAACACCACCACAAGGTAAAACATGAAACCTCCGAAAAAATTTAGTAATAGACAGAATAATCAACAAGGATTTTACTTACTCAACATGTTTTTTGCCAAACTTTTGCTCGTACACTTACACCTGCGCACGATGCGGAGCGAATTAAGCAGTAACAGGTGAAACCTAGTGCGCGGTTCTATGAAATATTTCTACTGGCCATCTCTCCCTTATGGCCAACTCCCCCAGAATTACCCTATTTCGAATAAAGGTGGTGGTTGGGATGCACCGAAAATCTTCATTTCTTTTATTCCTTCATTTTACAGAGATTTGAACCTTTTTTCGCAAATTTAGGTTGCCAATCTTGAATAACACTCGTAACAATATTTGGAGTGTTTTTCGTATCTTGCTCTTGTTACATCCTAGAGAATGTGGCTTCTCTCAGTTATTCCCAATATCCACATTTGTCGTTATGAGCTTATTATTATCCGTGTATAAATGGAAGAATAAGGCGCGTAACAGCGTAAAAAAAAACTTCAAGTGGCTCTCGCTGTCTATGTATATTTATATTTACGTCACAGTTTCACCCTAGCCGTCGGAGAGAACGGACGTATACGCGCTGAGAATATTGAATTCCTCTATTGTGAAATAGAAATATACTGTAAATATCGGTGAGGTGCTGCTGTGCTATCGAGATTCGGTGGCATGGCGGAAAAAAGTGGTGGCAGTAATCCGGAGCAGGACACGGTCATGCTGGACATGTCAAAAAAGGACGACACCTCGACTTATAACCAATACCTGCATACGACCCAATCGCCCTCTACGTCATTCCTAAGAAGCCAGGAAGGAGGCGACATAAAGCTGATACTCAGACGAACGCCGAACACCAACGTCCCAGGAAAATCACCTCCTTGGCAGATATTTCGCGCTAAAAAACGCCCAAGAAGGGACTCCCGCGATAACGGGTCAGAAAGCGACCCCGAGACACAATACATTCGCACCAAAAATAGATTTACTGTCCTCACCCAAAACTCAATGGTGACAAACGGAGTAAACACATTGAACAACCAAACAGAGAATCAAATAGCAAACGACAACAGTAGCGAATCGAAACCGCCTCCGATATTGATACCGGCAGTAGATTCAATAAATGCTCTAATCACAACACTAAACGAAATAGTTTCAAGAGACGATTATACATACAAATCTATAAATAGCGACGGCCGCCAATTGAAAATCCTGGCCAAGAGCACAGACGCCTTTAGATCGATTATACACAAGCTAGACGAAATAGGAGCCTCCTATCACACCTATCAACTTAAACAACAACGAGCCTTCAGACTTGTAATAAGATCACTGCATCCCTCCACCTCTCCCCACGATATTAAAGAAGAAATTGAAAAACATGGCCACCAAGTGAGGAATATAATAATAATATATAATAATAAGTGAGAATCCCATTATTCTTTCTAGACCTGGAACCGGCCAATAACAATAAAGCTATCTATAAACTCGATCTTCTTCTCAACGCAAAAGTACAAATCGAACACCCCCCCCCCCCCCCCCCAAAGACCTTAAATAGCGCAATGCACCAGGTGTCAAAGATACGGGCATACGAAAACCTACTGCCGCATGCAATATAAATTGCGTAAAATGCGGAGACGACCATAGCACTGCAAACTGTAAAAAATCGAAAGATACCCCTGCCACGTGCGCACTGTGCGATAAAAATCACACAGCTAATTACAAAGGATGCACTGTATACCGAGAAATGATAGAAAGAAGAAATGCAAACTCCCAGAAATCGCACTGGCCCAGATCAATAGCCAATAACATCCGAGATTCCGCAAGTCAGCCCTCAAGATCACCGCGCACCAGATCACCAGACAGAAACAATCGCACAAGCTATGCCGAGATAGTAAGGTCAAGGCCAAGCGCGGATACAAATAACAACAACACAATAAATACAGAAATATCATCGTTCCTTGTAAAATCTTTCGACGAATTTAAAGTCGCCTTCAAACAGCAAAATGAACTTTTAAATACAATGCTACAACTACTAACTACAGTACTTTCGAAGTTCATCAACACAAAATAAATCACTTTTACAGTATAGTCGTATGGAATGCAAATGGCTTGGCGCAGCACCGCCAAGAATTAACAGCATATTTACACACAAAGAAAATAGATGTTATGCTGATCTCGGAAACTCCTTTCACTGCTAGAAGCTATCTTAAAATTCAAGACTACAATATATATGAAACACTGCATCCCGATGGCACGGCACACGGTGGTACAGCAATTATTGTAAAAAAAATCGATCAAACATTACGAATCAGTTAAAAGCGACAAAGATTACCTACAAGCAACTTCCATAGTCATCGAAGACTGGAAACACGGCCCCATAACTTTAGCAGCTGTGTATTGTCCTCCAAGGCACGTAATAAAAAAAGAAATGTTCTCGGACTTTTTCGGAAGTCTGGAACCGCGCTTCATCGCAGGAGGCGACTTCAACGCGAAGCACCGGTTCTGGGGGTCGAGGCTAGATACCACAAGAGGGCGGGAACTGTATAAAAGCATGTACGAGAAAAACTACGATCAATTGTCACCAAGGGAACCTACATACTGGCCCACAGACGTGAACAAAATACCAGATGTTCTAGATTTTTTCGTAACGAAAGGAATAGTCAAGGGACATACACTCATCAAAATCGATCTAGATCTCTCATCAGATCATACGCCAGTCACTTTGATCATTAGTGCGAGAGTCCTCTTCCGGCAACGTTTACCCTTTCTATATAATAAAAAACGGACTGGGAAATGTTCCAAGATATAATACAAAGCGACATCAACCTGAAAATGTCTCTAAAAAACGGCGACGATATTAATGCAGCCAGTGACTATCTAACAAAACTAATACAAGACACAGCTCGGCTAGCCACACCCCAAATAGAAACAGAAGTTCGCGAGAACTATTATCCGAGAGAAATAAGAGATAAAATAGTTGAAAAAAGAGAATTGAGAAAAAAATGGCAGGTAACAAAAAAACCCCATCGATAAAACGAACTATAATAGAGCTATCCGCTATCTAAAAAAGTCGATAAGAGAATTTCGAAATAAATCTATACAATATAACCTACAGAATCTAACAAATACGGCGAACACAGACTACTCACTATGAAAGGTGACAAAACGAATAAAGCAGCCCCAGCAACAAAGTCCACCTATAAAAAAAAAACCAGATAACAGCTGGGCCAGAAGCGACGCAGAAAAAGCAGAGGTATTCGCTAATCACCTATCCAACGTTTTCAGACCGTATCCTGCAAATCAAAATATACCCGAAATACCCGAATACCTCGAGACCCCACTCCCTATGCACCTACCGATAAAACACACCTCGCCAAACGAAATGCGACACATTATAGTAAAGGAATTTAAAGCCAGAAAAGCGCCTGGTCATGACCTCGTCGATGGAAAAATTCTCAAAGAATTGCACAGGAAAGCCATTGTCTTTATAACCACATTATTCAATGCGATAATCCGGCAATCTTATATACCGTCGCAATGGAAATCAGCACAAATTGTACTCTTTCTAAAACCACGCAAACCCCCGAACGAAGTCACTTCGTACAGACCAATTAGCCTGCTACCCACTCTGTCAAAATTGCTCGCGAAAATATTGCTGAAACGAATGAACACAACAATTGACAGCGACGAGCTCATCCCGAAACACCAGTTTGGATTCAGAAATCGACACTCGACAATAGAGCAAGTGAATAGAGTATACAACGCCATATCAAACTCGATTGAGGAAAAGAAATACTGTTCGGCTGTTTTTCTAGATATAAAACAAGCATTCGACAGTCTGGCACGACGGACTCTTGTACAAAATAAAACAAATCCTACCTCAATATTTCTTAATCATACAAGGACAACAAGGATCAAGAGTTCTCACAACTCTATACAATAGAATCCGGCGTAACGCAAGGAAGCGTGCTTGGCCCCGTCTTATACACTCTCTTCCCGGCCGACCTACCCATCGAAGGGAACGCAACCGTTGCAACGTATGCTGACGATACAGCAATCCTAGCAGCCGAGACAGACCCAGCCGCAGCATCAAACGTACTCCAAGTACAGCTAAATAAAATACAGGAGCGGCTCGATAAATGGAGAATAAAAGACAGCGAAACGAAATCCGTACACATCACGTTTGCAACAAGGAAGGGGAACTGCCCACCGGTAAAACTCTATGGTCAGCCACTTCCAATCGTAGATGAGGTCAAATACCTGGGAATTCACCTTAACAGGAGACTTACGTGGGCTAAGCACATAAAAACAAAAAGAAGACAACTCGCTCTAACAGTCAGCAAAATGTATAGGCTCATTAGCAAAAAATCTAAGTTATCGATGTATAACAAACTCATCATCTATAAAACGATGTTAAAACCGATATGGGCATATGGCATACAGCTATGGGGAACAAGCAGTAACTCCAACATCGAAATAGTCCAGAGGTTCCAGTCAAAAACACTAAGAGTCATCACCAATGCCCCCTGGTACGTGACGAACAAACAAATCCACAAGGACCTCAATATGAATCCGATAAAAAAGGAGATACAGTAATTCAGCGAAAAATATCAGTAGAGGATCACCGACCACCCCAATCAACTGGCTTCAATCCTTCTAAATGAAGACATAATAACAAGACGACTTAAAAGATTTAAACCAAAAGACCTCCCAGAGCGATTCCCAGCCTAAACTGTACAGCCCGAAAAATGAAACAAAAATATTTATATGAGTGTATGCGTGTGAGTCAATGTGTGAGCGTGAGTATGGGAGTTTGTAAAAAGTGTAAACTCCTATACGTGTATATACAGGCACAACAATACGAACAATTGTACACACCAGGGAGAGGTATCACTGGATACCCACCTAGATTCGCGTTAAATCCATCTAATGTCAAACAAACAGCTGAGTGTTGTAATAATAACAGATTGCTGTTTATTTATATTAAAAGAAAATATTTACGTCGACCGAAAATCTTGTGTGTGTGTCACCGACCTACTCCAACAGCGAGTCCATTTGGCCACGAGCGAAGGCCTATATTCATCAGAGCGTCTACTGATATCTGAACGAACGAACACACACACAACTATGCACACCGACAAATTTAAGCGAACCACATCATTCTGTCATTTTTCTGTATTATTCCTCTACTGTTCTGTTATAATTAATCCACATTCAAATCTGACTACCCATCTGTAATGATCGTCAGTTACATTTATATGAGCTTGTCGAATTATTCCATAATACCAAAACATCGCGTAAATTCCTTAATTTTATCTTTTCCCACGCATTTTCCCTTTTTACCCTCATCCCGTGCTATTGCGCTAGGCGTAAGCAACAAAGAGGGACACAAAAATATTATGCTCGCCTCCCTTCCGGATGAGACACTCTTATGCTGCAAACAGAAACGTGGGCGATAAACAGAATGTATTGCATTCCAACTGTGTAAACTTCAACTGCGTAATATAGAATCAATAAAACAATGAATATTAAGCGGTGAAGAAGAGAAAGTGTGTGTGTGTGTGTGTGTGTGTGTGTGTGTGTGTGTGCGTGCGTGCGTGTGTGCGTGCGTGCGTGCGTGCGTGCGTGCGTGCGTGCGTGTGTGTGTGTGTGTGTGTGTGTGTGTGTGTGTGTGTGTGTGTGTGTGTGTGAGAGAGAGGGGGGAGGGGTGAGTGGGACCGCAGAAACACTACCACTCCGGAAGCTTGATATTCGATGGGGTCTTGATTGGATCAGAGTCCGAGGTTAATGCGCAAGCATTAGTGATCATTAATATAACATATACCTATTCACAATGGCAGAGATAGAGAATGATGCTAATGATGCGGGCAGGCGTGCAGTATAGCGAGTATTGATCGTATTCATTCGTTAAGCACCCTGATCGATGTATACACACGCAGGTGTTCCTGGGTGTCCGGTACAACTTTCATTATTTCGCGAAGTTGAGGGCAGAGCGATAAAATCGAGGGATCATGAACCAATAGTACGTACTTTGGCAGAGTCGATAAAGAACTTCTTCCCCCTACTCTTCCTTCGTGTGCTCTTTAGAGCTTTTACGATGCCATGCCTTCCAGTTTTACCCCACACTCATCACTTCGCTTTCTCCCCTGGAAAGGCGCCTCCAGTGTTCTCCACAAGCACTATTCCACCGCATATGCACAAGGGCACAGGGAAACCGTGGAAAAACTTTCCTGATACAAGAGGATTTATTTTACAGAGTTTCAGTCGTGTTACCGCCGCAAGCTCATTGAAAGTGCATTTTGATCAGTAGTTGGCACACGAGCCAGTGCATGGCCGCACGGTCACCCATTCGAGTCTTGGCTCAAATGAACGCTGCTTCTTATGGGAAATCGCCAAAGCCGCACACCGACCACCGGCCCACTGCTGTTAGCCATTAAAATCTATTTGCCAATTAGGTTTTAAAAAAAGTCGATTTTTTTCGAGAATTGTGCCTTGTGATAATAAAACAGAATGGCACGAGGTTTTTTTCTTCAATAATTCCAAAGATGTTTTTATACCGTGAAAATTCACACCGTGGACGCTGACGTGAAACGCCACGCCATTGGCGCTAACGGTTGTGGTGTCACGATATTATAGACCATAGAATTATAGGTTATACAACTCACGCGCGATTGTTAATAAATGTGACACTTGCAGAGATTTCGCTTACGAAAACATCTCCCTCGAGAAGTCAAAAGCTACTGGCATTTTCGTACGAAGATGTGTGAAAAGTGAATTTGCGAAGGCAAATTCGACTAATTTGCCGACCACAGACATTTTCATGGTAACAAAGTTTCTGAGCGGGGATTCTCGATTTAACGCCACAGAAATTCGTCGGACCAAAGCTTCTACGTAAATTTAACTTTTGACGAACCACTTTTCGTGGTATTTAAGGGGTCTTCTCACTTTAGACGCTAAAAAGGCTTTTCTTATGTATTTTTTTTTATAGGTTTATATTATAGATATTGATATAAAAGTTGTTAAACTTAATACATACACTTTCGAAATACATCAAAAAAATTTTTAATGTATTTATATAACCCAAGAAAACTTTAAACGCGTTTTTCTCGAAACAACGTTTTTCGACGGCTTGTTGATAAAACCTTCGAAACTACTAAACTGATCCTTATGAAATTTTAACCACATATTTTTTGCAACTATAGCTATAACGCATATCAAGAATTACATTTTTTTTCGAAAAATGTCCGCCGTTTTGTTATTTTTGCATATATTAACAATCGTATGATATGCGCTATATCTATTAACATACTGAATCTAAAACCGTTTGATTTTTTTTGTTTCGGATGATCCATCTCCGAGATTTCATCAACAGCGCAGACCTACTATTTTTTAGGACGTTTTTTTAACTACCATTGTCGTCTACAACTAGTCACTTAAATAAATTAAAACATTTTTTTAATGTATTTCGAAAGTGTATTTATTAAGTGTAACAACTTTAATATCAATATCTTTAATCTAAACCTATCCAAAAAGTTCATGAAAACAGCCTTTTTCGCGTCTAAAGTTAGAAGACCCCTTAAACAGAGAGAAATGAAATAAGTCTCATATGACTTACGGGGGGGAAGACCATTTAGAAGGTAAAAAATGAGGGTATTTTCGTGATTTTTGTTTATGTACAGAATACTCATGGAAATTTGTAACTTCGTGTGTTTTTATTGGATGTTTTAAGTATGCGAAAATATTTTTTTAATGCAAATTGCCAGTCGTGTACATCGATGTTCAGAGGAAGTCGCTCAAAAAGTTTCCGTACTGCTGGAGTTCTTCCTCGCGCTGTAATTGTCTGAAACGAAAAAATCAAAATGATTCTTATAGGTAACACCCATGCGCTGTCGGTGAAGCATTTTGGAGATATATGCAAAATTCACAAAATGGCAGCTTAATAAAGTCACTTTTCTGATTTCTCATGACATTTTTGCTATATTTAAGGGCAAAAGTACGTTACATTTTTGGAATTAAAATATTATTTCGGTTCACCGACAAACTGATGGTACGAGGAAGATGTTTGACAAATCTCATCAAAATCGGTTGGATAGTTTTTGAGTAATCACTCCAGAAGTTGGAAAAATACGGTTTTGAGAAAAACGGGCTTAAAGTTTCAACAAGGGAAAACTCAATTATTTTGATGTCTTGCCGGCTAATCCGCGATTCCAGCGCCATACAGGATTCCTTCGGCTTCGTCGTAAAAACGATTTTCCTGCTGCTGCTGCTCTCTACAGGCTTTCCGATCCGAAATCCAATAAACCGATAGGTCAACAGCGGATTCCAACACACTTCATTAGAGCTCGCGCTAAAAAGTTTTTTGGCACTGGCACTCTGCCTTCCTTTGTTTTCCGTGTTACGATTAATATGTTGGTTTCCAAAAAACGTTCTCTTTTGTAAAGGTCCCTTAGATAGTGTTGCATGAGAACCTTTTGGGTACACGGACATTTTGAGAAGCACTAAGTTCACGCCTGGCCCAAAGTGAATTTTAAAGTACCTGCGACCACAACGATGGGCCCTACCGCGTACGACTACGAAAAATAGAAGATCAGAGCAAGACGAAATATGGAAGGGCGCATACGCCGCCGTCCGCGGCTGCACACTTGCGTCTACTCAGCACGAACGCTCCTGGAGTTTTTCCGCGAAAACTGAGGCAATTCTTGGAATTTTGCTTTAAAAATTGGACACAATATTCTCAAGACATTGAACTATGGATTTATGGAAAGAAATAAAATAGTTTTTTTTTCAAATTTGTAACTGGTCTTCCCCCCTTAATCGCTGCCATTTATGATAGAATGCTAGTGCTACACGAGTAGTTCGTAGAGCGGATATAACATTGTGACGACACAGCGCGAAGGGGTTACTTTGGATGCGCTCCGCGCATTCTTGCCGAGCGGAACAGAATAAAAAATTTCGAAGTGCCATAATTTAATTCATTGTAAAAAAAAGCAATACCCTTACAAAAACCGTACATGATAGTTAAAATGAGAAAAAAATCCCATTTCATAACCCAATTTGTAAAGAAATACTCTTTTTATATTTCAGTATCGTAGCTAGTGCAGCCATAATTTATGGTAATACATGTTCAGTTAACATTTTACAATCATATAGGACTGGACCGAACATGTTCCAATGTGCCAACGTGTCTTCAGCACGTTGACGCCGGCGCGATTTGCGGTTCTCCTCATCTGGCGTGCTTCGCTTTACGGGAGGGCGCTCCTTTCCCGTGATCGGTAACAGGTTATAAGTTCGAATTTATAATAGCTCTGTAATAGAATGTAATACAAATGTCGCCATAAAGAAAGCTAAAACGGGTAAGGATGTTTTTAATTAGCTACCTAGTACAAACAATTACCGCATAATTAATCATAGGTTATATTTATAATTATTGAATTGAAATTAAATAAATCCAACGCTATTTCAATAATTATACTTTAAATTCTTGAAATTGGCAATAAGTTAATTAACTTTGAACGATGGGGCAATCTGTTCTATTTACGAGCACCAATTTAATGAACTACATATTTGGTGGTAGAGCGTGCCGATGTCAAAAGTGTAAAACGAAATTCTCATGTGCGTTTCCTTTGTCGAGGGTCGAGTGATTCCCGTTGATAAAATAAAATACTCAAAGGTATACAGAGTTGGTCTCTGATGGATTTCCTGAGCAATTTGTCTTATTAAACCGCAGTACAGTTACAATGTTCCTCGGCTCTTTAGCTTGAATTCTGCCAACTTCGTCCCTCAATTCTTTGACTGCTTGCTAAAAGCTTTTTGCGCACCTTTCCCCCGTGGTCTTCTCGTCCCTTTGAATTCGTCCTGTGCGCCTTTCAACATAGTTTCCATTGATCCTGCTCTCCCGTTAGGTATTTTTCACTCATTATTACTGTATTTTTTCTTTATATTTCCTCGTGAGTGTACACCCTACCCATCGAACTTAGCTCATTTCGTGATCGCATTGAAGACTCAAAACCGAAGAAAGAAGACCTGCCGTAAATATCATTGATTAAAGAAGCTCAAGTTACCAACTCTCGTAATATTCTTCTCGTCATCCTGGTCGATGAATTTCACTTCGATTCGGCGTTCAAAGGCAGAGCTATCACTTCAGACAGAAGAAAATTGAATAAAGTAAGCATATACGTATATGTTGTGAAGCGAAAGGAAAAACTTAAACTTTTTCTCCTGGAATATTAATTTTCTCCCCTGACCTTTTTCTCCCCTTGGACCTTTCAGCGTCAGTTGGTCCTACATTTTTTTTCGTTTTTCTACTTCTTGCTCCCTTCCCTACTTTCCTTCCTTTCTCTTCACATTAAGCGTCAATAAAAAGTTCTCAAACTCCCCAAACCCCGGTTGGTTCCGGCAACGAAGTACGAGGATACGTTTTGTTTTATTTTCCTCTTCTACTTCTTTTTTTAATACCAGTCGCATTACTTCATCCCTGACTCTACTCTTCGCGTTTCCGTTCCTCGGCTGACGTCTCATCTCGGCGGTTCCCTTTTAATAAACACAAAATTTGCGAAAAAAACGGCCGAAATGATTGTCCTCCGAGTACAGCAATTAATTTATCGCCGAGGTTAGTCGTCCTGAGATTACTTGGAGTGGGATTCGCGACAACGAGGATTCATTGCCCACGAGGTAGAGAGATAGAGAGTAGGGAAAAAGCCGTTTTAAGCTACTTTGGCATTTCTATCGGAGTATAATATTACAGCATGAATATAAGTAAGGTACGTGCGGGTAACAAGGCCTAGCTAAGGGATATTTGAGATAAAATGAAAAAATATCCAATTTAATCAACATGTTTTAATTGTAATAATCATTTAAGTTCAGTTTCTATAAAATATAAACGAAAAATAGTAACTTGTACCATAAACAAAAACAAAATTAAACATCTTTAAAAGCCTTGCCAGTAGGCCTTATTTTACTATGGCAGAATAATAAGGCCTACGGCTTTAACATGCTTAAATAATCAAACTATGCATAATATATTACGAGATCACATGAATGCAGCAGACCTGAAATTCTTTTAAAAAGTATCAATTGCCTCGCCTAACAGCGCTCGCAGTCATCCACTGACAAACCGACGCACACCTCATGATACCATTTGCCGCATTGAGTGCATTGCCTCATATCAGCTATCTCGTCATCTTTACAGCCATGGCAGTACCGCCTCTCTTGCTTTTGTGAAGTACCACTGTTATCTTTCAAAGTAGATTTATTTACGGATGCTCTCTTTTTTTCTTTGGGGTTGAAATTTTTCTATTTTCTTCACTATTTTTGTCGAACAGATCTTTCGTGACTGGAGTTCCTCTGTAAGGTTTTTCGATCCAGAGTTTTTTTCAAACTGCCACTCTGGAGATGGTTTCTAATAGTTCTTCCGGGAACCGCGTACCTCTCTGCAGCTTCATATGAACTCGAAGTTCCTCTTTGCACGGCTCGGACAGCTGACACCAGGTCGTTTTCGCACCACAACGTTCGTTTAGGAGGCATAGGGATCGAGGCACTAAAAATAACGATCGAATAATTAGTAATAAATATGCGTACTACTTATTTACATTCGTAACATCTTAAAAATAATGCAAAACATATGATAAAACAAATAAACTTTGATAAAAGAAGGAGGAGGATAATAAGGCCTATGGTTAAATGTATGCGCGACCGCATCTTACGATGGATGATGCAACATTGCAGGGGGGCGCGGGGTATCGCACCTCCGCAAACTTGTAGCAACATCTTCGTGCAATACGGATCTCAGAGTGTAGCCTTAGGCGAGAGCCGTTGTTTTTATTAAGATTTTCGTTACTTAGGCCTTATCAGCCGACAGGCCTTATTACCCGCAGGTACCTTACACGCAGTACAATACGTAAATTCATTGCATCATGCTATTAGCAGTTTTCACACTGCGACATTGACGACCACAATGTAACTCGAGGGCTCTTGTCCGTTCTGTAATTTTCATGCGTGCATCCTTGAACCTCAACATCTCGGCTCTGTGGCATAACGAATTCACCTGAGCTATACGGGAATCCTCGCTTGGGATATTTCGGGATGTACAAACAATCGCAGATCCAAACATTCGTCAGTTGAGTAAATGCGAGGATCATCTAGAGACGAGCCTATACACGAAAGTGTTGAACGAGCAAGGAGTGCCTCATGAATTTTGGTCTATTCGCAATATCATTGCGGACCTATGCTACTCGTTGATGCAATCTCGACAGGCCCAATCTTTCTGAACGCGTTCACTTATTTCGGCCTTTCCTGTGCCTTTCGGCCTTTCCTGGGCCTTTCGGCCTGTGCTATGGACGATCCGATTAATCAGGATCATAGGCACCTGCATCAACGGCCTCGTATTTTACATTGATGTATTATTCAGCATTTAACGTGACCACCCCAAATATCTCCGTTGCCTTTAGAGTGGCGAAAAAAATGTCTGGAGGTAATTCGATTGATTTCGAAGGGCTGATACAGCAGTGAAAAATTCATTTTTGTCAAGGTCATAGCTTTTGCGCTCTTAAGGTCATCAATGGTTTTCCAAATGGGAACATGTTTTTTTTTATTAAGAAGTTGTAGCTTATATTTAGACGAATCCAATAACCTATGATATCATGACCTTGAAATGATTTTTCACCAAAATGCACGTGTAAAAACGGGAAATAGTGCTGGTATTGACAATAAGAATATCCGAATAATGTAATTGATTTTTTTTTAAATTGAAAATTTTGAAATTTTTGAAAATTTATTGTAACACATGTTCGAAATGATGACCATTAACCTCGATAATTTTTTTAAGACGTCGGATGAATGGTTCTCTTGACCTTCGAATAGTTTCTGGTGTGATAGCGACGCAGGCTCTTGTAATTTGTTCTCGCATGTTCGCCGGCGTCGTCGGAACATCATGGTAAACACGATCCTTTATAGCCCCCCATAGGGAGAAATCAAGTGGCCTTCAATCCGGCGAACGAACAGGCCAAGGGATTATGGCACCTCTCCCAATCCAGCGTCCGGGAAATTTTCGGTTTAACACTTCGCGAGCTATAACTGCCCAATGAGCTGGACAGCCATCATGTTGATACCACATTCGGCATCGCTATGCTAACGGGACATCTTGTACCAATTACCCCAAAGATTTGTTTAAAAAATCGACATATTTCCGTCCATTCAAATTGCCGTCGATGAAACATGATCCAATAATCCGGTCCTCAATTATGCCACGCCACACATCAACACTCCAAGGACGCTGGTGCACAATTTGCCGGGGCCACTTCGAATTTTCGATTGACCAACAGTGCATGTTATGTGTATTCCACTGTCCATGGTTAGTAAAAATCGATTCGTCAGTAAACAAAACGTCGCCGAAAAAAATCGGATTCACTTGTATCTTGGCGCCAATCTGTCATCCAAAGAGTTCGTGGGCTCCTCTTATACAGAATCGTCTAAAAAATAGGTTCCGAAAAAGTTCAGCTGGAGATATTGACCAGTATTTTAATGAATAATAAATAACTGCAATTTCGGATACGCGTATCGGAATTAAGCAGAATCGTCCGTGAGAACAACTACTCTTTCGGTATCCACAAAAATCGAAAACAACGTGCACGAATCGAGACGTTGACGTTTGCGTCGCTGGAATGCAAGAAAAATTATTTTTTTTTATTTCGCAAATTTCCCTTCGCAGATTTAAAAGCTACGGAGATTGTGCAAACATTTTTTATGATTCTTATTTAGCTATCTACAAGTCATGCGTAAAATATGATTTTGGATAATGATGAAAATAAGAAATTAAAAAGAATTTCCGTTGCATTCCAACGATGCAAACTTAAACTCCATCACGAATCAAGCAGTTCCGAGACTTTTCAGCAACTGCGTGTCTGAAGTTGGTAGTCAATAAACATACAACTTAACGTGCATGCGACGTGGAGCTGTTGAAAAATACAAAATGGATGCGCTTTCCAATCTCTTCTTGAATCTATCAATTGCATCCTTGATGCGAACGTCCGTGTCAGAGAAGTCTTCCAGAAAAATGCTCTCTCGGCATCTCAATTTAAATCTGTCCAAAGCAATGTCAGAAGATATCTCTCTTTCCCTCTCGCTATCTGTCTAGCTCACTCTATAAATAATTTACAAGACGATTTTGTATCTACCAGATGTGCGACCGGTGTGCGCGCGAGCGAGATACTACGACTCGAGCCGTCCCACTTCTCGTATACGCCTGATGCTCCTCTCGACCTTTCACACAGCCCCGAAGCCACTTAGTACTTTTCCGGACAAACACGCAGGCTGTACAATCCGTACGGTCGCGCGCGAGAAAGGGTCGATGACGGTAAGGAGAAGGGACCTAGGAAGAGGAATCGGGGTGTTCGGTGGGGGAAGAAGAGGAGGGTCGAAGGAAGAATACGTTTTCCTCTCGTTCTTGTCTCGTCAGACCTCGCTCATCACACACGAGCCCGCGCCAAGGGTCTACTACTGATTTTAGCTGGGAATGATTTACCGAGGCGACCCGCCCTACGGCGCAACCCTCTGGCAACCTCGACAACATACGGTTTACATAAGCACGTCGTTGAGATTCCCGATGGGACTCCGACCAGGCCAAAGAGAATTTACCTCATGGGTACTCACCACGATTCTGACAGATTTTTTCTGTCTGTCTGTCTCTCTCTCTCTCTCTCTCTCTCTCTCTCTCTCTCTCTCTCTCTCTCTCTCTCTCTCTCTTCCTATCTCTCTGTCTTCCTTTTCCCGCTTTTTTAACGTTTCACATTGGCCGTGCGTTTGCTTGATACCATGAGTATGTCAGTGTCGAGACACGCGCGAGGATGCACCGAAATGTACTTACAGACACATTTCTTTTCCCGACCCTCAGAGCCGCGTTTAAAATAAACGCGTACTTATCGCGATTTTCGCACTTCATCTACGATAGAAAAAAAAAGTTCCCCCAAAGGAATCCAGTACTATTGAAGATGGGCTGGACAAACATTTATTTTGGTATGGCAGATGCGGACACGGAGTGCACAGCTTGGGTATTATCGAACCCGCAAAAACAGTATGGATGTCGTGCAAAAGTATGCGGATGCGTATATTAACAGAAGCTGTATTTGCCTCATCACAACTTGTTACATCAAATAAATGTGTAAATAAAGCCATCGCCAAGTACACGAAGCAGCTTCTTTGTATCTTGAGGAAAAGGAAAAGTGGTATGGAAAAACATCGAACGCGGTAAACGTCGTATTTTTTTGAATGTGCATTTGAAGACTACACTAACAATACGGCCGATGCCTGGTCCAGTACAGGCTAACCGACTGTGGGCAACCAGTGTTGGCACAACGTTGAAACAATGGTTCTGCCATGTCTCAACCGATCTTCTTTCCAAAACCTGGCATCCAGCATAACACCAATGTTGGAACAGTTCTGGATAACGACCGCGAGCCGACTTCTGGGACAGACAACTGGAACCAACCATGGGCCAGTACTGTTCGCCATTAATTGCCCTACGGTCATATCTAATCCCGGCATCCAGTATTATACCAGCGTCGGACCAGTATAGGCTACCGCCTGAGAGCCGACTGTTGGGCTAGACTACTGGAGCCGATCATGGGCCAGTACTGTCCGCCATTAATTTTCTTACGTTCATTTGTAATACTCAAAACTTACCTGGACACAGCATATCAAAAAAGTAATACAACACATAAAAATAAAAAGACGTGAAATGCAATGGCTAACTATCCACCAAACCAAGGTTAGTGCCGAAAACCAACTTGGGATCTATAATTCAATAATAACACCTATATGGACATATGGAATAACACTATGAGGTATGGCAGCGAAGAGTCACATTTCGAAGATGGGAGCGTTACAATCAATAATACTCAGGATGGTAATAAACGCACCGTGGTCCCTCCGGAACGAGAAAATTCACAAACACCTTAAGGTGGCAACAGTACGCGACAGAATAAAAAGATTAACGAGAAAATACATGGGCAGGATCGAAGTGCATCCAAACCAGCTGGCTGCAAGTGTTTATAATGCTCCCATAACAAGACGACTAAGAATAAACCATCCCACTGACTTATCCGCTGAATGAAGGCGCACCATCATATATACGAACCGCCATTCCATTGGGGACTGTCACACATAACTGCTACATTTTCTAGAAATGATATACTAGATTACCGAATGTTCTACTGGAGAAATTGTAAAGTGCATAGAGGTAAAAAATGTTCTTGCCGGGAAAACATTACCTGAATGTATTTCGGCAACAGTCCGCTGGGTGGCTCCAAGCGAAGCGTTGCGCGTAACCAATATACCACGGTACAACGATAGGACTTTGACCTGTTGTTGTACCACGTACGGAAGTGTTATGCCTACAGGGTGTATTTATGCTTATCATTGTGTGATATTTGTAAAAGAATAAGTATCAGCACCACCTAATACTACCTATATTACTCGTGTACATCGCAGAAGACCCTTCCAGTACCTGATCATTTCCCTGTCAAATCGCCGGTTTTCCCATGCCCGGTCAGAACACTATCATCTTCCTCGCCATTTCCATGCAGAAATGTGACCGGGCGTTCCCTACTTTGTGTCGGGCCTTGACCAGACTTGCCTTGTCTGATCAAGGCAAGTCTGTTCAAGGCACGTCTATGGCACGAACCAGGAAGATCGCGTAATCACTTTTTACGGCTTACCGTCTATGTTTGAAAATTACAATCTTTTGGCCGGGATACATTGCGAGCAAGTACATCTTCACCTAATGTCTACCCGGCCAGAGGCTTGACATGTCCCGAAAAGTGGAGCCTGTATTTAAGAACTGTGTTAAGCTACTTT
Organism: Ophion slaviceki; assembly: GCA_944452715.1. NCBI lineage: Eukaryota > Metazoa > Arthropoda > Insecta > Hymenoptera > Ichneumonidae > Ophion > Ophion slaviceki. The sequence continues at coordinate 36,372,416 of OX101786.1, read as the reverse complement.
GCTTTTCACCTCATCAAATATATTTATAATTGATTAGGATGAAATTAATATATCTGTTGTATTTCTATCCACCATTAAAAGCATTCATTTCATCAATGATAATCGACGAGCATAAGAATGCTTATCATAAATACCAGGATTACAATAACTAATGATTTAAGCATAATGAATAGCCAATTCATTTAATGGGGCAAAAAAGTATGGCAGGTGATTCGTGGTTTTTGAACGCCTTGTCTCGATCTTGGAAAATATCAATGTTCTTGCCGGGAAGATATTAGCTGAATCTATTTATTTCGCCAACAATCTGCCAGGTGGCTACAAGCGAAGCGCTTCGCGTAAGCAAGGTACCATCGTACGAGGATAAAAGTTCGTACTGTGCGTTGTACCACGTACCAAAGTGCGCTACTTACAGCGTGCGCTTCTGCTTATGATTTTGCGATATTTGTGAAACAGCCCTTTGCACTCGAGGTCTTTTCGCTCGGATAGTGAATGATGAGCGAGAGTCACCTCTCGAGTGCAAAGGGATAATAAGTATGAGTATACCACCTAACACTATGTACTTTACTCGGGTAGATCGCCAAAAGCCTTTCCAGTACTTGATCGTTGTCATGTCCAGTTCCTAATCAGTTCCCGGAAAAGGAAACGGCAGATCGAGACCTGGCTTTAGACCTGTTACAAAGCGAACCTTATCCACGCTGGGCGGCCTGACCATGGCCTGATATTATTTAGGGAAGGCAGATCAGGGGCCGTGCTTTTTCCCGACTCAAATTTCTACACGGGTTCTCGGTGATCTTCTGATCCCTTTGATCGTCGATTCCTGATTTTTTCCCCATCTATTCCCCATTACTTTCCTGGTCATTTCCCGCTTGTCTGCAGGCGAGTTCCTGATCAGTTCCCGAAAAAGGAGACAGCGGATCGGGCCTGGCGTAAGACCTGTTACAAGGCCTGACCATGACCTGATATTAATTAGGGAAGACAGATAAGGGGCAGTACTTTTTTCCGAATCAAATTTCTACACGAAGGAGAAAGAGAAAATAATGTCTACTTGACGTATTACAAAAAAAAAGACGATTGTATTACACCAACGTCTAAGGTTGTAATCCCTCATTTTGTGGCATTACGTATAATAATTTTTTTATTATCTTGTAGCTTTTCATCACATGTCGGAAAAGTAAAAAAATACATTCGATCATTTTTTTATGTTTTCGATATGTTATGTTCGACATGATTTTGACTAATTGTTACAGTTTTCATGAATCCAGATTAAATAAGCGTAGGTACTAGAAAAAGAAGATTCACTTTGTTATGCAATGCACAATGATCGCTTCAGTTATCACAAACGGTATTAGATCGACTAGGGAAAATTTATTCGAATGAGAAGTTCTTATCGTATGGTACAGGTCGCAACTTGACCTTAATCCAGACGTTCTACGCACATAGTTTGGATAAAGAAAATTGGCAATCGACAGTAGGGCGAAAAGAAATCGATAAATGTAGAGGGAAAACGAATTCTGTTTTACGGAAGCAATATATGTATGTATATACACTATACATGTGAGTGTGTGTGTGTGTGTGTGTGTGTGTGTGTGTGTGTGTGTGTGTGTGTGTGTGTGCGCGTGCGTGTGTGTGTGTGTGTGTGTGTGTGTGTGTGTGTGTGTGTGTGTGTGTGTGTGTGTGTGTGTGTGTGTGCGTGTGTGCGTGTGTGTGTGTGTGTGTGCGTGTCTGTGTGTATAGCGAGCTGAGAAAAGCACCCGAGAGTCAGATACCAATCCATGAGATGTGATTAAGATAGAGTCCTCAAGGCCGTTTCCCCATGATTTTTATCGGTTCCAGAGGTGCATGGCTACAGTATATATATATATACATACTCTACACTTTACGAAGCCGTAGGAAACTCTTCCAATGTCCATCGGGGAGTAGACAGCCACCAAAGAGAGCTTTCTCTCTTATTCTCTTCATCTCTCTCTATCTCTGTCTCTCATCGAGATTCGTGATTCTGTCAGGTTGAATGACTATCGTTTCGTTTTTGCTGTTTCGCGTTTTACTCTCGATTACATGTATATATACATATACATACCTCGTTTTTCCTTGGGCTATATCCCAAAAAGAAATACCCAACACCGTCAAGGGTTCCTGGGAAATACTACGGAACCTCTCACTATTATATCCTGTAGTCCGTACTTTGTATACACGTATACACACACATACATACTCTCCGGCACCCCCACAAGCACACACATATATTACAAGAGAAAATCGAGGGGGCGGTTTCGAGCAGAATTTCGCGAGAACTGAGGGGATGGAAGTGCGAGTGAGTAAGGGTCTTTCCGGCTATTTTCATGTTCCTGTATATGCACGTGTGTATGGGTACGTGGGAGGTGGATGTGTAAGAAAATCTCTTCAGAGCAGGAAAACAGGAGATCGAGAGGTAAGCACACTTGATCTGGTGTGATCCGAGGATAATTTGAGTTTCGTGCATGCGATGTAGCACTAATTCGAGAATTAGACCATTGGATTAGGCAAGATTTTCCCCAAGCCTCACCCAAATATTGCCAGCTTTCCGTGTTATCTCTCCAGATATTTACTTTAGATCCGACAATGACCTCATCGCGACGATGATGTAATTGACCACAAAATACTGCATTCGTAAGGTAGCTCGTACCGTGTCTTTATATGCTCATGAAGAAAGCATGTTTGCTTTCGGAAAATTCATACCGTAAATTTCATTACTTTTAATACTGTAGAAAAAGTCCTATCGCACATAACTTGTCGAACATTGTTCAACATCAACATCACCTTGTTGCATTTGCTACCCCTTAGAATTAAAAAAAATGCTTGATCATCCGTAAAGGAGGAATGTGACGATTGAAAATCGCATTCTAGTAGCGTGCTGAAGAAGCTGAGGATCATTCGTATCTTTGTTGATTGAGAATGCATGTGAGCAACGCCATGCATAAGACGAATCTCTCCCAGCCAGGGGTTCGACCTGTCCTTGTTCAATGTCTTGAACTGCAGGAAATCGGTAGGGCTAGAAAGTTCTTGGACAGAACCTTCCAAAAGGAATCCGATGATACATGTGGACATTGACAAACATCGGACGGGATGCAACCTCAGTATACATCCATATCGCATGAGCGGCTAATACGTTATTGATGGAGCAGATGTGGAAGTTAAACAAATCTCTATCAACACTGTACGGCACATCCGTAAGGAAAGCAAATTGAGGCTGAAAATGAAAAAGCAGCTGTAGTCATTAGCCGTGCACTTTGTCTAAAAAGAATTAATGAACAAGACCTTAGAACATAGAATTGGTTAATATGTACATTACCAAGTGAGCAGGAGATGAATCTCTAAAAATATCGCTGGCATTAACCTCTCGTCACGCGACCCTTTTTTGTACAGACAAGAGTAGTCTCGAGGTCTCGTGACAGTCCTGAACTAAAGTGTGTGAAGTCACTTTTTGCTCCGCTTGGCGCATGAATCCTCTTAAAACATGTGATACAGTCAAGAGATACTATATTCGTTGCTGAAGCTGAAAAGCTATTACGCAGTGACGTCCGCTAAGATAAGTCTGCGCTCCTATTTTGTCGTATAGTTAGGGCAGGCAGCAGTGATGCATAATCCATATGTATTATTCACGATTAATTGCCTCGTGTGCTCAAAAGTCATCATTCAGGCCCATTATCGTAATTCAGAACGCAACGAAGGACCGAAGGATTTCTTCAGCTTTGATATGAGACTATCGTGGGCTCCGTTGTTTGTAGAATCAAAAATTCTTCGATATTTGCACTCTTTTGTTTCGGCAAAACAATTTTGCCGCTTATGCTAAAGCTTTTTAAAGTTACCATTGAACCTTTATTTGTCGCGAGATTGTATGACAAGTCTGCAAATGCGCGACAACATTTCGATTTAGCGTGCCGGAAAAATCCGTCACGCCGTCCCAAAGGACTCTCGGGAGGGAAAGAATGACGTCTCATTTAGGATTATCCAACGAGACGATAAATAGATAGCTCCTAGGAGGAAAGTCGAGTTGGAAAGGAAGAGTCTCGGAGCAATATAAGGAGAAAACAATTCGACCCAGGCTCATCGTTCTCGTTCTCTCTCTCTCTCTCTCTGGTTTTTTTCCGCTCTTATACTCTTTATTCCTCTTGTTTTCTTTCTTCATTGTTCATTCGTGTACACATCGTATCTCATCACCGTTTCATCGTATTCAATGTGCCAAAAATCCTGCGGGGAGGCTTCCCTTTCGTCCATGGTTTAATCGAAATAGAGTTGACGTTGCAGTTGTTGCGAAGCGCCGAAAAAGCTATTGGCAGCAACTCTTTTTGCATTCGAAGACCGCCGCATATATATGCAGGATGTCCCATTTTATAGCCTGATTTATGACGTACCCGAAATAAATCGCAAGAATGGAGTCGGATCAAAAAGTGGTTCCTATTAAAGATTTACGGTTTCAAGAGGCACTTCAAATGGAGATATCAGAACGAAAAAATCGTCGCTCGTGTTATCGTCGCTAATGTTATCGTATAGTTTTGATCAGCTTAAAAACAGCTGGTTTTAAAACGAATCCAACGAAGAAAAAAAAATCAGCCTCCCAGCTTTCGAAAAACACGGCAGTTATCGATCTGTGAAGTTTTTAAAGTGGAGTAACTTTGGATGCATGTTGCTTTATTGATGAGTACGATGCACATGAAATGACTAGATCAAATATACTATTCTCGCGCTGTATTCTATGGAAAAAGGACGATGCTCCGCCATTTTTCGATTCTGTACCTCTTAGTGACAAAATAGAATAGTTATAAGATCGCTTTTGTGGCCTTCTGTTCTGCCATCAGAGATATTTGTTCAATGAATACATGTTGCGAACAGGAATAGGCTATTTCGCAAAAATACAATTTTTTATAACGAGGGTTACACTTTCGTGCAGGAAAGCGACACCAGCCCATCAGTTTGGAGAATAACAATAGTATACCTGAAAATGTGTGTAAGTTTTCACTTTTGAAGTGCATGAATTCCCAATTTTAAATTGAGTCTTGACATTCCTCTCCGGCTCGTGTCGTTCCACCCTCTTTCTCTCCTCCTCTGTCTCCGTCTGGAATTTTGCTCGCCTCTACTGATATAAACGGAATCCCGTTTTCACAATTTAATTTCGGACTCCGACGTTATGCCAGTGCACAGTAACACTTTACCAGATAGAACGATATTGAAATCGCAGCAGAGTGAAGTACTTGAAGAGGAAAACTTTAACGTCCACAGTTGTCAAAGATCGAAACCCAAGAGCAAAAGGATCTTTCGGTTGATTCCACAATGGTTTTATCAAAGGGTATTTCTGCCAAGGAATGTCCATGTGGCAAACGTCGTGCTTTTGATGATCGTTGGGAAGCAATTGGGTTTCATCTTTCAAATGTATTTTTCAATTAAGAACATGGGAGAGGGGTGAATATTCGTCGCAGATTGTTCGTGGGTCAGTACACAGAAAAATTCTATTGATATTAACTAACCGCGTCTATTTGATTTTTCAAATTTGTATTAACTAGTTTTTTGTGGAATCAAATTTTTCCTATTGCATTCCATTATTCGGATGATTTATTTTAAATATATTTATTCATTCAAATCAAAATCTATTTAATATCGTCTAATAACTAAATATTTGATTTAATCGTAATGAATATGTGATTCGGTTGCATCTGTTCAAAAACAATTTAGTTGAATCCACTAAATGGATCTATTTGTTTTTTCTTTTAATTTAAATTAAATCGAATTTTCGTAGAGTCAGCCATTTTTCTAATTGATTGAACTAATGGTCTGTCTTTATTGCAACACACATATATCAAAGGGGCGTTAAAGATACACATATCAAAGGAGCGTTAAAGATTTATTTGAATCGAATCTTTATTTGTTAAATTTGAATCTTTTTAATATTTGAAAAGAATAGCTGAAACAAAGAAAAAAATATATCTGAAACAAATAAGATCGTAGTAGGTCGTGAGGCAAGGAAAAAACCTATTTTATTTAAATAGATCCTATTTAAATTAATTTTTTTCCATGTAGTTGAAACCGTTGAAAATATTTCAGAGATTATAGGAGAATGTTACCTTGCAAGATTATCACCGACATTCTTGGTGTCTGCAATTAAGACCACCAAGGTTAGAGTCTTGAAGGCACTAAAACTATATAGTACGAACAATAACGCTTGCCCCCCCCCTTCTCTCGTTCCCACCAATTGCTATAGCAAATAATCATGGAGTCACGCCAAAGTTCTTCTCCAACCTATACCTAGAATATAGGTTATGCATAGGGGCAATACGTAGGCTCATGTTTCCCTTTCGCCCTCTCTCTCTCTCTCTCTCTCTCTCTCTCTCTCTCACATACACACACACACCCTTTCTCTCTCTCTTCTAATGCGAATGGCCTCACATTAAGTCGTCGCACTGACTACCTTGCCTGGCTGCTCGGGCATGGTGCACACCCTCTCAGGGGGGAATCACACGTTCTATATCCAGGGTTGCAATAACAAAGCTCCAATTATCTCCGCGATTTGATTGCCCATGGTACGCCCTGTAACCATTCGGCTCGATATAGTCCGAAATCTTATTGTGTGTGTCCCTATTCGTACAGAGACAAGTTTAGTATCTGCTTGCCGCGCTTGGTACATTACGAGTACTTACCACAATGCGGTACCGACAGTTCGCTGCGCTCTCCTCTTCTACGAGTATGACCCTTGGAGGACTCAGGTCGACCAGACTCAAGCCATTTTCCTTGACAAGCAAAATGCTTCGTGATTTCATCTTCGGATGAACGATTACGAGATCTAGTGGCGGGCAATATACAGCCGGAAGAGGACGAGAATCAAATCGTAATTAATTGCAAAGCTGCACGATGTTCGTCCGTGAATACGAAAGTATGGATTGATTCCCTGTGTACGTGAAAGCGCGCGTTTTTACATGCTGACGAATGAGAATAGCGATATATTTTTTTCTTTCACTTTTTCTCTACGAAACACATCAATCACGTTGGGCAGAAAGAGTCAATCACTTCATTAAAATCGTCTGAAGCTCGGGAATAAAATCGTCCCTGACTCCAATTTTGAGACAGATTGGAACAGGAACAACTTTGGTGTTCTAACAAGGAACATAACTTTGATGTCCGCTTTCGATTTTGTTGAAACTCATGTATATGGCAGCATTGAAAACTATTACGTACGTATTTTTTTATCGCCAGAAAAACGTTTTTCAGAGGTGAAACTACCTTTTAGAGTTATGCATGTCGAGATCTGATTTCGCCATCTTACCAACAAGCAGTGCACTGATTTCAGTGAAACAAAAACGAACATTTTTCATCGGATATTGCGTTCCACACTAAAATAAATTCGTTCCATATTAAAATAAAAATATTCGTTCTTTTCGAATAAATAATACGTTTTATAAACAAATTAAAATCCCAGGTAATTTTGAGACACCCTTTATATATACATAAACGGGATATTCGTTTTCAACGGAAACGCAAGTAGTCGCAGGAATAGGTCGCCTGATCAAAACTGTTTTGAGCAACAGAGCGTTTGTAAAACTTCGTTCATAAAAACGTCAAGATCACCAGAAAACGGCCCTGATGACGGAGCTTTAGGAGTCTCACGGAAATATTTCCCGAACTATGTGGTATTAGAAAAAATGTTTCAAATAAAACTTTCACAGGTGTCAGGAGAACATCTCACTATACAAATCAGTATTGTACAGACTTGTACTCCGAGATTCCGAACTGATCTTTGCTTTTTCAAAGGGAAGTATATATGTTCTTCCGACCAGGTATGTACCCAAATAGGGTTTTACAATCGGCACAGTAATGGCCCACGACTGGTTGCCAGAGAACAAACGATGGCGCGGTAATGGCTATACAAACGGGCCAGATCCGCACCATGCATGGTTGGTAATGGTAAACCATGAATGGCTGCTAAGACTCGGCCAACTATCATACGCCCATATTGGCCCAGCAACGGCTGCCGGATCTTCTGCCGGAAATGAAAAACAAAAAATTGACAAATTATGAATATAAAAATTCTAGTAGTATCTTTTTTGTTTTCTTATGCTTTACTTATGTCCATGTACATAGAATAATTGCATTAAAAACGCTTTCTGCATTGTTCAAGTTTTTACCTTTCATCGGGATCGAACCTGCGCCTTTCGTTCTAGTGTCGAGCGCCCTACCCACTTAGCCATTCTAACACTTACAGAATCCATCATTTGTTCGTTCCTTACTTGTGTGCCGATAATTTTATTCGTCACATTAAAGTTTACCGACAATTTTTTTGGTCCATTTAGGCTGTAGAAATAACTCGCTCGTCTTGGGTGAAGTTCCGAAAAGCATACTCCTCTGATCGAGCTGAAATTTTGCACCGAACTTCCTCTCATTATCCTAAGAGAAACCGTTAACGGATTTTTGACGACTAGCAATAGTTTTCGATACATCGCATTGTAAAGTTTATTATTTCACGCCATACGAGTATATCTATATATCCGATAGACACCCCCCACTCCTCCGGCCGCGCTGCTTCCTGGCAAACAGTGCTCGCCCGTATGTGCATATCACTTGCCATGTGGGATGGGTTTGTTTGGGTTTATTTAATATAGTAGAAGCGCAGTACAATAAATAACTTTCAATATACGATATATCGAAAACTATTGCTAGTCGCCAATATCCTTTTAAAGGTTCTCTTAAAATATTGAAAAGAAGGTCGGCGCAAAATTTCAGCTTCATCAGTGGGATATGCTTTTCGAAACCTTATCCCTGGTTTTTACGTGTTACAGTTTAACGACCTGCATTTTCAAAACGCCCAAAAACAAACCATCAATGGCTGGAATAGATCTGGCAAGCCGTTCATCCGCCTACGATACTCCAATGCTGATCGCCATATTATCGGTGCGATGGTATTGGCCCACCAATGGCTGGCATAGATCTGGCAAGCCGTTCATCCGCCTACGATACCCCAATGCTGATCGCCATATTATCGGTGCGATAGTATTGGCCCACGAATGGCTGGCATAGATCTGGCAAGCCGTTCATCCGCCTACAGTACGCCAATGCTGGTCGACGAATTATTGGCCGACTATCAGCAAACCGTTTAATGGCTGAATGCTGGCATTTTTGTTACGACAGGCGACCCTATATGGGTAGCACATTCAGGCGTCTTCTCACTTTAGACACTTTAGACACTTTAGGCACTAAAGAAAGGCAATTTTCATGAATTCTTTTGATAGGTTTATATTATCGATATTGATATGAATATTGTTGCACTCAATAAATACATTTTCGAAATACATTTCTTTAAAATTATTTATTCAAGTCACTATTTATAGACGAAAATGGTAGTAAAAAATGTCCTGAAAAATTGTAGGTTTGCGCTGTTGAGGAAATCTCGGAAATGGATCATCCGAAACAAAAAAATCAAACGGTTTTAGATTCAGTATGTTAATGACTATAGCGCATATCATACGATTTTTTATTTATGCAAAAATAACAAAATGGCGGACATTTTTCGAAAAAACAAAAAAAACGTGTTTTTTTCACTGTTTTTGGCAAAAAAGGTAAATATTAAAATTTAAAAACATCCTTGATATGCGCTATAGATATAGTTGTAAAGAATATGTGGTTAAAATTTCATAAGGATCGGTTCATTAGTTTCGATGATTTTATCAACAGGCCGTCGAAAAACGTTGTTTCGATAAAAATACGTTTAAAGTTTTTAACGAGCAGATGAACGTGCTCAGGTAGTAAAGGTAAAGTAAAGGTCACACAAAAATACAGTTAGACTCCTTCGATCTTCATGAAATTTTAGTGTGCTACTTTTGGTATATATACTTTCGAAAAACGTAATTGAAAAAAATCGATTTTCTTTTAATTTTAAAGTGAGAAGACGCCTCAACAGGCAAATTATTCGACTTGTAATATGTTGATCTTTCATAATAATTCAACTTTCCTTATCACCTTCTCCCTATGTTAAGTATCGAGAAAATGTTTTCGTTTACGTATTCGATATGAATGCCCCTAAGGATTTTGAGTCATATTGATGCAGGTTTATTAGGTATATCCCTCAATGGTTATTTTCATATCACTAAAAGTGCTTTGCAACTTAGTTTACAGGAATACGCTAAATGTCCCTAAGCCAATCGATGAGAACTGTTATGCCGAATTGATTCTTTGCTTTTAACAAAAGTAGGTTTATCGTAAAATAGTAACCCAAACGAGCCCAAACAGTAGATGTTTTTATTGAAACTTTTCGTCGAAGAACGCATAATTTCGGAAATATTCGGCTGGAAAGATTGCACCGGGACATCCAGTATATGCATAACGGCGCTGCAGACTATCGGTGTTAGTCAAGTTTAAATTGAAGCAGACCGCACGAATGCACGGTACGAAACGTAGTCTACGGTGCTGTTAGAAAGTACGATAATTACCAACTTGTAACTGTCCACGACACCGTACCCTTTGGTACGAAGTGTCGTTATTCGAATGAGAGGACGCTCAATAGTGTACTTCGCTGAATGACTGGCCTCTCCGTTGGCCATCAGGGCTATTTCATCCCTGTAGAATTTCCTGCGCGGCTCTTCATCTACAATGGACCCTGACTTTGCCGCTTAGAAAACCTTGATCTTAAGAATATCGGATGATACCGCTATATTCAAGTATTCGCCTCATACGCTCCCAACAATGTTCTACTCGCAAATCTCGCGAGACCCTCACGAAGGGTCTTACGGTCGATCTTGGCCAATACATGGCATTTTTCGTTGAAAGATTGTAGTTTGAAGATTATCTGAACGATTGAATTGTCTCCACATTGGCTCTGTACTGTAATTTCGACGGATACACAGCATTTTGGAGCTTTCCGAAGAAAAAATCGTCTATTCAGATTGGGGAATCCGCAGCCCTTGTAGATGAGGAAAATTTAGAATCAAATAGCGAGATGGAGGCGTAACGAAGGAAAACTACGGTTCATAAAAGCAGTGCTTGCACCGGATGACCAGACTCACCTAGGAAGAGACAATAAGGTACCATCAGGGTAAAGTCGTCGTTTTTATCTAGCGATCGAGTATCAGCGTTATCATTTCTAAAACGAATATTACTGAGCCAATGCTACATTTGCTGGACACACTTGCTAAATTTATGCTCTATGATTTTTTACAATACCCTAAATTTATGCTCTATGATTTTTTACAATACCCTAAACTGAATCTGAACATGGAGCAAATTGAATTGTGACGTTTGTGGACATTTAGTTTATTTCTGTATGAATATGGTGAAAACTGATATCAAGGGATTTTTGCCAACGCTCAAAATGTGACATTCCTAGAAAGAAAACACTCAAGGGGTCTCACTTCAAACGCTAAAACGGCTATTTTCATGTTTCTTTAAATAGGTTTATATTATAGATATTGATATAAAAGTTGTTACACTTGATAAATACACTTTCGAAATACATTTTTTTAAAATTGTTTATTCAAGTCACTATTTATAGACGAAAATGGAAGTTAAAAAAATGTCCTAAAAGAATTGTAGGTCTGCGCTGTTGATGAAATCTCGGAGATAGATCATCCAAAACAAAAAACCAAACGGTTTCAGATTCAGCACATTAATGATCATAGAGCATATCATACGATTTTTTATATATGTAAAAATAACAAAATGGCGGACATTTTTCGAAAAAACAAAAAAATACTATTTTTTCACTGTTGTTGGCAAAAAAATAGTAAATATCAAAATTGAAAAAAAATCCTTGATATGCGCTATAGTTGTAAAGAATATGTGGTTAAAATTTCATAAGGATCGGTTCAGTACTTTCGAAGATTTTATCAACAAACCGTCGAAAAATGTTGTTTCGAGAAAACCGCGTTTAAAGTTTGTTTGGGTTACATAAATGCATACAATTTTTTTTAAATGTATATCGAAAATGTATTTATTAAGTGTAACATATTTTATATCAATATCTATAATATAAAGCTATGAAAAAATTCATGAAAATAGCCTTTTTAGCGTCTAAAGTGAGAAGACCCCTTAATTTACGTATACGTTAGAAGCTAGGGGTATTCAGCGAACGGCCGATTCGTTGTCGACATCGTATAAGACTGTGTCTGCCCAGGAGGTAATGGGTCCTGCTCTTGGTTCCTTTGTATCCGTCACTCATAGTTCAATGCACGAACGAGATTGCCGGGGTGGACATTCTGGTACGAGAACATGATGACGCGGATCTTACCTTATATGCACTCCGAGAGTTTGCTGGATCTATAACAGGGTTTCTCGAAAAATCTCTAGTCGCGGCTATAGTTGTAGACGCTTTGGTCTTTGGTGCGTTTATCGGCTAATCGATTTTGCTTTAAAATGCGTCTTTCAGATAAATCTACGCCCGTTACATCCGTGGATAACCCATTTTGAAGCGAAGCAGGTTTTGTAATTTTCATCGTGAATATTGTAGCCTGGAGTGTAAACCCGAGCGGAGAAAATTATCAGTGCATTAATACCACCCTCATTTGTGATGTGCAATTCGTCATTCACGAGTCTCATCAATTTCTTTCACTACGGATGTAACGAACGCACGCAAATTCGTTATAATTGCTTCTGCATAAAGCATTTTGTATAATCAACCGGAATTCCCCTCCGAGATGATGTTACCAAAAGCTGCTATAGTTAAATTCCAATTCCACATCCATAATTGCTTCCCGTTCCATAAGTTTTTCAATTCAGCTCAACGAATACCACTACGGTAGCGATCTGCACCCGAAACTAGACAGAATAAATTATAACGATCTAGAATAAGTGATAGGAATCTAAAATAAATGATAACGACCCAAAATAAATTATAACGATCTCGATGGAATGATAACGGTCTAGACGATATTGTAACAACCTAGATGACATTACAACGCTCAAGAATAAATCGTAATGATCGAGAATGAATGATGACGATCTAGAATGTACGGTAATGATCTAGAATAAATGATAACGATCTAGAATAAATGATAGCGATATAAAAGAAATGATAAGGATCTAAAACAAATAATAACGTTCTAGAATATATGATAAGGATCTTAATCGTTCTTTTAGTGCCGAACTCACGCGTTACTTGCCATTCTTCTTTTTCGTCTTTCATGTGAACGAACCAATGGCACGAATAGTATGCGTCCTTATTTTACAGTTTCAAAGGAAATTAATTGTGCAATCTTTTCTCAGTTCTTCTCTTAAGAAGAACTGAGTCTTTGGTTCCGTCTTTTGCTTGTACCCATCTACTTTGTTGACACCAGCAACGAAATAATGGTTACACGGGTCTCTCTCTCTCTCTCTCTCTCTCTCTCTCTCTCTCTCTCTTTCTCTCTCCGTTTCTGGTTGAATGTTCAACGAAGCGATCTCAAGAATCGTGCACTCGCCAGGAAAACGAGTTCGTCCAAGAGGAGAAAACATACGCTCGGCAAGGTTGTGTTCATGCTGCAGTCTACGACGAAAGCCAACAACCATTCTCACTGCCTCATATATACATATATACATATCGCCTCTTCTACGTCCTGGGCATTCTTCGTTTTCCCTCTCGCACGGAAACCGAGCGATATAATCAACCATTTCGTAATTTGATATTATATTGTCTCTTTGTGAAGTCTCGTGTTCGTCGTGGACTGCGCTGAGTACACAATGGCTGCTTATACATATATGTTTATACATGAACGTACACTATACATCCGCGGACCTTTCACTTGCGACAAACTGAAACAAACCGCTTGATTACCAGTCTTATGTGGCATGATTTTCTCACTCTTAGTATTTTTAATTTGTATTTCGTATCGCGCTCCTCACTCCCGGGGGCCACTTTCCAAAATGAGAAAACTACGAGAAAAAAACAACATATTCATTTTTAGGCTACAGCACGGATATAATTTCCCATCAGTGTGTGATAACTATAACAACATATATGGCTGATAGAACATGACCTACCCGAGAGACACGGAGAGAACTTTTTGGAAGAAAAGTTTTCGGTTGTTGTTCATTCCAACGCGGTTAAGATCTTTTAGGATTGTTTTTTTTATTGACATACGGTGGGCAGACCGGAGATACTTGACGTACTTTGAATATGTGTCCATTTGTCCATTCCGCGGGGTCGGTCTGCGACGATCCTTCACATTGAGCAGCCTTGACCTGGACCAATACGTGGTTGGGTACCCGCTTAGCCACTAGTCCAGTCAAATTACGGCTCAGAATGAGAAAAAAAAACATAAAATACCGCATTTTTGGGAGTATGATGGATCGATAGGGGGGTGTATTCTGAGCTTAAATTTCAATTTGTGGGGTTCTACTGAGGTCAGCTCAAGGTCATTTCGATGAAAACGCGTGTAATTCGATATCTCGAGAACGGTTAGTGTTAGGCCAAAAATTGTAGAGACCTTTTCTCTTGTAAATTAAATTTCCTAACTTTTTTATCTGAAACTTTTTTTTTTATCATCAATATTTTTCAATTTATTACTTCCGGAAGGCAAAAATTTTACTTTTTTTTCTCCCTATTTTTCATTTTTCGCCATTTTCTCCCCAACCGTTCAATTTTATGAAATTTTACCATTTATCAAAGTTGTAGATCCTTAAATTATGAACAACTTTTTCCGATAACTTTTTTTTCTAATACCAATATGTTCGGAGTTATATATTACTTTACCGAGCAAAATCCGCGCCAATGTCGCAATATCATCGACATCAGTGGGTATTCAGTACTTGAAAGAAATATTAAAGTATTCCATGATAATTTATTAGCCAACTTACCTGTATCAGAAGGTGAATCGATTAAACTATTTAAAAATTGTACTTCATTTAAATATTCAATATTGTAATCATTCAAATATCATTTAAATATTGTACTTCTTCAATTTGGGTATTTTTTATTCCATTCAATGGGATAATAATGTGAATAAGGATTAAAAAAAGAAGTAAATGAATAATTGAAACTGTTTCACACATTTATTGATAACAAAAATAGGTCATGAAATTATATATTACTTTACCGAGCGAAATCCGTGCCAATGTCACGACGCGTATTCACAGACACACTGTCGCGTGCATTAGTGCGGGTAAAGGACATCTGTTCCTCGACTCAACCGTAACCTCAACTCAAGATAAGTTTTTAGGCAACGAGAGCAATAAGACCAGATTCATCTCACTACTGAAGACTGTTCTCATCAAATCAGACATCGAGGTGGAGCAAGCCGTAGAGGATGCGGATGGTCTAATTATCAGTACGGCTAAGAGAATTTCGCAGGAGTATAGTGCTGCGGTTGTTGTTGGTGAGGACGTGGATTTACTGGTTTTGCTGACTGCGACAGCCGGCGCGTGCAACAACATTTACTTGAGAAAACCTGGCCGAGGCAAATCGACGGACGCTACATATAGCCCATACTGCCTCAAACCGATATATGGGGCGAATGCCGCAAAAAACATATTATTTTTGCACGCGATTAGTGGTTGCGACACAACTTCGGCACCATTCAACATAGGCAAGATCAAATCAATGACCGCATTGAACAGCACTCCGGATTTGGTTTCGCTAACTGAAGTTTTTCTGCAAGATAAAGCAGATAAAATAACTCTCGCTTCAAACGGCGAACAATTCATTTTGAATTTGTATCGCAAGGCTTCAGGTGACACGAATTGTACGAATCTCAACGAGCTCCGTTATAAGGCATACAAAAAAATGGCAGGCAGTGGGAGGGTTAAATTAGAATCCCTTCCCCCTACCTCTGATGCCGCATTTTTTCACTCGTTGAGATGTTATTACCAAGTGCAATACTGGCTCGAAAATTATCTGGAACCCGAGGAGTGGGGCTGGCGTCGCACCCTCCGTGGATTGGAGCCGATACCAATGTCGCTGAAACCAGCTCCGGAAGATTTACTGAGATCAATTGCGTGCAAATGCAAAACCAACTGCGGCAAAGCGTGCGGATGCAGAAAGGCCGGCTTGTTTTGCTCAGTAATTTGTACTAATTGCCAAGAGAACTATTGTTCTAATATCGCCAGTGTTGTCGACGATAATATTTTTGACGCAATGGACGAGGACGACGTATGCCCCGATACCGTCAGGGCCTTTAATATTAACGAATCACTTCCATCGACCTCGGATGCTTAATTTTACGAATTTCATTACCTATTTTTTTTTATCAATAAATGTGTGAAACAGTTTCAATTATTCATTTACTTCTTTTTTTAAATCCTTATTCACATTATTATCCCATTGAATGGAATAAAAAATACCCAAATTGAAGAAGTACAATATTTAAATGATATTTGAATGATTACAATATTTAATATTTAAATGAAGTACAATTTTTAAATAGTTTAATCGATTCACCTTCTGATACAGGTAAGTTGGCTAATAAATTATCATGGAATACTTTAATATTTCTTTCAAGTACTGAATACCCACTGATGTCGATGATATTGCGACATTGGCGCGGATTTTGCTCGGTAAAGTAATATATAACTCCGAACATATTGGTATTAGAAAAAAAAAGTTATCGGAAAAAGTTGTTCATAATTAAAGGATCTACAACTTTGATAAATGGTAAAATTTCATAAAATTGAACGGTTGGGGAGAAAATGGCGAAAAATGAAAAATAGGGACAAAAAAAAGTAAAATTTTTGCCTTCCGGAAGTAATAAATTGAAAAATATTGATGATAAAAAAAAAGTTTCAGATAAAAAAGTTAGGAAATTTAATTTAGAAGAGAAAAGGTCTCTACAATTTTTGGCCTAACACTGACCGTTCTCGAGATATCGAATTAAACGCGTTTTCATCGAAATGACCTTGAGCTGACCTCAGTAGAACCCCACAAATTGAAATTTAAGCTCAGAATACACCCCCCTATCGATCCATCATACTCCCAAAAATGCGGTATTTTATGTTTTTTCATTTCGGTAATTTGACTGGACTACACGCATCAGCTCACGTGCCGATTACTAAGCGAACGGTAGACCTACTGACAATGAATTTCTAATGGTAACACAACTGATACGTAATGCCGTCCGCATTGAGAAAGGTCTTCCACCAGTTCCCTTTACCCTGATCCAATTGAAACACAGTAGTGCATTAGGAAAAAAAAAAGGTATGGCCAACACTCTGATCGGTCTCTCAGGAATCGAAAATACGGAATTGACAAGTGTGGGGTAATAGCGGAGGGGATCGGCCCGTAATAGCTTGAACGAGTATACCTACCTAAAACATTGGGTATACATTATCCGTTTATTTGATGAATTGTCCATTTTTCGATAGCTCAAAATGACTCGATGCAGATCACATGGGAAACACAAATTCTCAAGGCTGCGAAAATATATTTATGAAATAGTAGTCGGTGAGTGGTACCTCTATGGGTATAAGAGACTTAATGGTCCAGTAAAAGAGACAAAAACCCAGCACATTTAGCGTAGAATATGAATTTTTGACTGAAGGTAGATGGTTGCTACTGAAAGTAACCACGATAAAATGTTGCCCCTCAACTCGCCCCAACCCCAAGAAATAGGGGTTGAAAACTTAAAAATTGCCGTATCTCGATAATTAATAACCCGATCAAAAAATGTTTCAAACAACAGTTGTTTGGAATAATAAAATACGCATAAAGTTATGTGACGTCCAAGCCCCTATCTTTGAAAATCGCGGAACAAAAACACGAGAGCGCCACTAACCCAGAGAAGGACTTTAGCGATATGTCGACAGTAAAACCTCGATTGACTGGGTGCGAATTAACCGGGCAGCGGGTTAACCGTGCCAGCTCCCGCCATCTATACATCCGCGCGCGATGTAATACATGCTCAAATCGTTAACATTACATTGTATGCCTACCAGTGACGTTAAACCACAGTCAGCAGTCAGATCGCGGGCCGTCTGGTTTCCCCACGCATTAATGAAAAAGGAAATGCTCCATTTTTTCGTTACTGAATTTTGTTTAATGCAACATGAGTTCACCGTCGATTACTAAGCGTGAGCGTAACGTTCTGTCAATCGACATGAAGTTGGAGATTCTCAATCAATATGACAAAGGTGTCTCTACTAGCCAAAGAAAATAATATAAGAGAACAAACCATGCGGGATCTGATAAAAAAATCAAGTGAAGATCGAAGAATTTGTTTCAAAAGCTGACAGTTTATCGTGTATATCTGGTCGAAAAACGATCAAGGGGTCTTCCTTTCAAGAACTTGACAATGTAATGGCTGAATGGTTTTTACAGAAGCCCGCAGAGGGTATACCCACATCAGGGCCAATGTGTACGATTCAATCTCAACAGTTTCACGAATTGCTAAATCTTTCAAATCGGTTTAACGCCTCAAGTGGTTTAAAAACAGGCATGGAATACGCGAGCTGGCTATCCAAGGGGAAAAATTAAGTGCTGATACTACCGCCATGGTTGATTTTTGCGTAAAGTTCAACGCCATCATCAAAGAACACAATTTACAGGCGTGCCAAATATATAATGCAGACGAGACTGGATTGTATTGGAAAGCCATGCCCATGAGGACGCTGGCCGCTGGCGACGAGACTGGTGCTTCTGGTTATAAAACTGCAAAAGACCGCATCACCATCTTGTGCTGGGCCAACGCGTCTGGAGAACACAAACTTAAGCTCGCTGTAATCGGAAAATCAAAGAATCCTCGAGCGTTTAAGCATTCAAACACTTTCCTGCTGGCAGTTGATTATTATCACCAAAGTTCAGCCTGGATGTTACGCTTGGTTTTCAAAGACTGGTTTTCCAAAAAATTTGTTCCTGCAGTCCAGGCTTTTCTTGAGACAAAGAACATGCCTCCCAAAGCACCTCTTCTATCGCCCAACCCATGGATCAAGGGGTGATCGACACGATGAAACGACTTTACAGAAGAGATCTCATGACCATTTTGATCGGAGACCGTGATGTGCTGACATCCTGGAAGTCGTTAAATATCAAGCAGGCATTTTACGTAGTCGCTCGTGCATGGAGTGGAGTAAAAAATGAAACTATTGCACGATCATTCCAAAAAATAATGCCGGCAAAAGACAACATTGGGATTCAGAAAGATGCTTTGGAGACATCCGAGAAAAGAATCAAACACATTGCTTATGGGATCAGAGGTAGAAGATGAATCCATCAGCGATGAGAGAGACAAACTGGATAGGCGGTTCTAATCGTTGTGGATTATTTCGAACAACCGGCGGATGCCACTACTATTGATATATTGAATCTTAGGCGAATGAGACACATAATAGCAACAAACCAAAGTAGAAGTCAACAACAGACTAAAGTAACACATTTTTTCCAGAAAAGAAACTAAAGAAAAAAGTGATAAAGATATAAAAGAATACTAAAGTCTTTATAAAAACTCGTGTATATCTTTTTCTCCATAATACTGTACCAAAAAAACATTATTGCGTAATTACGATTACCCGTGGTTTTCCATTATCCGTGGGATCTTCAGTCCCATCCTGCCCGGTTAATCGAGGTTTTACTTTACTTCGCTCGCACACGCATCAACCCCGAATTTTCGAATCGTTTTCGTGCCGCTATTTTAAAAGATAGGGGGTTGAACGTCAGATAACTTTATACGAATTTTATTATTCCAACGAACTTTTGTTTGAAACCTTTTGTTATTGGGCTACTAATTATTGAGACACGGCCATTTTTAAGTTTTCAACCCCTATTTCTTAGGGTTGGGGCGAGTTGAGGGGCAACATTTTATTGGGGTTACTCAGTATGCAGCCATCTACCTTCAGTCGAAAATTCATATTCAACGCTAAAAAGTGCTGGGTTTTCGTCACTTTTACTGGACTATAACCGATACGGGAAGCATTCGCAGGAGGAAACCGCGTTACACACGCGCAATGCAATCTAGAAATTCATGGAGTAGTACGAAGAGCACTCAATACGGGAAGAAAAAAATAGGCGAAAAGGCCTACACCCCGAAACGTGCCTTTTTAATGATAAAACGAACTTTTTATTGTTGTGCGATAATTTCGCTAATGGTGGCTTTTGTAAGAGAGACTCTAGAGCGACTCTCCAGCCCACGATATTTCACCATTTTCAGAAGATCCGCTTTCGATGGAGGCTAAAGTATATATTTCACTTTCTTACACTTTTATTCCTTTTTACCTTAAGTGAGCCGGTCTCCTACGGATTTTTTTTTCATCCTTTCTCTGAAAGCTCGAGCGGATAGCACATTCATCGCCGTGGGTAAATAAAGCCCAAAAAATTGGTTATACCCGAGTTACGTAACGAAGTGAGCGAAAAATTTAATTCATTGCGTAACGAAAATTACACCATTATCATAATTGTTAATCGTGTTATGCAAAATGTTATGATCAGTGCATTAATAAAATATGCACACGTATATGTACATGTACATTAGGGTAGCACAAATATGAGCTATATTTGTTTCCTTTTTCTCACCATCCAATTATCTTCTTCATAGAAAAAAAATATTTTTGGGAAAGCTGCGAGCGGAAAAAAAATATTTAGAGGTCGCTCAAGCCTCCCAAAAATTTAATTAATTAAAAAGTCGTTTTTTTTCGTTCACTTCTCTCGCAACAATTGAAAATTTCGAAGCTCTTGAGCGACCACTAAATATTTATTGGCCGGCCAGAGCTTTTGCGAGCTTAATTTCAAAATTATAAAGCGTAAAATTCATGGATGAGAAGTGAACGGACAAAAAAATTGATTTTTTAATGAAAATTTGAATTATTGGACGGCTTGATCGAACTCTAAATATTTTTGACCGCTCGCTTTCACGACATTTCTTTTTCTTTAAAGAATATAATTGGATGGTGAGAAACGGGAAAAAATTGAGCTCAAATTTGTGCCACCCTAATGTACATACATATTCGGACAAAGCAAAATTTACGTGGAAATCTTGAACGTGAATTGTTCTTGTCTTTCAAAACTTTAAAAATACTTAGAAAAAAATATAATATTGTGAAAGTAAAATCTCACAAACCAAGTTGTTGTGCTCTGCGGTATAGTTGCGGTACATGATTAATTAAAAAATATTCTAGGTGACAGCGAATCGTATCGGACTTTTATTCGCAAGCTACACATCTGCTTGTCTGACGATTTAGTTGAAATAATTCGTATGATCAAAAAGTATGGAGTACACAAGGCAAACGAAAATTGTATCAATTTAAAAAGCATGATTTTTTGTTTTTGCATCTCGTCCAATCCGCGTATTTAAATTTGAGTTATCCCAGTGGACTTTATAGAAGTAACCCATACCCAATAGCGTTTTGGCTTGTATTTTTTGAGATTCGTTCTGGATTTCAAATGTCAACATCTTCAAATATTAGGATATCGTATTGACGAGACATGTTCATAAGTTATGTAGTCATTTATAAATTACGGAAAATAAAATTACCACGCCAAGTTTTTATTAGCCCACAGTTCTACAACTCGACTCGTGTAGCTTCACTTTTATTTAGTTTATATTTTTCCTTTAGTATTTCATTTAAATAAAATCTTCACGATATCAAGTTTCTTCTTTTTCCACTAATAATTTATTTACAGATATTTGTCGCAACATGAACCTCTTATGATCTTTGGAAACTCATCAATAATGAGCACGGTATAAACGGATGTAAATATACATCTATCAATTAAGTAGCGTTTGATTAGTTGAAAGCATTTCCACCATATAAGTTCGACTATCATTCACTTATGACTAGTGACTATCGGTTCACCTTGCTTCTCATTTTAGTCTCCTTAAGGGGTTCGGCCACTCTAGAGACCGAAAAATCCGCTTTTTGGGGATTTTTTTCAGAAAAACTACAAAATAAATCGAGCTTACAAAAACCGGTTTTTATCATACATATCAGTGACTATATACAATAATTTTTTTGAAGCGATTAATTTCAAAATGGCGGCTGTGCAGCGTTTATCTCAAAACTGCATTTTTTAAGTTGGCTGGAAACATAACTCAGACAATTTTCAACCGATTCACTTGAAATGTTGAATATATCTTAAAAAAATACATTGTCTATGGAAGTACGTCGGATTTATTTTATATTGCATAGTTTATTTGTTATTAACTATTATCTGACGATTTTTTAGGCCAATTTTTCACTTTCCAAAAATGTTAAGACTCCTTAGGCCTAAGGCCTTAAGGGGTTTTCTCACGTTAGATGCTAAAAAAGGCTATTTTCATGAATTTTGTTAATAGGTTTATATTACAGATATTGGTATAAAAGTTGTTACACTTAATAAATACACTTTCGAAATACATTGAAAATATTTTTTTTATTTATGTAAGTCACTATGTATAGACGAAAATGGTAGTTGAAAAAATGTCCTAAAAACATTGTAGGTCTGCGTTGTTGATGAAATACCGGAGATGGATCACCCGAAACAAAAAAATCAAACGGTTTTAGATTCGGTATGTTAATGGCTATAGCGCATATCATGCGATTTTTGATATATGCAAAAATAACAAAATGGCGGACATTTTTCGGAATTACAAAAAAAAAATTTTTTTTTCCACCGACTTTTGCAAAAAAATAGTTAATAACAAAATTTGAAAAAAATATTTATATACGCTATAGCTATAGTTGTAAAGAATGTGATTAAAATTTCATAAGGATCGGTTCGGTAGTTGCGAAGATTTTATCAACAAGCCGTCGAAAAACGTTGTTTCGAGAAAAACGCGTTTAAAGTTTGTTTGGGTTACATAAATACATTGAATTTTTTTATGTATTTCGAAATTGTATTTATTAAGTGTAAAAACATTTATATCAATATCTATAATATAAACCTATCAAAAAAATAGCTTTTTTAAGCGTTTAAAGTGAGAAGACCCCTTAAGTCGGGATTATAATTTAATTTGTGTCGCGGTGCATATGTTGTTTACGCATTATGTCAGTGATCTTCTGATATGCAACGAAATAAGTGTTGGCAAACAAAAATATAAAACTATAACCTTCGACGAGAAGATAAACGAGATCGATGCTTCAATAACTTAGGAAAACAAACAGATGATAGGTTGGCAATTTTCAATTTCATACCGGACCGCACAGCCGAATTACTTCCAACTAACTCCTTTTTTTCATCAGGACCATCTAAGTTTTGTCTTTTTTACGTTCTAGGTAGAAAAATGACGATTAATCATTCGCGCACAAACATAGTTTCATACATTTTTTTGTGCAGCTTTTGGCTTCGAGAGCGGTTACTACAGATCGTCTTGTACCGAATCGATACTGAAAAAGAGACCAAAAGAGAAGGAGAGAGATACGTGAGGAGTAAAAACAGTGTATCCCGTTGAAAGTTCCCCAGTTGTTGATGCTATAAAAAAGTTTCAGATGGATTGGAGGAAATGTAGAAATATCAGGGAGCATTCTGCTGCGGAGTTTTGCCGTCGTATGCAAAAGAAAATATAGGTGTGTAGGTGGGCTGGCAAGCGAGGAATGAGAAAGCGAAAAAGAAGGAAAAGGATAGAGGACCCGCGACAGAGAGCTGCAGTAAGAGACAGAGCGATTTGATTAATTAAAACTGAGCGACTGAAAACCCCGAAGAACCGGATGTTGACACGTTGGGATCAATGAGCACCAACGAAGCCCTAGTCTGCTTTCCCTGCGTATGCAATTTATTCAGGGCAAGGATTCCCTAGCCATTCTAGCTTTTGTACGTTGCTTCGAGAGAAAGCTCTAGCCTGTACAAGCGTGGTCTCCCTCGCGTGTATAGGTTTAGAGCACATGGACGCGTGCGCGCTAACACACACATATATACACCCCCACACTTCATTTTCATTCGTCATCTCATCTGCTCTTGAATTTCCGTCGGCACTTTTCAACGTCCTCCTTTCCTCACATTCGAGGCAACCGTTTTACTAGGTTCGGGCAGTGTTAGCAAAATCTCCCATTATGTATAGAATACCGTCAAATAATTTCACCGCAAGTCTTGGGCAAACATTCCTACCACTCTCAATGCTTTCATTTCTTCCCTTCTTTCTCTCTTTCGGCCCTTGTTCCATTCTTCCACCCTACCCAAAACCGCTCTCTCACTTCTTTCCCACTTGTCTTACACTCCTACCCGGACTGAGGCTTTCTGCCTCAAACAATAGCCTCATAAATAAATAAAGCCTTTGGGGACGAATTAATCGTTCATAATTCAACATTTATTTATAATTGCTGTGTAAAGTTTCAATAAAAGATGTTATAATTTTGAAAGAAATATTTGAAACCTACACGTATTTTATTTGAAGGGGTCTTCTCACTTTAGACGCTAAAAAAAGGCTAGTTTCATGAATTTTTTTGATAGGTTTATATTGTAGATATTGACAGAAAAGTTGTTACACTTAAAAAATAGACTTTCGAAATACATAAAAAAAACTGTATGTATTTATGTGACCCAAACAAACTTTAAACGCGTTTTTCTCGATACACCGTTTTTCTACGGCTTGTTGATAAAATCTTCGAAACTACTGAGCCGATCCTTATGAAATTTTAACCACATTTTCTGTACAACTATATCTATAGCGCATATCAAGAATTTTTTTAAATTTTGATATATACTATTTTTTTTGACAAAAACGGTGAAAAAAACGTTCTTTTTTTGTTTTTTTTAAATGTCCGCCATTTTGGTATTTTTGCATATATAAAAAATCGTATGATATGCGCTATAGCCATTAACATACTGAATGTAAGAACGCTTGATTTTTTTTGTTCCGGATTATCCATCTCCGAGATTTCATCGACAGCGCAGACCTACCATTTTTTAGGCCATTTTTTTAACAACTATTTTCGTCTATAAATAGTGATTTCAATAAATAACATTTTTGTTTGTAAATGTATTTTGAAAGTGTATTTATTAAGGGTAACAACTTTTACATCAATATCTATAATATTGGCCTCTTAACAAAATTCATGAAAATAGCCTTGTTAGCGTCTAAAGTGACAAGACCCCTTAAGAGTCATACAACCGACAGCAGTGGCCAGTGCACTACTGCGGCGATCCACCAGGTTACATGCAACAATATTCGGATAGATTAGCCGCGCGCTGATTTCTACGCGAAAGGTAGTTTTGCTGATGTGAGTCTGTTTGGGTTTGTTTGGAAACCTAGTGAAATGTGATATGTGGGCAACGATTAGTGGTCTCTATGGATATGGCAATAGTGAAGCGACAAGGGTGGCGTAATGTGTAAGGGGTGAATCATAAAAGACCGGCAGAGCATACGTCAGAATGTTAGAAAAAGAATTGGAAAAATGTAAAGAATGATCGGAAAGTATGATTCGTCCATAGAATTTTTGTTTTCACATTGCTTGGAAAATATTTTCGAATTTGAATCCTTGAGCTCCAAAAACCACCAAAGGAATAAGCAAGTTACTCCGACAAAAATGAATTACCATGCAAAATACTTTATTTGGATTACAATAAAAAAAATTGCCTATCTTAATCTTTTACGAAATATATGTATAGATAAAAGCGTCTTTATCGATTTTTACTTCATTGCGTTTCTCCGATTTTCTTTTCATTCGACGTGCCTTTCGTCGAACCAACCTGATTTGTTCCCTTTACCGATCGTTCTCACATTACACTCGTCTTTTTCATATTTTTTTCCACGGTGGTCTCTCGTTTTTTCCTCCATTGGACGTGTCTTCTCGACACCCTTTACGATCCTCTTTCTTCGATATGAGGCCTCTTCATCGCTGTCCCTCTTTTGTCTCTCTTTCTCTCTCCTCTTTTGCCATCTCCGCCCCTCATACTTCCATGAATACTCTTCGTTTGCGTCATTCTCATCGTTTCAAAAAGCATCGATTTGCCAGATTTGGTCTCAATGTGTACGTCCCAATGCGAGGAGGAGTCATTCGTGAGAGAAAATGTCGCATTAAGGTAGTTCTGTAGGTACACGTATGAGCCGAAAGTTTCGGTCAAAACGTATAGTAACATCCAATGCCTATATGATGCTGTTGGTTGTACAGTTTTGACAGAGTTTGTACCCTCTATATGTCCCACACATTCGCACCTCATGCATACATAGGTCTCATACTCTTATAGAGAGCGGCGCTGTAATCGTGGCAACAGCGCGATTTTCCTGCAGTCATAGCGCTGAGCTTCCTACGATCCGTCTTTCGCGAAATATTTTATATAAATAAAAAAGGGTGAAAATGTCAACCCAAATGCGATGCAAAGGAAAGTTTACAAGAAAAAAGGCGCTTGCTAAAAGATTGAAAGGTGTGGCAGCCATGTATCAAGCAAATGCGGCTAAACGCGATGAGAATAACCCTAACCTCAACGATCAGCAACAAAAATTCGCTGTCGAAGGACGTCGGATCGTGGATTTACAACATCTTGCCAACATTTTAAATTGTATTCGCTGTAACAAAGACAAATTACATGCATAAATTGAACAAATTATACTTGTTTGCAGATTAAATGTATTTTACATCCGTCTCAGAATTACTAGAACTCGGGAAAAAAAATACGCTTCGAGTTCCCAGACCACCCGCCGGTCAGATGGCTGCAGCGTACCTTGTTGCCATTCGGTTGAAGATGGTTGGGCCCGAGTTCGGTGTGGAATGAAATTACCACTTTTCATAAGTCGATATCTCCGAAACTGAAAGGTCAAAGTTTGTCATTTTTTTAAATCAATCCCACAATAATACTGCGTACACGTGTGTTTTTATTTTGAAATCCTAAGATCCGTTTAGAACCTATATCGAGAAATGCGAGCAAACGCCTATGGGTTTAGGTGTTAGGTATAGGCATCGCGTACAAAAATACCCATATTCAATTGCAATTATCTCATGAACTAAACGGTGAATCGAATTGAATTTGTGGGCATCAGTCCGTGAAGGTCATATCTACATCATACTTACATTTTAGCCAATTCCTAAAATTTGACCAAACCTACAGAACTACCTTAAGCAAATTGCAAAGATGGGTACGAGTTTATTACGAAAATGGTGTAAATCACAATGTTTCGGCATTTTTAAATATGATAATGGGAGGAGCGAAATTACACATTTTGGAGCATTTTTAATCAAATCAAAAAGTAAAGTTTAAAGTAAAAAAGTTAAAGTTTTAAGTAAAGTTTTGTACATTCGATGAGTATATACTCATTAAATAGTATATACTGTATGATTATATGCTCATTGAAAATTATACCCAGTATATAAGTTATTTATTGAGTATTTATTGACTGAGCATTCACTTAGTATATACACTGAGTATATACTCAGTAAAAAATTGCCGTTGAATTACGAAATTGCAACGTTGTGAAAATCACTCACACGTTTTTTCATGATCAAAATAAAGGAATGCGAAATGAAACAAAATCATTACATTCTAACAATGCAAACTTGAATGTCATTGAAAAGAGCATTAGATCGCTTTGAAATAGAACAGCATATTTTCAAACGTTTTCCTAATAATTTCGGAGCAATATATAAAACATATGTACATTTTTTTAATTTCCACCGCATAGATTTCCAGTACTCCGTGTAGAGAGTAATGTATGTTGCACACATTTAGAATATACGTCATAAACATTTATCTCCGACAATGATATGTTCGTACGTATATCATAGCATATAAATCTATCGCTAGAATATTTAATGATACATCACTTTATATTTATATTATACACTATTGCCCAAAAGTTTGGACTCACCAGTCGATATTTCTTGTCGCACTAAAAATTAGATAGCTCCGTCAAAAAAAAAAGATAACCAAATACAACGAACGGCGTTTTAAAGGGAATAAATTTAGCTTTGTTTTGCTTTTTTGAAAAAAAAATTACGTTTTTTTTCGACCCGGTAGGCATTTTTGTACGTGATCGTTTTTCGGCTATTTTTCGGCTATTTTTCGACCATCGATAATTGGGGGAAAAACTTATGGAAACATTTTTTGTCATTTTTATCCATGATAAGCTTGAACGGGGTAGCAGAAACTACATGTTCGTATTTTGAAAAGTTTCGTTTGATTTTTTTCCCAAAGTTATTTCATTTTTTGCTAAAATAGACAAGTATTGCAAAATCCAACGTACCTCAAGAACTATTGGGTTTGAGAGGAAATGTCAAAGATGTAAAAAGTTGCATAAGTTTATACTGGATCGCTTGGAATTTATTACAAATTTTCCTGTGAGATTTTATTAAAAATAATTTCGCTCGAAACTCTGATTAGTAGCATGGCTTAACTCGAAAAGTATAGCGTCTAGGACAAAATATGAAGCGGAGAAACTCCTTTAATTTTCGATTTAAAATTTGCTTGAATCTTTTCAGAAATTTTTTTGAAATTTTTTCCGCCGAATCTCGTAGAATGATCCAAAAATTTTGCAGTGTTTCGTTTTAAATACGTAGACATTAAAAAAAAAAACATTTTTTTACACAGTTTTAAAAGCACCTAGACGACCTGAAAACAAAACATTGTAAAAAAAGGTTGAAAAAAATGTTGACCTATTCAAAACGAAACACTAAAACATTTCTCCCTCTTGATATTTTGTCTCTAACTCAATAGTTTTCGAGATACGCCATCAATTCTCAGTACGATTCTCCGAGGATCGGCCATTAAATTTCAAAAAAAATTCAGAAAAAAAATTCTGCAAAAATTCAAGCGAATTTAAAATTGAAATCTAAAAAAGTTCCTTCTATCGATATTTTGTCCTAAACGCCATACTTTTCGAGTTAAGCTATCCTACTCATCAGAGTTTCGAGCAAAAGTAGTAAAAAAAAAAATTTCAAATGAAAATTTTGACAAAATTCCGGGTGATTCAGTATAAACTTACGCAATTTAAGAAAAAACGAAAATGGAGTTTCTTCTACCCCTTTCAAGTTTATCATGGATAAAGATGACAAAAAAATCCGTAAGTTATGCGCTCAATTCTCGATGGTCGAAAAATAGCCGAAAAATCGTCACGTACGAAAGCGCGTACTGGGTTGAAAAAGAAATCATTTTAAAAAATTCAAAAAAGCAAAACAAAGCTGAATTTGTGCCCTTCAAAACGCTGTTCGTTAAATATGGTTATCTTTGTCTTTTGGCGAAGCTATCTAACTTTGAGTGCGGCAAGAAATGTCGATTGGTGTATCCAAACTTTTGGGCGGTAGTCTATATACATATACTATTATATAATATAATTACTATTTGAAACATAAAATGAAATATAAAAAATATAAAATATATACATTATAATTGTACCATATATATTTATATTGTACCATTTTTCCAGTATTGTCGGGAGAAGTTATAATTAAAAGAGGCAATAAGAAATTGGCAGAAAAAAATGTGCTCGTGATTATTTTACTTTAGAAGAAAAACTAGGTAAAACTCGTCATAACCTCGAACAATTACGGACTGAAGCAAAGTAAGTGCTGGCAAGAGACAGAGAGAGAGAGAGAGAGAGAGAGATGAGCTCTTCTTACAGCCGGATGGTCGTTTCGAAAGTTTTACTGTGAAAAATCAGGTAAAAGCAGCGAATGCTTCTAACTACTGTTAGGCCAGTATAATATGCCCTGGCCATTTTGCAAATCAACTTTTCGCTCTAGCCCTTCGCGGATCACGTCACATAGGAAAGCGTTGTTTTCTTCGTCAAGTATTCTCATAGCTCCGAACAGGTAGAACATATCCTTATCTGTACCTTTTTCCGAACGAAATACATACACTAACCCGAAAGAAAATACAAAAAAGCTATGTTTCTTGGTCGTATCGATGAAAATATCGCCCATCATAAAAAAGCATGATACATTATTTGTACCCACGCACAAAACGACGAGATTTAAACCCCATTGAATTTTCAAAGATTCGATCGATAGCGATACGCGAAACTTTCTTCGCACCACGAAAAGACTGTCCAACGGAAAAAAAATTAACAGATCCGTTCTCTCCCTGTCCCTGCGTATTTCGTCTTTTCTCTTCACTCATCCGTAATTCTCATTTTTCATCGTTCTGCCGAGATATAGACGTTTTTTTCAATTATCAAGCGGCACTCGCCCTCATTCGAATAACGAATATCTCCAGAGTGTATACACATGCTCGAGATCTAATAAATAAAACCCTTTTTCACCTCCCCTTTCCTCCACTTTTCTCCAACTCCCAATGGCTTTCGTCGCTTCACTATCTTTCTCTCTCTGGCCCTCTCTTGCCCTCCCGGCGTTTCTTTTTCAACCTCGTTACTCTCGCCCAAAGAATCTTTTTCTCCGGGGATTGAGAATCGCACGGAGCTTTCACTAATGCTGTGTCTCGTATAGAGTACTCTTCTCTGTATATGTGTCTATATATACACACACACACGCGCGAGCGCGCGCACGCACACAAACGCACACATACACACACATGTGTGTGTGTGTGTGTGTGTGTGTGTGTGTGTGTGTGTGTACAAATATCTGTGTGTGTCTGGGCGTGTGTATATGCTACAGATAAGAAGGATTTTATAGTGGTGCGCCAACAAAAGCGACGGCAAAACCTTCAGCGAGATTAATTGGTATCATCCATGCGTGCGGCGGTGGTCCGGGGGCAACGAGAGAAGAATCACGTAATAACTTTGCGCGCTTCTCCCGACAATCGACTTGGAAATTTTGCCACAGCCGAGAGAACAGCTGAACGCGTGCACCATTATTTCTTTGTTTTGCACATTGTTTCATACACCTACATGTACATACGCGCATTCAATGTCAGTGAGAAGAATACAAAGCCTGTGGATAGCGCTCTTCTTCATTTGTAACGAATCATACATACACACACACACACACACACACACACACACACACACACACACACATATCTTCGTGCTGTGTAAGATCGCTTGTGGCTATTCGTTTGAGATTTCCTCCCTCAAGACAGCACATTCATTTCTCTATTATTCGTCGCGAAGATCATGCTGTGGAAAAAAAAGTGAAGAAAAGGTGAAATAGCAAATTTGCAGTAGTAGACAACTAGCACTCAATCTTTCACATCACTCATTGTTTAATCGCTTTTTCTTGTAATTATTTCCGTCTCAATCCTCCCTCCAACCCGTTCCTTCATTTTTTATCATTTTCTCAGGTACCCTCATCTGAAATTTTCTCCTCCACTTATCGCTGTTTTCTGATTCACCGAGCATTGAATACGCCCCGAGTTGTATATCCTAGGCGCACTCCCGGGGGTACAATACGTAAGCCCACGTAAGCACAGGCTGATATCGAGATGTCACTTGGAAGCACGAAACCAAGACTTGACCTACGTATCAGTTTACACAGTACACTCTATAGACATGTGATATTTTATGCGAAAGTATACGAGCCATAAAATCATTGCGGTGAATTGAGCATGCTATAAATTTACGTTCAGAATTTAGTTTGCGCTCGAGTTTGATGGTTGCACAAGAAGATTTTGAGGAACCCTTGTAACTTCGTGATGTCCGTCAGTCCGTCTGTCTCAGCATCACAGTTTCTACAGTTGCAGAGACCCATCTGCAGAAAGTTGCTGCAGCTTTAGACTCATCTGCAGAAACATTTGCAAGTAGATGCTTCAGATGTGGATCTCAGCATGGAACAAAATGGAATTTTTTAATGGGTTTTTCTCGTCTATGTTATGCGGGTCGACATTTTTTGTTTCGCATACCCCATCGAGTGGGATGTCAGTGAACTGGTCTTTCAAAATAAAATTGAGTTCCATTTACCATTTTCCATTTTTACGCCCCATTTCCGAAATATCGAGATTTGAGTCGAAAAATCGAAAAATCTGAAAAAATTCCAGCTTTCAATTGAAGCTTCTTATTGAGATGGATAATTTAAACTCGTATTAAAAAATTCGGGACACATGGACCACCAAGTTACCGCTAAGTTGACGTCATGGAAACTCCATAAAAGTACTACCAAAATAACTTCGTCGCATGCTGTTTTACGCCGCGTTGAGGAATTATCAAACATAAAACAAAGGGTTGGAATCTTTTAATGGGGTTTTCTCGTCTATGTTATGCGGGTCCTCTTCATCCCACCTGTATCATTAGAACGAAATCGATGTGAGTATGTAATAGGAAATTGTTGTGGCACAATATACGTAATAATAATAATTACACATTATTGAACATCGATGCTCCAAATGGAAGCATAAATGGTGCATAAACAAGCATAAACCAGACCCTATTTTATGCGTATTTCGACATGCATTTGGCAAGTTTTTATAATAAATATCGGTAGTAGTTAATCGTATTGTTCGAAAAATGACAGACGAATAACGTTTCCGTCACGTTTTCCTCGGGAAGTACTGATTTGTTACCTCATTTTTCTTATCACTGCCTCTTTGGCTCCCCGATGCTTCTCCGTTCGCGGTTCACATCAATTTTCCCGCCCCATTAAGCAAAATCACTCGACATGCAACAACCGCAACATTTTCTGCTTCGACCCCGATTCGATGCAGGGAATCCCCGAGTTGGAGAGTGAGGTAGTGAAAGAGGAAGAAATGTTGATTTCCGGTGCAGAGAGCAAAACGACCGAAACCCGCAAAAGCAAAATCTCCAAAAAGATATACGTAACAATTTTTTGTTTATTTTAATGTTTTATTGTTAGACTAAGCCGTCCATTCTTGTAAAATTAAAAACACCGCAAGTTAAAGGAAAATCAGTTTATTTCAGAGTGACTGGTTGCATAATTTGCTGACTTCTGACAATAAAACCTCTCAGGGTTGCAGAGAGAGATGCTGCATACCTTGTGTGAAAGGTGGATACCGCGATAGCCATGTGACTTTATACGCTGTAAGAAATATTTTGCTGGCAGTGCAGGGCGCGCGCACACGCGCACGCACACGCACACACACACACACACACACACACACACACACACACACACACACACACACACATCTAAATATTGTAATCGCCCGAAAAAAACTCCATAAGAACTATTCGAGAAAAAATGCGGCGCGCTTCTGGGCCGGGATTCGACCTTTCGATTGCCCGTCGACTGCTCTGACCACTAAGCTACGCCAGCCCGCTTATCTCACCTTTCTCGGATACTCTCGACAGTCGCAACGCAACGTTACAATATATACATACACACACACATACACATACACACGCACACGCACGCACGCACGCACGCACGCACGCACGCACGCACGCACGCACGCACACACACACACACACACACACACACACAAACCATTTTATTTCCAACTAATTCATTTTTGTATTGAAAAATGGAAATTATTTCAATCAAAAAACTTTCCTGTTCAGATATTGCTGGATTTACATACAGGAGAGTATCGCAATTTCCAAGTCCTGCTAATGAAATTGTTAATTATTTGATGGACTCCGTATTTTCAGTACTGTTTGGTAGGAAAGTCGATTCGATAATTTGTTTGCGGGCCCTCCACCGGTATCGCTGATGCACAAAGTTTCTCACTGAGTAAAAGCAGTGCCCTGCCCTGCTGGCGGAATGTTTGTTACCCGATGCAAAAAATCCCATGGCTATCACGATATCGAGCTTTCACACAAGGTGTGCAGCATCTCTTTTTGCAACCCAGTCGTTTAGGGCCTACCCATAACGCTAATAAAAAAGTTGGCAATCTCCATACTGTGGGAGATGCGATTTTTTTCAACTTTCACTCTCCGATAAGGGTAGGTTCCGGCAAACGAGAATCGTTCAAATTTTTTTTTGGACGTTAATCTAGGTTTCGTTTGCCAATAACGGCAACAAAAAAGTTGGCAATCTCCATACCGTAGGAGATACGTATTTTTCCAACATTCCCCCTTTACTAAGGGTAGGTTCTATTTGCCGAAATCCCTTGAAATGTTCTGTACGAATTTTTTATAGGCAACTAAAAGCAGAATGAGCAATCCAGTACTCGAAATTCAAAAACTGAAAGAAAAAATATATACTCCGTTGGGTTGCAACGATGCAAACTTCAGACACACACACGCGCGCGCACACACACACACACACACACACACACACACACACACACACACACACACACACACACTGAAGAACGCAATTTACAATTACCGTAATTGCTCATCTGTCGACACGAAACCCAGAGCCTAATAATATATACATATATACTGGGATACTCGAGCGAGGCTTAGCGAGATTTGTAAATTCTGCTCTCGCAGTCTCAAGGGTGTTTTCGTGGTCGCGCCTCATGCGGCGACTGCTGCTTATACAGTACAATAGGATAGCGACAAGGTAGAAATAGAAGGTAGCAAGAAAACGTGTCTGCCTTTTCTCTCTGCGACTCCGTGCTTCGTGTGGTTTTACAGTACCCCAGAAAGAATCTCCTCGACGCGTGTCAAGAGGGAACAAAACCAAACAAAACCGCCAGAGCGTATGTATGCTCGGGGTTTCAAGGATGATCTTATACGCGTTTTTTGTATTCAAGTATATTTATTCTCACGCTAAAAGTCAACAAAGGTATAGAATATTTATACGCTGCATTTATCTTCAAAGTCATCACGATATGCGCATATAAACGTCATAATTCGTTACGTTTTCTTTCTCGAAAACTATGTGGTCGAAGTTTGCATCGTTCAAATGCAACGATGCAAACGATTATCCAAATTATAGGTATATGTTGTAGATCTCTAATAAGGATTTAAAAAAAAGATTGCTGTAGCAGTGATCTGCCAGAAAAAATCAGACAAAATTTATGTACCACGTGTTCCAACGATGCAAACTTAATAAGCGACATAAAAATAACGTAATTATGCGGTTTGAGGACTTTCGAAAAACGACGGAGAACATTTTTTTGCCATGAGCTGCTTTAATTGGTCACCACTATTGATATTCCGTCAGGGGAGACTGACATTCTCTATTAATTCCATAAGCTATTGGGGTTTTTAAGGCGTTACCCCCACTTGTAGCGCAAAAAAGGCCTTTTTCATGAATTTTTTTAAAGAAAACTACAAAACTTTTTTAATCGATCAATATACCATCTTAAAGAACACATCTTGAAGAACTTTCAGTAATTTTTTTAGTGAAAAATATTACATTGTTTAGTGGCAAATGGCCGTCAATGAAATAATGTTTTTATATACACGGTTTGCGGTGACCAACATTGCGGCGAAGTGGATCATCTGTAAAAAAATGCGGATGGATTTAGTCAAATATAAGTATAAACTAGTCTTTAATCGAAGGATTTTAAAAAATATTCATTTTTCACAAAATGGCGGACAGTCAAGATTAATGGTTCGATTTTAACGAAAAAACGGCCGTTTTTTGGCTATAAAACGGCCATTTTTTTTTAATCGAACGATTAAAGACTACATTTTTATGTATTAAATAAGCCTGCAAAATTTCAAGAAGATCGGTTCATTAGTGTTCGAGTAATCTTGGTCACCGACTTCAGAAATGCCATTTTGAGAAAAACGCGTTTAAAGTTTCAATTTCAGTTTACACGAAGAAAATATTTTTTTTTGTAAACTTACATAGAGTCATCTATTCCGGGCCCATACAGAAGTATGGACCCGGATACTTATACTTCAAAAAAATGCAATAAAAAAAAATCGATTTTTTCAAAATCACAAGTGGGGGTAACCCCTTAAGTTCCCGGAAACACGTAATAAAATAGGGCATTTCTTAATATTTCGACGCCTATATTGGGGGCGGGAGGTGGGGGGATTTATAAAAGAAAACGATCTTGAATACAATGCTGAAGAAAAATCGGCGGAAAAAAGGAACCTTAGTAGCGATTCCTTCGGGTAGACTATGATTTGCATGGAATAAGTCCACACTTGAAGTGAAATCCGCAGGACGTCAAGTAGTCCATATTTGCACCATCTTCTTTACGCGTATATTTATGGACGACAAAACTGTTCAAGACGATAAAGTTGCTAGGTGGATACCATAAACTGTTAAATTTATATATATAAATTATATCAATATACACACACACACACATATGTGTGTTTGTGTGTGTGCGCGCGCGCTCGTGCGTGCGGGTGTGTGTGGGCGTTTGTCCCTGTCCGTATATGCGCGTACGCGAAATCTTGCATCTTGGTAATCTACGTCTTCATTAGACTCTATGGAGCGTACTATCCTCGTAAATCGTAGCGTTCTGTCTGCATGTGCGGAGTCTACGTACTACGGAATGATTTAAACGCACACATGGGCATATGTATATATACATACAATAGTATGCAAGATATTTCACATAAATGCTATGTGTAGATGCTCTTTTGTTTTGAGGAACGCACATCTTTGGACTTTTCCAGCACATATTTTGCCATCTGTATGAATGTATATTTGAAGAAACGAATGGTAACTGTGTTATCGTTTCATTTCAACAAAATTTGAGATCGAAGAAACGGAAAGTGATTGTAAAAATGTTAAAGGGCTATACGAAGCTATAAGTTCGGTTCAATTTTATGTAGCAGTTTTATTTTCCCACCTAATTAATCCATCATCATCACGATTATGCTAATATTAAGGCAGTATTGTGATTTTTGAGGTGAAATAACCATTAAACTGTTCAAGTTTTCCTTCCGAAATTGTTTAGACATGTTTATTGATCGTTCAAAAATATGTACAAATAAAAAAAGAAAATTTTTATTATCATGTACTTTTCTACGTTTGTTTACGACGATGAGCGACCCCCCCCCCCCCCAATCGGCGACAAGTGTTGTAGACGTTATATAAATGTGAAAAAAAAATGCCGAAACATATTCTTAATCTGTATGAGTATTGTGATGGTTGGTACCAGAATCAGCAAAAAATGTACAAAATGGTGGCATGCTGTACTTTGTGATTATTTTTTTGTCTATTTTCTGACCATTCTACGGGCTATGAAATAAAATTAAAAAATCGACTCAATTTTGCTACCAACGTTGAAAAACAGTCTACAGAAGGTGTATGCCAAATCTAAGCTCAATCGGCTAATTGGTTATCAAGATATCGTGGTTGCCGACTTTGAAATGCATAGTTTGGACGAAAACGCATTCAAAGTTGCTGCATGTCGACTGCGCTCCCCGAGCGTACTCCTTATCATTTTTAAAACCCGGCTTATTTTATGAGTATGATTAAACGTCTTTCACAGACGTATTCAGAAAGGTCTGTAGAATAGTAATAAAAAATGAACAAAATACGATTTTTCAAATTTGTAGACAACAATACTGCCTCAATAGTCAATTATAATCATAAGTATGAATATATTATATGACAACAATAGTATCAATAGGAATGATAATATGCATCACAGTTAATATAATGATTACGTTAATAATCATAATACTAACGCTGCGGCTAGCCGTCCGGTTATCGGACGAATAAGCGTATGTTATTCGTCTGGATGGCGGCTCAGTTCACGGTGTACAACGCCCCAAACAATCAAACCCAAACGAACAAAGCCGAACAAACAAATCCAAACAAACATACCCAAACAAACACACCCAAACAAACAACACAAACAACGAACCCAAACAAACATACCCAAACAAAATTATAAAGATTTTATTCTGACGAATCCGTTCACTTAAAAAAATGAACCTAAACAAACAAACACACCCCAACAAAAAACCCAAACAAACAAACTTAAACAAAATTATAAAGATTTTATTCGGACGAATACGTGTAAATTATTCATCCGGATAGTTTGTTTAACAATTTAACACATTCCATCCGAACGATTACATATATGTTATTCGTCCGGATACTAGCTGATACGAATCACAATAATATGTACGTCTACTGGAAACACGGCGTGAATTGAGCCGCTATCCAGACGATTAACATACGCTTATTCGTCCGATATCCGGACGGGTAGACACTCCGTAATACTAACTGTTAGATGTAATTCTATGTACGCGCCTTTTTGTTCACGTGATTCAGTGGACTATAGGTGGAACTGTCATAAGCAGTTTCGTTTGCTGAGTATGACTCGTAATCGCATGAAATACTCCTTCTGTTCCGATCTGGCGTCCTTATAATAAACATCACTTTGTACCTTTCGATCTAACGTGGCACACTGTGTATCCTGCGACTGTCCTTATATTTGACGACGTTATATGTTTATATCATTAACTGAATCAATCAACTTACACGTTATGGGCCCAGTTTGCGAGGCTAGCTATTGATCGCGAAAAGTGAAGGACAAAAAAAGTGAAAATATAGCAGCAGCAAACGGACTAAATAATTTAGAAAAATTGACTGAAGACAATTATGATTCATGGAAGCTGCAAATGAAAGGTGTTTTAATTTATAACGATTTGTGGTGTTACGTCAATGGGACAAAAATAAAGAGGGACGAAAATGATCATGAGTGGATTACGAGATACGAGAAAGCTCTCGCTTTGATCGTTTTGTGCGTAACGAAAACCCAAATCAGCCATACCAAGGAAGCGAAGACATCGAAGGACGCCTGGGATTAGCTAACAACGTTATGCGAATCGAGAGGACCTGTACGACAGGCGACACTCTACAAACAGCTATACAGGATGAAAAAAGAGCCTACAGTCGCGATGTCAACATACGTGAGTAATTTGACATCGAAGCCCGAGCAACTGGAAGAAGCAGGTATCACTATCCCTGAGGATCTATTCTCAATAATGTTGCTCGGATCATTACCGTCGGAATACGGGAATTTTTCTATGCTATAGAGTCTCGTGATGCGACACCAAGTGTCGAAACGCTTAAAGCCAAGTTGATAGAAGAAGAAGCACGACGTCAGGATACATTGCTACAAAATGATACACAAAACGATGCGTTGTTTACGAAAAATATAGTCAACCGTAATGCGAAAGATTCTTGTAAGAATAAATTTGGCGAGTCCAGTTCGCGGAAATTTAATGGAAAATGCTTCAAATGCAATAGATTTGGCCACCGAAGTCGTGATTGCAGACTAAAATAAAAAAATTATGTCGCCAACGAAATTGACGACGCACTATCTGCATTACAATGAAATGACGAATTACCAAAGTCCAATATTTGGTACTTAGATAGAGGTGCGACAAGTCATATATGTTTACCGCGACTGAACATGAAGCAGAATCTCAAGGACTAGGAGAGACTACTATAAGTCGAAGTAGATTCTCGGAAATCCAATATTGTGAAATTACAAGAAGTTATTTACGTTCCAAAGCTACGAAATAATTTGGTGTCCATACCGAGTATAACCGCGAGAGGCTACACAGTAACGTTCCACAAAAATAAAGCAACGATAAATCGACCGAATGGTTCTATTGTGGCGCCAGCTATAAGAAATGGAAAATTGTTTATCTTAAGTGAAACCCTAGATCGGACTTTACAAACAGGCCAAAAAAA
Source organism: Ophion slaviceki (assembly GCA_944452715.1). Lineage (NCBI taxonomy): Eukaryota > Metazoa > Arthropoda > Insecta > Hymenoptera > Ichneumonidae > Ophion > Ophion slaviceki. Next base: position 36,333,239 of record OX101786.1, on the reverse strand, counting down.
TTAGGACGATCTGGTTAAATGGCACCATCGTTACGGTAATTTTAATCTCGGCGATCTAAGGAAATTGGCAACGAACAATATGGTAACTGGTATAAACATCAATTAAAAAACGCAATATTTGGACTGTGAGGTTTGCCTGAAATGTAAGATCCATCAATTACCGTATAAAAGGGTTGCGGACAGGACCAACGCTGTATTGGAAATCGTTCACTCGGACATCTGCGGTCCTTTTGAGACGGAATCCTTTGGTAGCGCAAGATATTTTGTAACATTTATTGACGACTTTTCCAGGTACACGGAAGTTGCAATGTTATGGCATCGATCAGAAGTATTCAATGCCTTCAAAAATTACAAGTTTCGAGTGAAGAAAAAAACAAGGCATTGCGTAAGGAAACTCCGGACCGATAATGCGCGTGAGTACAAATCCAAAGAGTTCTCAGATTTCCTGCAACAAGAAGGGATCGCAAGGCAATTAAGCGTCGAATTCACGCCGCAACAAAATGGAGTAGTGGAAAGAGCTAATCGAGCTTTGGTGGAAATGTCGCGGTGTTTAATGTTACCGGAAAAATTGCCAAAATCCCTGTGGGCAGAAATGTTCAATGCAGCCATGTTTATCAGAAACAGATCCCTTGTAAAATTCTGGGTAAACAAACTCCGTTCGAAGTGTGGAGGAGAAAGAAACCTTTTGTCGGATTCTTCAAGACCATTGGAAGCAAGGCAATAGCTCTTGAAAAAGGGACGAAACCCAAGAGTTTGAACCAAGAGACGAAACCACAAGTTTGAACCAAGAGTAAGTAAGGAGTATATCCTCGTTGGATATTTTAATGAATCCAAAGCTTACGGGCTGTGGGAACGCGGAACAAAAAGAGTTATACAATCTCGTGATGTCCGTTTCACCGAGGATATCGACAGGCGATCGGAAAAATCAGAAGACTTACTACTTCCGTCATTAGTTTGGAATCAAGAGAGGACAGAAATCGCGTCGAAAAATGATAAAGTTGATAACAACGACAGTAATCGCGAATCTGAAGATGTCGAAGACGACGGTGAAGGTATTGATGACAAGAAAATGGAAGAAACTGGAGAGACACATCGACGAAATCCACAAAATGAACGACGGTGCCCTGGGCGCCCTAGTTACATAAAAACAGGCAAACTTGGACGACCAAGAAACCAATATAAGTTGCAACAATCGAGTACGCCAATTACAACAGCCGAATCAACTAGTGTTGAAGGAGCTTTAAGCGGATCAGATAGAGAGTTATTACTAGAGGCAATGGAAAAAGAATATAGGATGTTAATTGACAATGGAACTTGGACTCTAGTACCACGACCAAAGAACAAGGAAATGTTGACAAATCGATGGCTATTTCGAATCAAGAAAACGCAAGAAGGAACAGTTGAACGAAACAAGGCTCGTTTAGTAGCTCGTGGATGCACATAAAAAGAGGGAATCGACTACAACGAAGTATTTGCTCCTGTAGTGCGATATGAAGTCATACGCGCCTTATTGGCTTGTGCAGTCAACGAAGAGATGCACGTCCATCAAAAGGACTTGATTTCGGCCTACGTTCAAGGAAATTTATCCGTAGAAATTTACATGGCTCAACCTGGATGCTTCATCAAGGACAACGACGACGATAAGGTTTCACTACTAAAAATACCCATTTACGGCTTAAAGCAGGCTGGTAGAGAATGGTATAAACGACTCAATAATTATTTAATAAAAAATGGAGCATGCAATAATGCATTGAATCCATGCGGAAACAATGGAGATAATGTTATTTTGCTCATCTACGTGGATCATATGATGATAGCATCAAAGAATATTGATAAGTTGAACGAATTGAAAGACAAATTTATTTCGGAGTTCTGCATGAGTGACCTGGGAGTATTAACCCAAATCTTAGAAAAATATGTCGATAGGAACGAAGTCACTGGAAAAATATATTTAAATCAGAAGAATTATATTCACGAATTGATTAATCAATTTAGAATGGGAGACTCCAAAACAGTATCGACTCCATGCGACATCAGCTAGAAGTTGACCCAAGAATAACAATCGAGTTCTAACGATAATATGGATAATAAGCCGTACAGACAGCTCGTGGGGATTCTCGTTTATCTTGCGAATGCAACAAGGCTGGATATCGCTTACATTGTAAACGTACTCAGCAGATTCTACAGCAGTCCTCAAAATAAACACTGAATAGCCGCGAAGCGCGTTATTAGATATTTAAAAAGGACAATCGACTATAGTATCGTCTACGAGAAGAACGAGAATAAATTACAGGCTTACGTTGATGCGGATTGGGCTGGTGACCTCAACAAAAGAAGATCCTGTTCGGGACCTCTTACGATGCTCGCGGGAGGTCCTGTAAGCTGGAGTTCAAAAAGGCAAAAGCTGTTGCCCTTTCGACAATGGAAGCCGAATACCTGGCGCTTCCTGAAGTGATACATGAATTGACTTCTGTTAAAGGACTGTTACGGTTCATGCGATGCGGACATTACGTGAGAGACCCTGTTACAGTAAATTGTAACAATCAAAGCGCAATACTCATGTGTGAAAATCCGGTGTTTCATAATCGGAGTAAACATATAGATATTCGTTATCATTATGCACGTGAAGAAATTCAAAGGGGAAACATCGGAGTGCAATACTTGCGATCAGAAAAAATGACTGCCGATGTTTTTACGAAAGCTTTGCCAAAGTTGAAGCATGAAAACTGTGTAAAAACTATGAATTTGCATAATGAATCGTCATAATGTATTCGGAAATCGCGTACACGAATAGAGAGGGTGTTAGATGTAATTCTATGTACGCGCCTTTTTGTTCGCGTGATTCAGTGGACTATAGATGGCACTGTCATAAGCAGTTTCGTTTGCTGAGTATAACTCGCAATCGCACAAAATATTCGTTCGGTTCCGCTCTGGCGTCCTTACGATAAGCATCACTTTGTGCCTTTCGATCTAACGTGGCACATCGTGTATCCTGCGAGTGTCCTTATATTTGACGACGTTATATGTTTATATCATAAACTGAATAAATCAACTCACAGTAACTAATAACTATAACAGTAGGAATTGTGGAAGAAATATTGTTTTGTTAACGTTTACTGATTCTTATTTTCCATTTCTCGCCTCTTCTAGGACAATTCTAAGTCTGCAATATACATTCCCATTCGAACATCGTTTACGAATGGCCTAAGAGATTACCTCATGAAGAATTCATAATGCGCGGTAGCTGTGTTCAGGACCATCCATCTCTTTCGCTTTTCGATACGTCTGCCGTGATGTATAATGTAAACGATGTATACTCGTGCACGTACCCCGTGAATTCATGCATATATGGGGCGATTTACACGACGAGAACGTTTCAAAATCAATTCAAACATCCCAACAATATTTGGAAACACATTTACCCGCGTTGAAAAATACTGTCAATTTCTAAGCTTATATTGTGCTGTAAATTACAAATTTAAAATAGCTCCTTTGTACCTTTCGACGTATTGAAGATATCTAGTGAAATAAAATCCATCGCTTCATATGTGCAATGTTGAGAGATTTTTTCGTTTATTTGAATTAATCGTGGTAAACGATGAATAATTGACCAAGTGTGTATATTGAACTGTACCGTACCGTAGGGAAAAAAATACGCAAAAGTGGCTTCTTTTTAAATCGAGTACTACAGTGGAGGGATTTATTTGTTTGTATCAGCTGAACACTGTACACTTCCTGGATTCTCATATAAAACAACTATATGCTTACTTACGTCTGCCTCGTTATTTGAAAGACTGAACGGAATAGTTATATTGGAAGCATAATTTATAATAAGCTTTTCATTGAGTGTCAACCTCTACAGAAATTGGTTATTCAAGTCCAAAAAATGTATTGGTAGCGTATTTACTCATCTACTGATGTATTCGGTTTAAGGGGATATGCCTAGTTGTAAAAGTCGAAGATCACTTTTTTCAAAATAGATTTTGACAGTATATCGTTTTATAAATGTTCCCTGGACATGTCGAGGGGATCAGATCAAAATTGACAAATGTATAGGCCGTTATGTTGACACCCGTCGGAACGTTCGGAGCGTCGCTCGAAACTTTGAATGCTTCTTTCTTCAAAGTGCATTTTCGAAGTCGGTGAGCAAAATATCTAAAAAACTACTGGTTCGATATTTCTGAATTTTCCTTAGCTTTTTCTAGACGTAAAAATATAGTATTTGATCCACGGATTTTTTCTCCGATGTATACTACCGATTCGATGAACGAAAAATGCCCATTTTTCGCAAAAATCAAGACTCACCGTGAGGACGCGCCATTTTTTTTTAATTTGATATTTTGGCAATTTCTTTGATTCATCATAGGATAAACTAATATACTGACGTAATCTGTTTGCTTTTTTTATATTAGATAACCTGGTTTAGAAAAGCATTGCCCACCGCAAAAGACGTTTTCGCCAGATGCTTTCCGGACATCGGCTGTAAATCGATTATAATTCAATATTTCTACATAAAAAAGTGCAGGGTGTTCTTCGGATAATACTGTTTCAAAGCAGCTGGAAATGAAAACGCGCTGGGCATCATATTCTGTGCAGGAACATTGTGTCAGGGGATTATAGTATTGTGAATAACCTTAAAATATAAGTTTCGTTAATTTCCTATAAAAATACGATTATTGTTTTCAATTTTCAATCGTCATATCGGATGAAGACAGCAGACTTCAATGAAATACTATTAGAGTCCAACAGCTTCTTCTATGAAAATCAGTATGCTTTTTTGACGAATAAAATGTTTGTTGAAGTCACATATTTAATTAAATTTGAGTTAACCCGATCAGTGCAGCGCTCGAGATAATCAAGTGTAGGGGGGGGGGTCAAATCGTAGCCCCCCCCCCTCCCCCCACGTCTTCTAGACCGAGAGTTGAACTGAATTTTATTTTGTTCAAATGTACCATTTCTTCCGGCGTCGGATAATAAAGAAGAAAGTTCTGACAACGAGGCTTCGTAAGTCTATTCGAAGAGAATTTATATTTGTTTGAATTTATGTTGAATTTATATGTATAAATGCAATTATATTGCACTTTTTCGGAAAAGCAATAAAGGTACGTTGTCAAGTGCTTTTTTTCTAGAAAACTCACTTAAAAATAACACATATTCTTGATTTTTGGATTTTTTTAACATACGAATGATGATTCCACAAATATCGCTGTAACAGAAAAAAATAGATTAGATTTAATAATTTTATGACGATTTCGATCCATCTATTTTTTTTAACTCTTTTCAGCGTAACGTCTTAATGGCAGATATTATTTAAGATATCCTCCAACCACTTTCGATGTACGCCAAAGGTTCTGGGTTGGGATCGGCATTTTGAATGCTATCGTACACCTCGGTGATTCGAGTCTCGTGTACACGAGTACATAACAATCTCCATCGAAATGTGCACACCCTAGTGTACAATCTCAGAAAGAGATACAATGCGGTTGGCTCCGAATTACAATACACGTTAATACTTCTGCTTTTATTCATGTACGTATTTCATGCCAGAGGCAATAAATGTTACATTCCATGCAATATCAATTCCAAGCGTTCCAAATAGTTCTCACCCAAATAGTACTCAAACGTGTTGCATGAAAATTGGTGTACAGATTAAAAATATATGTATTGTTTTACTCCTATAATTAATGATATAAGAAAGAATTCTCGAACGCGATCTATGTCGCCCTTTACGATAATTTAGTGATTATGCAAACTCATCTAGAAGTAAAGGTCTATTGAGGTGTAGATAGTGCCTTTTCCCAAGACATAGAAGATGAAGTACCCTGTTGCCCACCAGGTATAAAGGGTGTCGCAAAATGACGTGACATTTTAAATTGTCCCCCATTTTGTTACTACCCCCTACATTGTTACAGCATAGTTATTGCAAACGAAGTTTCATGTTCGTGTTGTCTGGACTTTTTTGCGGTTTTATGAAAGGAAAAGTGTATACCAATGATCCACAGACCATTCCGGAGCTCAAGGAAGCAATTGGACGCACCATTAATGAAATTAGTCCAGAATTATGCCAAAATGTTATTGAAAATTTCATCAAAAAAGTGCGCGTCTGCAAACAAGGACGAGGCGACCATTTATCGGATATTGTGTTCCACACATGACCTCCATGTTCGTATCTTATATGAAAATAAAAATATTCGTCCTTTTCAAATAAATAATACGTTTTATTAATAAATTAAAAAGACAGATCATTTTGACACACCCTATAAAACAAGTCTAAAGCAAAAACAAAAATGCTTCTGCAGCTCTCTGCCACCACGACGACGTCTGTCTGATGCAAATGTCTTGCTTTAAAGCATACCGGCGTAACAATGCTACGGTGATCTCCAGAAATAAGACTAAGATAGAAGCAGAAGCTGTTTATGACTGCCGAGTATAACATCAGCAGTGAACTTTTCAACTGCTTTTAGTTCATCTCATTTGTTGATGTCCGCAAATATTTTGAGCTGTGCAGACTATTTGGACAATCCCTCAAATTTTGCACATCAGAACTATCGGGTTATTTAAGCCATTGTCAATGCTATTTTTTCCCTCAGTTCCGTTTTGTACAAAAGACCTAGTGTCCACGTCCGAACAACTTCCAAAGTAAACTTCAGGTTTCGTGGTATCTGTTGATGCGAGATTTGGGAAGAGCCATATTGAGTAAATAACTTGACTCGTACTCGTGGAGGGAATTGGATCATACGACCCGACCACGGATCTCAGATATTGTGGCACTGGCAGGGTTTCGATGAAACCCCAAAACCGTCAGTTGAAATCTTCAGGTTAATTACTATAACAACCTGATACTGATATACAGTTAGCCTGACGAACATATTTTCGAATAATGGTAAGTTCAAATTGCCATTTACGGGTAAGTACCTATTGCGTAGTAACTTCTCCGGTACATTTTGAAGTCAAAATAGGCGCGTCGTCTTCGAAATCTTGCAGCGCCATTGCTGCAAAGAGACTTCTGATTAAAGTCTTTGTACGAAAGCGCCAAGTCAGCTATTGGTTTAGAAACGTGAAAAGATATTTGGAAGCATAAAACTTTATTGACTCAACGAATGTATTTTCGTCATTGCAGAATATTGTTTTCTTCCTTTTATGACATCAGCTTTCTCCTGTCTTATTACAACAGTTTTCTGTGTTGGGATCAATATTCTACTGGGTAGTATTGTTCGATCTACACGGTCAATTTAGCAATTCTATACAAGTTTATGTTACTGGGACACAGAGCAATACCTGCTAAACAGAAATATGTTTTGCTGGAGACATTTACTAATCATTGTAAGCAGCTTTGAACTGAAACATAATTCACGGAGAAACACTAGAAGTAATGGAGACAGGTTTGAACGTTACCACTATTTTCCGTTAGATTCGTGCAATTCGTTCTTGATTAAGAGGTGCCAAGTCCGCCATATCAATCTCATTTGAGGTAAAATCTCTGCGACGTGGACACTGTAGAGTGTCACTGTAGAGTTGTCACTGTAGAGTGACAACTCTATCAGGTTGGACCCAATCCAGTCGTTCTACGCATTCATCGAAACATTGCACACCAAGAATGTGTCACCATGAGTGGGTCCTACAACTATCAAGCGTAATCCCTCGATGTCGAGTTTGAAGTCCGTGTACTGGACCATTAGGTTCCGGTGCGTTAGCCTAGTGGTTAGCGAGCTGGCGAGTTCGAATCCCAGTCGCGTACTTTCGTCGTGAAATGTTTTTTTTTTTTTTTTTTTTTTTTTTTTTTTTTTTTTTTTCAAAAAACTTCGGCAAAAGACGACTGCTTCCGTGACTGGGAAGCGAACTTGTGACCGGCTGTATCGGTATAGGTTTTCCGCAGTTTCCCTATGCCCATGGCAGATATGTCATGGTAAATACGATACAGAAGGGGAAGTCGGCTGCGGCCGCAAGGTGGGGTGGAATGGGAGGTGGGGAAGCGTTGTGGAACGGGCGATAGAGGGGGTGGGGATGTGAAATGGAGACGTGAGAACAAAGTTGAGGCGGATTGGGGCTCGTAAAAAAGGAAAGACCCTGTACAGCTGGAACGAACAATAAAAAAAATATATATATACATTCTATTAGGTTGGACTAACCGCAGAAAAATATATTGCACCATACAGACTTGACCTGTTGGCATGTGCAATCATCCAATGGGATTCGAATTTCGTGTCAATAGACAATGGAGTGGTATTCGGCAATGGCCTGTAAAACTTATTCACTTGTACAACGTAAAATTGGCAATGCATCGTGCTATTCCGCGATGTCGAGGTCGAATTCGGTGTTCTTGATGACGCTGTGCAATTCGTTTGGATTTGAACGCATATGTGCATTGCCCGCAATGTACATTTCTACATGTAAGTGTATACAATTTCACAATGGGCTTTAAGGGGTGAGATGCAATCAAACGCGTGAAAAAACGAGCATTTTCAATCATTTTTTTTTATCGTAATTAAGTTTGTTTTACAAAAGCGGTTACACAGACTTTTTATGTTATATTTCAACTTGACTTGTACACATTTTTAATAAATAAAAAATAAAATTAAAAAAAAATTAAAAAAAAAACAAAAAAAAATCATCATTTTAATAATCAATCTAGTCCTTAATCGAAGTTTTTTTTGTTTTTCAAAAATTAACCAAATGCCGGCTTCCGACAGATAACTTTCGATTTTCGACCAAAAAATCGCTCGTTTATTGTTTTAAAAAAATTGAAATTTTCAACAAAAATGAAAATCCTTCAATTAAGGACTAGTTTTTAATGCTATCAATACGCACATCAAAATCCATCGAGTGATTTTTTAATTATAATGGTCACCGACTTGAAAAGCATAGTTTCGAGAAAAACGCGTTTAAAGTTTTTCGATGTGGGTACGGTATTATATGTTCGTAAAATTTTGAGCTCGATCGATGAAGCGAAACTTTTTTAAATGTATTTTGATCCGCTGAATCCGAATATCACATTTTTTTGCCGAAAAGTCGAGCAAACGGTTATAGCCAATTGTTGAAACAATTTAAAAAAAAAATAAAGTTTTTCGGGATGAATTATTGTTTGAAAACATTTTGGGCAATTTTAGAATGAAAATATTCTTTATAAAAATTTGCTAAAGTTCGTAGTTTTTGAGTAATACATTTTTGAAAATTTCTAAAAGGGTTTTCCAATTTTACACTTGATTTATGTATAGAAACACTAATAAAAAAAATTATTTACATCGAATCATCAATTCCTGGCCCATACAATAGGGCTTCCGCCGATGTGGAAGCTTCTAAAATATCAATTTGTTGTTGTCTTCGAAGCATTCTGCCTTCCCGGGTATTATCGTTTGCGCGTTTGTCAGCCGCTACCTATCATGGGGACCCGACGCCCCTTCACGAATTGTGGGATATCCCGGAAACTGTTCATCGGATTGACTTGAAATTTTCAGGGAATATTTTCGAAACATCATGCTTTAAGAAAATGTGAAAAAGATCGATTTTTTTTAAAATTATGACTGCATCTCACACCTTAAATTTCCTACTGATAGAGATATGTGATCTTATAAAATCCGAACAGTAAATCACACGGGAGCCTGTGGTCACCTGTACAATGTCCAAGATCGGTAAGGAGGTCTCTAGAAATCGATAAAGCGTCCTTCTAAGTCAGTTTGGCCATTTTATAACCCATGGCTAATCGCTTTAAGGTATTACATCTGAGTAAAAAAAAGGTTTTGACTGTTCTTTTTATTCGTTTACATTATGTATAAGGAGTACAACTTTGCAGTGACCGTTTTTTTTTCAAAAGTTTAAGGCTTTATTATAAAAAAGTGGCTACATATTTTTTAATCAAAGTACTGCCCGTCGCTAGCTACGACCTCGGCCCATCTTTCAGGTAGCATTCGAATCCCGCGTCGATAAAAGTCTCGGTCCTTGGAGACAATCCAGGAATCGACCCAATTTTTGACTTCTTCGTAAGTACCGAAGTGCTGGTCAGCCAAATCGTGTGCCATTGACCGGAACAAGTGATAGTCGGAAGGGGCAATGTCTGGAGAGTACGGCGGGTGGGATAAAACATCCCATTTCAGCGTTTCCAAGTACTTTTTCACGACATTTGCAACATGGGGTCGGGCATTGTCATGCTGCAGTATCACCTTGTCATGTGTTTCGTTGAATTGTGGCCGTTTCTCTTTGAGTGCCTTACTCAAGCGCATCAACTGACGTCGGTAGAGTTCCCCTGTGATGGTTTCGGATGGTTTGAGCAGCTCATAGTACACAACGCCCAGCTGGTCCCACCAGATACACAGCATCACTTTGGATCCGTGAATATTCGGTTTGGGCGTCGATGACGGAATATGACCAGGCAGTCCCCATGATTTTCGGCGTTTAGGATTATCGTAGTGAACCCACTTTTCATCTCCAGTTGCAGATTTCTTGATGTTGAAGAAGTAAATCATAACCTCCCGCAAATGCTGAGAATTCGGTTCGTAGGTTGCCATGTTTGAGTGCCTATAACTTTATAATGCATACAGGTATCCGTTAGCTTTTTTAAATTGTTTACATTGGCAGAGCCTCTAGTTTAAAATGCCACTTTTTTTATTGAGCTAGGGCCACTACTTCGGCCGCAGTGGCTCTCTAAGTAAAACGGTCACTGCAAAGTTGTACTCCTAATATAAGCATCACAAGAATCATATACACAAGGAATTATATGCAAAAAATGTTTAGTTCTCATTTGTGGAGCACCTCCAAGCGCTCTGGAACGCACGAAACAGCCTAGACGGTGAAAGTAGCAATTTGGAGTCGTTGGACAAAAAGTATACAACAACCTAAGAACTGAAGACCTATTACCAAATACCCCCATAGGTACACGCAGAATTCAAATGCAAGCTTCAATTCCGTCGTGTAGACAGTAGTTCCTAAATCAGTCTTGGAACTTTGAGCGCGTTTTTCTCGGAACTACGTTTTATAAAGCGGGAGGACACACAATTCGGGCAGTCTTCATCCGATCGACTTGAAGTTGTAACTATAACTTCTTAGATAGATTCTCTACAGAAATGCACATGATTTTCACGATTCATCAACAGTTTTCATTTCAATAAGCAAAGTAAGGTCGATTTTTTAGCGACAAAAAATACATTGAAAATGATGTGACTTTGCGAAAAAAAAAACAATATTCATTAATGATCGCGTGTACTGCTCTAGCAAAACCAATGTAAATAATGAAAATTTGTATTTTTTGTTCGAGGTGCTAATTAAAGTTTTGCGTCCTCTCGCGAAGCGCCTGAAAAACTATCTTACCCACGCAGAAATTGTCGTAGGGATCCAACCCCATACTTATCCTTCCTTCCTGATAGGGATCCAATGCGTAATCGCATTGGATCCCTATACTGAAACGTCATTCTCTTACGTTGGAATCGCATCAGGATTTTCCATTTGAATCCAGTTTTAATCCCAAAGGATTCTCACATTATCTAGCAGAATCCGATAAGATTCTTGATCGATCTTATCGTAAAAAGTATAAATCACTTAAGGTAGAACGAGCGCACGCTCTTGATTTCCATAGATTTTGTTCAAATTTTAACTAGACATTGTTTGCATTGTCAGGTTTGTCAGGTCCGATAATTCGTCGTACCATGCTATTGTGTGTATAAATTTTGAAAAAATGATGTTTATATAGCAAACTAGTTAGAGAAAGAGTGAAAAAAGTTTGGATTGGCTTTACCATTCAGTTTTGCTAAAAACGTTCAGTAAAGACAGAATAATTCGCCGCAAAAAATATTTGTCCCCCATAATACGAAGATATATGGCAACACCGCAGAACAGTATTGTTCAATATCTCGAGAACAAAAAAGTTCTTGTGTTCCTAAAGTTAAAAACTTTTATCATAAAAAAAGATTTGCGTTATAAATATTAATATTTTATTTTATTTATGTTATCTTCATTAACAAATAAAAGTATTGGTTAATTCATAATTAATTAAAAACTTTTTTCGATTAAAAATTACTTTCAAATAAAAATGTGTGTTGCAGTATTATTTTAAATATGCCGCGCAAACTTACGTCATTGGATGCGTGGAGCGATGTGGTGTTGCCATATGTCTTCTTATTATAGGAAACAAATATGTTTTACCGAAAATTGTTCTGTCTAAATTTCAATGCAGACCCTGCAGTGTTAAAAGTTGCAATTTTAAAACCCATTATCTCCCAATCTAAATAGTCGACTGTTCTGAAATTTCACTCAAACATGCATAATGATATGAACAATGTCTGGTTAAAATTTGAACAAAATCTATAGAAATCAAGAGCGCGCCCTACACTATCTGTACGAAACAAAGAACCTACACAGGGATTACGCGCATCGCGGCACTTCAAATCACCGCTGCTAACGAACTGTTTGTCCTAGAAAGTTTATTTTTTTTATTCGAACGCTGAAAGACTGAAGAATGGAATAGCATATGTGAGAAAAACCTAATACAAATGTTTCGCCGTGAAAAATGCGATTAAACAAGGCGAGAAAAATGATTTTCGCATTTCTCACTAATCATGTGTATTTTGCGGTACCCATGTGTCCTAAGGTTAAAAAAGTATATGTTAAGAATCGATTTGAATGACATCAACAAAAGTCCACTTTAATTATCTTTCGTTATCTATTTTACTGCACTTTGACATAATATCATCTCAAACGTACACTCTCACGAAACGTGTAGCTTATGTTTTAACACGTCAAGTTTTTGTACGTGACTTTTCACATATTTTCGATTCGAACGTGGTAAGAATTTTCAGTGCAGATTCCAATTGGATTCCAATGAGGATCCGCGGTGTCCGTAACAAATCCCCACAGAGGTGTGGGTGCATCTTGGTACGCCAAAAAATCATCATGGAAATCCAACAAATGTCGGTTGAGAATTGCAAATAATAAATTCTCATTCGCCGTCAATCGAGAAATAGCGCGGTATCCACTTGGATTTCAACATGGACTCCCTACCTCTCAAATCCCAATAGGGATGTGGTAGGATCTGGGAACTCCCCAACTAATTTTTGCATGGGTAGTATAGCTACCGAGCTGCCATTTTGTATTTTTTTCATATATTTTTTTTCATATACCCCAACACCTGTAGAATAAACCCTCCAATCCTCATTTTGATTGCTTTTTTAGTATTCTCAAGAAAATTTTCAAAAAAGTTTTTCCTGCAAAATTTTTCGATGAGCCACATAGATTTAGTCTCAAAACCGGCTTGTACATATATACCTAAATATATATTGACGTAGCACGTCGCGAGAGTGATCCGGAAGATGATGAAGCTTGTCGATCGTGACCACAGCCGGTGGGCGAAACGCGACTCGGAGAGCGCTTCTCGATTATCGCGTCCGCGTTTGGAGCAGGCTGATGCGATATACCGATGACAGTCGCCGAGGAACAACATTTCGCATGGCAAGCCGGTTCTTCAAACACTGCCATGTCCGGAATAAATTCCCTAGTGCAATAGGTGTCCGGAGTGTCCGGTCATAGAAGTGAAATCCCAAATGTCTTTCTCGACACTTTTAACATCACTTTTACGTTTTTGCCTATGAATGTTGCCCATAATTGGGTATTATTTTCGCCAACACGAATCGGCAAATTCTCTTCAGACGGGCACAAAATAAAGACACGATATTTTCAGCAGATGATCGCTGTGGTAGAGGCAGTAACCGACCGAAGCATTTTTCATTGTTGCTTTAAACTTGTGATATAAATGGTGGGCAACGGGGGTACTAATTATTCTATCTCTACAAAAAGGCGCAAAATACAAGTCAGATTTATCGGATAGAATTTTCGCCGCGCAGTCGAATGGAGGCATGTATACCGCGCGAAGGGCCACATAACAAATAAAAAAGAATTAGGTAATTATGCAGTTTGAGGTTTTGAGGTTATGCAGTTTTTTTCGAAAAACAATGGGAACATTTTTTTTTCGCCATGATGTTTATTCCATCATAGTTAGTGATATTCCGTCGGGGGGGGGGGGGGCTGGCGTTTCCCATAAATTCCGGACGTTATGGGGTTTTAAAGTTTGCAGAAACTATGAACAAAATGGCGCTATTACGGACATTTCAACGCCTATATTAGGAGTAGGGAGTGGGGTGGTTTGTAAAAAAACCTTCCCAAACACCACACTGAAGAGATATTGGAGGGGTCACGTCCCCCTCCCCCTGCCCCCGTTGAAAGTTTGTCAAAATACACGATTTCAAAGACGAGACTAAAAATCGGTGCCCGATTCAATTCGGCCCGTGAGATTTCCAAGGTCGTGGTGGAAAGAAAGAAGGAGTTTTTTTTCACTCGTTTACGTTTCGATCCTTGGTTCGGATCCTCTTCAGAAACTTTATTTATTCTACAAATTTCGCGATACAAATTATATTAATAGAAATTACAGATTTTTTTTAAATAAAATAATAATTGTATTTATTGTTATAAATAAGTTTTAGATGTGTTTTAATGATTTGTGTAAATTTTGTGTTAGTTTTTTCTCATAATTTTTCTAATCATGTTGATATTGTGTGAGTGATTATTTATAACAAGTTATTGTAAGAGAGATAAGAATTTTGTTAGATAACGAACCTGAATATTGTCAATATTTCTAGTTTTCTCTTGGTTTGTGCTTGGAAGATGGTTGATGTTGACAGTATTTTTGATGATGAAATACTGTCTCGTGAGGTTGATTCGGAGGGTTGATTTCGAACCGTTTTTTATATTTCAATTGATGGTATAATCGTTTTTTGGTGATTGTATTATCTGTGAAAAATTAGTATGGTAAAAGAATCTTTATTTTGATCTATTGTCTTGATTAATGAGATGTTGTGTGAAAGTGGTAATTACCTATTGAAATAAACTAAATATATCCTCACAAGCACAAAGAAGAAAACTAGAAAAAATTTTCTCTGCTCTACATGTCGAGTAGTGACGTCCAAGAGAGTTCGAGAGTTGTGTGTGTTTGGGTTTGTTTGTGTTTTTAGTATGTGTGTCGATAATGATCGGCACGCACACATACACACAAACACACTTTCCACCAATTTTCAGTCTGGTCTTTGAAACCGTGTATTTTGACAAACTTTCAACGGGGGCAGGGAGGAGGGGGACGTGACCGCTCCAATATCTCTTCGACATTGCATTCAGGAAGGTTGTTTTTACAAATCCCCTCACTCCCCACTCCCAATATAGGCATTGAAATGTCCGTAATTGCGCTATTTTGTCCCTTTTTCCGCAAACTTCAAACCCCATAACTTATGGAATTCAAGGGAAATGTCAACCTCCCCCGACGAAATATTATTAATTGTGACCAATTAAAGCAGTTCATGGCAAACAAAATGTTTTCCGTCGTTTTTCGGAAACGTCCTCGAACTGCATAGTTACGCGATATTATAATTGCAAATGTCTTATAATGACGAGTCCGTATCAGCAAGGAGAGGTACGAACACGGCGTTATGTTGAAAAATCATCGCTCGTTTATTTCCGCAATATTCCAGTTTTTTTATTGTTTATTTGTCCAGATTCCGGGAAAGACTCGATCAGTGTGAAAAAAAAAATCGGGAAGGGGAATTCATTATCGGAAGTGGATAAACTGCGAAATATTTTGAATTTCATGATTTATTTTACTTGCTGGATGGAAGATCATTATTTTTGTACTTAACACTAAAAATGCTGGCACGAGAAAGCACGGTGGAAATTCGAGCGGATTAGAAAGCAAACAAACGGTTGTGCGTGAAATATACAGCAGCGAAGTCGAGCATTATCGAATTTTCGCTGTTGGAAAAACAGGGACACAGCGAGAAAATCGTTATTCGCGAATAACGTTATCGTAACAGCCCCTGCCCTCCCCCCCTTTCTCCCGCACCGCTCGTACTTCCCCCAAAAAGAAAACAACTGACAAAGCTCCGGTGGAAAAAGACTCGATGAAAAATCAAAGGAATCAAGCAAGCTCGCGTAGATCGATCGACTTTTTCTTATCTTTAGTGTTCGATGGTGGATTTTGCTTCCCTGCAGACGGGCAGGAAAATCGAATTCGTTCGTCTCGCCGACCATTTTTCTCGTCCATGATCCCAAATCAGTCGAGACACGTACGACTCAGCTACGGAGACAAGAGACAGATGTAGAAAAATGTTCTTTCTCAGGATCTCTTTATTCTCTGTCCCTCTTCCTCAATATCTCCCTTTCCTCCCTCTCCCCCCCGTCTCCCTCTCTCTAAATACTTCCTTGCAATGCGGCCATGAGGCAGCAAGTTTAAATTTTTATTTCTATAAAAATTCCCTATGATAAGGATTGACACGAGGAGAAAAATTAAAAGCGAATGTAGATACCCTGATGTCAGAATTTGATGCAATAAAAATTGGAAAAATGGCATCTGGCATAGCGAACATGCGGAACTCATCTTCATATTTCCGTTATTCCTCGATATAGGTATAACGCGGTATGAGGAACGATATATCGGGGTTACACATGGGGAGAGAAAGAAAATGCGAGAGTTATACTTACACACATGGTGCTCTTTGCACATACTACGTACTTCCACTCTCTTCATTTTCCAATATAAACGAGACAAAAGAAAAAAGGATTCTGCGATTCGAGGAGCGTCGGGCAAAACTGAGGACTTTCAACTTCAGGGTGAAAAAACAGACAGGGAAGAGGAGCACAGAGAGAGCGCAAGTGTGGAAGGCGAAAGAGAAATCGCAGTGGCATAACGAGCTCCCGACTCTTCATCACTAAGGTTCGAGCTTTTTCTCCGACATCTTTTTCTCTCGTACGTTGTCTTTTTTTCTCCCCCAACACCGCTCTCTCTTTTCTCTCTGCTTCTCTTTGTACATTCTCTTATACTCGAACTCTCAATTAGACTCATACATATACATGTGTGTTGTTTCTATACGTGTAGCTCATTTCCATCTTCACTGCGTCTCAATTTCCGCTTCGATTATACTTCCGCCGCATTGACGACGAGGAAAGGGCAAACAGAAATATACTGAAAAAATGAGGGTAAAAATGTCGAGAGTCGTGGCATAAACGATAATGATGAAAAAAAAAAAAACGAAAGACAGAGCAAAATAATTCAACGCAGGGAGAATAATTGAGAAAACAAAATTTAAACGGGGTAGAACAAAAAGCGGAACTCCTTAAGCATTCGATGCACAAATTGAGCTGTTTATGGATATTTCGTCTCGGTTTTGTTCGTGCATGATTCGTCCTCTTGTGTACGTTAATTAACTAGGAGTTTTTTTCATCTTTGAAATTGAATATATGTTTGCTTCGGGTATTTTCGCGGATATTAATTGCGAACACGCAATCGCTGGATTTTTTTAAGTATGAAAATTTTTCTATTTCGATCAATAGGAATTGCATTTATTTTGGAATCAATCACTGGTGTTTGCTGCTCGAACATTGACCAGTGCGAAGTACAGAGAATATTAAATGAATATTTGCTTTGTATGCGATAGGATTGACAAAGTAAATTCTTAAAATGTCCATTGCAGAATTATTTCAAGCACAGCAGTCATGAATTTTGGAAGGCTGTCTTCAACTTTCAGTGTGTGTTGTTCATTCGAATTCTGTCATTCGTTTGCTTAGCGTAATTAAAATATATGCATGCTAAAGGGTAGCCTGAAAAGTGACAACCAACAGGAAAATCTAGATGCCTCGTGTCAATACCTATTCGAATGACCCCCATTTATGTTCTCCAATCTTTTTTAGATTTCGGGACAAAAGCATTTTTTTTTAATATATATTTTCGAGCTTGCCAGTAGCATGAGTTTTCTTCTGTTTTGTATATGTGTACATCTCAGAATTTTTAAAAAGCAATTGCGGGTCATTTCATTATTTTTTCGATAGGTTTATATTATAGATATCGATATAAAAGTTGTTACACTTAATGAATACAATTTCGAAACACATTAAAAAAAAAACATTTTTATTTATTTAAGTCACTATTAATAGACAAAAATGGTAGTTAAAAAAATGTCCTGAAAAAATTGTAGGTCTGCGCTGTCCATGAAATCTAGGAGATGGGTCATCCGAAACAAAAAAATCAAGCGGTTCCAGCTTCAGTATGTTAATGACTATAGCGCATATCATACGATTTTCCATATATGCAAAAATAACAAAATTTCCGGACATTTTTCGAAAAAAACAAAACGTGTTTTTTTCACCGTTTTTGACAAAAAAAGTAAATATAAAAAAAATTAAATCCTTGATATGCGCTATAGCTATAGTTGTAAAGAATATGTGGTTAAAATTTCATAAGGATCGGTTCGGTAGTTTCAAAGATTTTATCAACAAGCCGTCGAAAAACGTTGTTTCGAGAAAAACGGATTTAAAGGTTGGTTGGGCTACATAAGTACATAATTTTTTTTTAATGTATTTCAAAAGTGTATTTATTAACTGTAACAGCTTTTTATATCAATATCTATAATACAAACTTATCAAACAAATTCATGAAAATGGCCTTTTTAGCGGCTAAAGTGAGAAGACCCCTTACGTTAGTGTTCAGTTGGTCATTATCATAAACGTGAAAAAATCGCGTGGCAAGTACAGTCACAAAAGACAAGAATAAAAAAATGCTTTTTTCACAACTTAGAAGAGATCGTAGAATCTTATCGTAGAATATCGTAGAACAGAAAAAGATCATACATGGGGGTCATCAGGATAGGATTGATACGAGGCATCGAGATTTTCCTTTTGCATGTCACTGTTCGGGCCACCCTGTACATTGCATGCGTGTATATGTGTACACTTATTTGTCACTCCGATCCTCATTTTCAAATTTTGTATGAATGCAACATTGAGTGCAAATTAGTTGTTCCTTGTCAATACGTTTCGCAAAAATTTATTCGATATTTCTCCCTTGAGTTGGCGCTTTAAAAAAAAATGAACCATCCCGTTGAGTAATGGTGAAAAAAGATTAAAACAATCAATCACTCTTCTCTGAGTGTGCATCAATGAGGAAAAAATGGCTTATTTTCAGAGATGGCGTGTTTCTTTATTCCGAAGAATTCGACCTGTATGTGCAGAGGGGCACCTTATTTGTACAGAGTTCAAAATTTTGTTTAGTGAAATGGCATACCATGGATTCAGCATACATTGATTTAAAAAAAAAGAAGAGATATGAGGGTCTGACGAATGGCACACGGTAGACAAAGTTTACGTCTTCCTTTTTTTTCTCGTCTCAATTCCGCTCACATATGTATATATATGTAACTCGATCACCCAGAATAGAACGTGGCCATAGTTATTTATACATTTCCACCAGATGGGACCATACGGTGCCAGTTTCTCGAGTCCGACGCGGCGCCCTCTAGGTCCTGATTCATCACTCATTCCTCTTGCATTTCTCTTCTCACTTCCTCAAAACCTCTGACCCTTAGCGGGACGGAAGCCGGGGTGGAGCCCTCTCTGAAGACGCGTGTCGAATGTGTCCATGGTGAAATAAATAGAAGAACGTGCGCAACGACACTTCGATGGTAATAACAGTATTCTTCGCTTTTCGAATAAACTTTACGAGATTATTTTGAACCATGAGCGTGATATTCGAAAACAAAAAAAAAACCTTCAGTACTAACAAAAGCTTCCAAACATATTTTCAAATACCACCGTTGGAGCATTTTCAGTATGGTCACTCGTGTTTCGATACAATCTTTTTTCTTTTTTTTAAGCAAGTTGAAAGTTACCAGGATCTCCTTTGAAACGCATGGATTATTCGTGAGAGTGGTTCCTGTATTGTGTCGGACACGCAAATATCCATGCAACCGTGATACAAGAATCCACGACTGAGATTTCCCAAGTTGATAGCTTCGAATAAATGAAGAAAGGCCCAGAATGAAATGCAGCCAGATATACATACGCATCACCTTCCGACTTGACATCCTCCATTTTTTTTATATACCTGCTTGTTTTTTGCCTTTTTTCCTTTTACGAAAGGATAGAAAAGCATAATGCTCAGTGACAGGAAAATCTCCCGAAAAAAGGTTTTATAGCTGGAGGCAATGGAAAAAATAGAAGTTGTTTGTTGAAACGGGGATTGGGTCAGAGAGTTTGCACAGAAGATGCCCGGAAGGAGGGAGAGAAAAAACGGATGTAACGGAAACGAAAGGGGGAAACAAAGAGAGAGAGAGAGAGAGAGAGAGAGAGAGAGAGAGAGAGAGAGAGAGAGAGAGAGAGAGCCGTATGACCAATACACCAGATATATAGGGTTTAGGGGTTACAAGAGAAGGAGGAGGGAAAAGTTTGCCTAGCGGGTCAACGAAACATATGGTCCCCAGCCCACTGAGAAGATTATGTGAATATGGCTGTACCAAGCAATGCACACTCGGGCTCCTAAATCACAACTAAAACCGACCGCGGCATTCGTTTCTCCACCGTAGACATGTTTGCATTACGGCTCTATACAATATATATATATATATATATATATATATATATACAAGATTGAATTCGAAGTTACAAACGAAATACGTATATATGTGTTTATCTATATATGTTAGTTCAAATTCAAGTTCATACTTGTGATCTCTGTGCAAAAATTATCGTAGGGATCCAATTGGATTTTCATATTTGACGCAATTTCCGCATTGGGTCCCTCAACTAAAATTTAATGCTTGTACGATGGATTCGAATCGGGATTCCCCTATGGAATCCAATGAACGTATCCAATTTAAATCCTCCTGGATTCACACATAATCAAACAGAATCCGATAAGATTTATGATGGATCCCATCGCATTCTGCACGTAACGCTTTCTAAACAAAATATTAAGAGATGCCGGAGCGTCTTGACGCCAAGTAATAAAAAAAAAGTTTACCCAACTGATTTCGACCCCACTGATCAACCCCACTGATGAACACGCCGCGCACTTTTATACACTGAGGTAGGATTTTATATGTCACTTTTTAACTTTGAATCAACGCCACGCGAAAACGCGTCGACGAAACGAAAATCTGATGACATTTGACAAATGTAAGGTGATTTTTTTCTGTTGTTTGGTTCAGGTTATTTTTCGATCCGTCCACTCAAACCCGAGATCTCATAATTTTCGGCCGAATTTCCGAGCGATTTTTTTCCCAAAAAAGGTGGGTGCACAATCGCGGTTTCGTTGAGTCGAATAAAGTCAATTCGTCATGTCGTAAACATAATAGATGCGGCCTTTTAAGAGTTGATTAACAAAAAGTTTAACAGTCCAAAGAGCGACGCACTTCAGACTCGTCTCGCGCAGCTAGACAGCTGACTATTATCTTGTCTGCTATATATACATATAATGTAATATATAAGGAATGAGGCATTTTGACAGCTCTAATCTTTAGTCATGGTTAGAGCGTTTCTAAGCGTGAAAGAAACGGCCCGTTTCGGGGCGAATAAAAAACGTAACGAAAGTTCCCCGTGTCGCAAATTTTCGGTTCAAAGAATTAATCGAATATGAAGAACAAACGGCCCTTTTTAGGGCAAAAATTAATTTGACAAAGGTTCTTCGCGTCTCATATACAAACCTCGAAGAATTCCTCGCAATTGGGAATACGACGACAAGTAATACCTTCAGCTCATACTTTACCTTAGAAAGAATAAAACGGCAAATCATCGAATCGGCTTGCATTGAACATAGGTAAGAAAAAAATGTATATTTTCAGGTATGAAAAGTTTCTTTCGGGTACTATTTCAGAAACTGAAACTAATTTTCAGGTAATAAAAAGTGTGAGCGATAAAAATAAACTTTTCATTGTTTAAACACAACGAAGAACGCATACCCATAGGTATCGAGACACTAAAATAGAAGTCCATGATTTTTACTTCGCAGTCTCTAAAGGTATAAAATGTTGATTGTTTTTAGTTAACGTAAGACAAATATATATTTTTGGCTTTCCAGTACTTAATTATATGGATATTTTATTGTCGGTCTTACAGTAAATAAAAACAATCAACATTTTATATCTTTAGAGACTGCAACATCAAATTTATGGATTTTTTCCATAAGCCATCGATCGGAGATACTGGAAACCTCACATTTTTAAATATCGAGGAGCCGGTCTATGATTTTTTCTCACATCAACCAAAGGCAATTAAAAATGTATATCTTTACGGCGATATATTTTTTATTGCCTTCAGTTCAAGTTCATGAATTGGCTCCTGTATGCCAAGAAATATAAATGTTTCCATGTCTCCAATCGCTGCAAAAAAATCCATGTTCTTCTCTTCGCAGTCCCTAAAGATATAAAGTGTTCATTGTACTTAGTTAATGTAACACAAACAATAAAATACTCATATAATTAGGCACTGAAACGCCAAAAATATGTATTTGTCCTACATTAATTGAAAACAATCAACATTTTATATCTTCGGAGACTGCGAAGCAAAAATCATGGACTTCTTCACTGCGATCGGAGACATCGAAAGCTTCAAACTTTTAGATATAGAGAAGCCAGTCTACGAATCTTTCATCAGACGAAGGCAATAAAAATATTATATTTCCATGGATATACATTTATAATTGCCTTCAGGCGATGCGAGATAAATTTAAGAATACGCTTCTCTATACCGAGTCAATGTCTCCGGCCGCTGCAAAGAACTCCATGTTTTTAGCGCCGCAGTCTCTAAAGATGTAAAATGTTGATTGTTTTTAGTCAAACGGCAAATATATGTATTTGTCTCACAGTAACTAAAAACAATCAACATTGAATTCGACAGTAATTGTTCAATTCACTTGTAGTCCAATTCAATTGTTCACTTACAGTAATTGGAAACAACCAACAGTGAATTTTTCATCAAGGACGTAAGCATGTCTTCCTTATTTACTGAAATATTCCTTAAAACCCCGAAAAACATTATCGCTTATTTTGCCGTATAAAGATATTCTGATTTACCTGGAAATTATTTTTTACTTTAACTCAAGCGATGGTTTTAATATTTTTTTACATTAATCAAATGTACAAAAAAGTAAGATAACATTTTTTTAACTAGCCAAGGCAGTTCACCGCAAATGTTGTACACAAAACTGTTGAACCTTAGGAATAATATTTTTCCAAATATTTCATTTTCATTGAAAAAAATTATCTCACTATTATAACATAAAATTGATATCACCATTATATAAAAGTACAACGTACGTACTACACAAGTACACTGGGAATGCTGTGAAACGACTTGGCGCGCATGGTTGAGAAAAAAATGCACGGCGAAGGATCTTGTCCTCTCGACTACTCAACCCTTAAGTCAAACAAATATTAAATTTCCCCATGTCTCGATCTAAGGAATACGAGTTGATTAGATAGTGGTAATCCGTGATCTACTCCTTGACCATGAGATACTTGAAATCTTATTTTATTTACATAATTAAAAAAGTTATATAGAAATATAAACTTGATCACATAACTATTACACATTGCATGAAATATATTTAGTCCCATAGACTTTGGTCGTCGTCTTGCTAGCGAAAGAATATATATCTCCATTTTACTGCTGACATCTATTTGATGGTTTGAAAGGAATACAGTCGAATATTTATTGGCAGTGGATTTAAGGTAGTTCCGGCACCATGACGCGAATTGAGTGATTCGACATACACACCGATATATCGACGTTACCCTATCCGAATCACACTAGCGTGAGAGACAGTAAATTCCAACCCTAATAAACCCAGCGGTTGATACGACGCTTAACATTTTTAATAATATGAATACTGTCACAATAGTCATTTTTCCAGGCGATAGGAACGAAAAATATTGTCTTCCTGAGCTTTTTTCTTAACGATGCACGCCGAGTCGTTGCACAGCATTCCCAGTGTACTTGTATGGTACATACGTTATACTGTTATATAATGGTGATATCAATTTTATGTTATAATAGTAATATAATTTTGTTCAATACAAATAAAATATTATTTAAAATATTTAAAATAAAATAAATTATTATTTATATAATAATATTTATAATTATATTATAAATATTATTATATAATATAAAAATTATTATTGCTAAGGTTTAACAGCTTTGTGTACAACATTTATAGTAAACTGGCTTGGCTAGTTAAAAAAATGTCGTCTATGTTAAAAATAGATTGAAAACATCGCTTGAATTAAAGTAAAAAAGAAGTATTAGGTAAATCAGAATGTTTTTATAAGTTAAAATAAGGGTGATTCTTTAGATAAGTAACTTTTCCAAAAAATGAGTCTAAAATGTTATGTTTGCTATTTACTGATTTATTTGATTATAAATGATGATTCTCGGTCAGCGGAAGCTGAAATTCAGCCGCCCCCCCCCCCACGCCCCATAAAAAGTTATGGGGTTTTGACGTTCGCGGAAACACATGCTAAAATAAGGCATTTTTGAACATTTCGACGTCTATATTGGGTTGGTATAGGTTTGTTTGGGTTTTTAAAAAAATCAAAATCATTTTTAACCATATTTTGCTCGTAAAAAAATTGCTTATGAAAAATTTCAGCGTCCTCTGACTGAATATCATAAGTACCAAGCCAATAATCGAGAAAATATCAACAAAAAAATTTCGGAAAAGTCACTTGTCTAAAGAATTACCATCGATTTGAATCTCATCACTGAAAATCTATTTGTTATTTATGCACTTTGTCATAAAATCACCATACACGCGCACACTCACGAAGCGTGCAAGTTATGTCTCAACTCGCCACGTTTTTTCTCGTGACTTTTCACATATTTTCGATTCGACCGTAACGAGAATTCTCAAACGGCGTTGATCGGGAAACAGTGCGGAATCCATTTGGATCCCAATAAGGACTCCCTATGTGTGGTGTCTCTAGTGAACCCATATAATGTGGGTGCATCTTGGGACTCCTCAACAAATTTGTGCACGTTATCACGAAAGGATGATTTTTTCGGAGATCCAACAAGCTCCCATTGAGAAATTCTAATAAAACTTCTCAAACGTCGTAAATCTGAAAATAGCGCGAAATCCACTTGGAGTCCAATGTGAACTCCTTACACGCGGCGCCCCTATCAAATCCCTATAGGGATGTGGTAGGAACTGGAGACTCCCCAATAAATGTCTGCACGGTGCGTAATAGCTTTAATCAGCCCTATCCTTAGCGAGAACAATTCTGCTTTTCTTAAAATTCTAATATATCGGATATATACCTAACAACTCTCAGGATTTCGCAAAATGTTATAATCGCCCGATTAAATGAGGAAAAAAACATTTTGCAGCAACTATTTCCGGTTAACTATAATTGCTTGCATTGATTTTGTCTTAAGACATTGAAAAGTAATACAAAATCTATGTTATTAATAAAAATTACCCATTTGTCCCTAAACATCTACCATGTAATCTCGAGAACGAGACTCGTAATATAATTTAACAATCAAACGAAGTCACCTTAGTGAAGTTCATCGTAATTATCTGTAGAGTCTCGTTCGAGATGATTACATCTCACCACAACAAAGATTCTGATTCTTCATCACTCCCACGCCAAATTCATGCTAAGTGAGTTCTCTCCTATTCTTTTTGAATTGACCCGGGAGCATCCTTAAACAATATGACGTTATCATGGTGGGTAATAACAGCAGTAGGCTGTTTGGAAAACCTTTTGTTTTCTATAAGCCCTAAAAATCGTGGCCCGAAATATCGAAGTAAGCGCTACTACCCATGTAATCATCTCGAATGAGACTCTACCGATAATTACGATCCAACTTCACTCAGGTGAGTTCGTTTGTTCGTTAAAACTCACCACATCGGTCATAGGAAAGAAAACATTCTCAACAGTGAAGGACTTCGAAAATAACATCAATTGCCAGTCAGTAAGATGGTGAGTTATCAACGCCATGTTGCTGACTAACAATTGAAAGATTCTTGCAAAAGGACCACGATTTGCATACTTCAATACGAATTCAAATCGTGTTCCATTTTCACTTGCAGTCACTTGTGAGAGAATACGTATTAGCTATATACAACTGCTATATAGGATATTGCACATGCACGTCGATTACTCCAATTCAGGAAATCACATCTTCTCTTATTGGACATCTAAATGCACATTGGATAAGCCCTCTTAACTGGTGGTAAGCGATACAGATGCTTTATATATGTTTAGGCGCAGTATGGAATAGAGATTGGCGAACGCGTATGGGCAAGCCTGCACGTGAGACTTCGTCTCGACGTCTTTGGCAGCACAAACGTAATGTCCCGAGGGCCCATTTGACCCGTTTACGAAAGACCCTGTTTGCCTAAATGCAAACGCATACGAGCACACACACACATACGCACACATCTGCATAAGTATATATATTTATATATGTACACGTCTAAGAGTAACGTACGTGCATGCTCCACGAACATCACTCGGAATTTCCGCACTCTCGCCTGTCTCACAAGCTCGTAAGAGGTTTTTTTTTTATTTCGACTCGACCTCAGGACGAACTCGTTGAAGATAGTCAGTGAAACGTGAACGAGCACAAAGTAATAAACGCGTGAGCCATTTTAACGAAAATGTCAAAGACATACCTGTCATCCCAGTCATATGCGATTTTATTAATATTAAGAGCAGCAGTTACGAGCCAGGAGGAAATTAATTTTTCCCCTGCAAAGACATAGCATTCGAGAATAATGCCCGTAAAATATTATTTCACTCAGCGGTGATGGAGAGCAGAACGTTCTGAATAACTGACAAGGAACATCACTTTGGTGTCCACCTTTGATTTTGTTGAATCTCATGTATGTGACAAACCGTCAAACATGATTAGATACTTTTATTATCGGCGGATAAATGGATTTGTGAGGTGTAACAACCCCTTCGACTGAAGCATGTCAAGAGCTGATTTTGCGGTTCCACCCACAAGCATTCCACCGATTTCGGCGAAGCAGAAACGAAAATTCTTGTAATGCCAAACGATCAGAAATCTACTGTGAGTACATTAAAAAAGAAATTTAAGGGATGAACCACCCCTTTATTTTCTTTCTCTCGCCCTAGATTGAGGGGTCGTCTCACTTTAGACCCTAAAAAAATGTTATTTTCATTAGTTTTTTAAAAGGTTTATATTATAGATATTGATATAAAAGTTGTTACACTTAATAAATACACTTTCGAAATACATGAACATTTTTTTCAAATGTATTTATGCAACCCAAACAAACTTTGAACGCGTTTTTCGCGAAACAACGTTTTTCGACGGCCTGTTGATAAAATCTTCTAAACTACTGAACCGATCCTTATGGAATTTTAACCACATATTCTTTACAACTATAGCTATAGCGCATATTAAGGAGTTTTTAAGATTTTTATATTTACTATTTTTTTTCAAAACCGTGAAAAAAACACTTCTTTTTTGTTTCTTCGAAAAATGTCCGCCATTTTGTTATTTTTGCATATATAAAAAATCGTATGGTATGCGCTATAGCCATTAACATACTGAATCTAAAACCGTTTGATTTTTTTGTTTCGGATGATCCATCTCCGAGATTTCATCAATAGCGCAGACCTACAATTTTTTTAGGACATATTTTACCTACCGTTTTCGTCTATAAATAGTGACTTAAATAAATACATTTTTTTTAAATCTGTTTCGAAAGCGTATTTATTAAGTGTAACAACTTTTATATCAATATCTATAATATAAACTTATCAAAAAAACTCATGAAAATAGTCTTTTTTAGCGACTAAAGTGAGAAGACCTCTTCAAAAATGGTGCATTAAACTGAACGTAACGGGTAACACTATCAAGGGGGGAGAAAATTGAAAGTTCCGTAGTTTTTCATTATTGCCGGATAGCAAGCTTAAACTTGGTATCCGTAAACCACATTCCATACATGTTTGACGAGTTGTCGTAAAAATTTAAGGATTTGAAGAAAATTTATGGTTAGTTTGTATCCAGGCGGAGAAAGTACAAGGATATGGACTTGTAAAAAAATTATTTAATATACACCGTTTTTCCCATCTCGGCCAAAAATAACTGACTTCGCTGGATCATCGATTATTTATTTTCTGCTTCGAATTGAAACTCCATTCTGGACTCATTATTTCCGTTATCGTTTTCTCTTTGAAATGCCTCTAGATTGACAGAGCCCCGATCATTTTACGATTTTTGGCAAAATTTCAAAGACGGAGCATCTATTTTCACCAATTTTTCCACACGTAGATATTTTTCAAATGGACTTTCCAGGAAAACTAATCGAGATATCGGAATGATTCAAGCTGCATTCTCTGAGTCTGCCAAAATCCTTTGGGGAACCCCCAAATAAGTGTCCGTAACTCAAATAGAACTTCCGCCACGACCGTTTGAAATTTCAGAATGTCGACAGTGGACAACAGAGTCGAAAAAAATGCAATGGAGTTTTTTTTTCCAATAACAAATATCACACAGTTTTTATCGCAATGTCAAAATCATGCCGGCTAAACGCGCACGACGTATGTCCATACACATTCGATGATTTTTAAGAAACATTGAGGGTTTTGGGGGAAATTAATGGTCAGTTTGTATTCAGAGGGTAAAGATGACTAGGGACTTATAATATGAATTTAAAATTAAAATTTGTTTCGCATTTCGGCCAAAATTTCGATTTTTGGTAGAATTTCTAAGTCGGACCATAGATAGCGCGAATTTTTCTATACTCTAAACATCAATTTGTAATTTGAAGAAATATTTTTAACCAGCATACACAATTGAAATACAGAACAAGCTGAACTGCAACAAGGAACTTCAAGTAAGAAGTGGTTTACTTCCTTAAGCTTGCTGACCGGCAAAATGTAAAAATACGTAAACTTCAAATTTATCTCCCCTTCATAGTCCCGTTTCATTACATTCAATGCCCCCCTCTTAAATGTGCAGTGAAAGAAAGAAAAATAAAGAAGTGGTTCATCCCTCAATTTTTAAAAATTTTTTACCCATAGTGTTTTTTAATCGTTTTGCATAAGAAGAGCTGTCGTTAATGTTTTACTGATACCGGTAGAATATATGCAGCTGAAGCTGCAAAATCAACCCTTGGCATGATGTACCCTTAGGGGTGGTTTCACTCCTTAAAACAGTTTTTCCGCCGATAGAAAAAATACGTATCTAACAGTTTTTTAATGATCTACCATATACATAAGTTTTAACAAAGCCGAAGGTGGACTACAAAGTGACGTTCCTTGTGGGGGCCGTTGACCGCCGTATTATCCTTTGCAACCATTGCGTCCGATTCGCGTTGCTCAATGAGCGTCCGGAAAAACCTCGAACCCGTGGTCTTTTTTATTCCTAACATTCCAGAGCGATCTTTCTCTCAGACTACAAACATTCCCGTTTACGAGACCGCATACACCATCGTGGGATCCCCGCATATCCATGAACATATGCACACGTGCAATAATAGCACACGTGCAATAATAGCGGGAGCAGACAAAAAATCTTGCGAATGAAAAATGCACGATTCCGTCTCCGAAGCCCACGGAGAGATGGGAATGAGGAAGCTCGGATTTTTATATAGCTTTCAGTCCACGCTCTCATGCTCCACATGCAAAAAATTTTTTTCGCCAAAGCTCCATCGAGTACTCGTCGAAAAAGCAAACCTGATCTACACAACACCGATTCACACGCGGATGAATGGGGGGAAAAATCAATTACATGCGTCCATTTGGCATGAGCAGCTGCCGCATTTCATTATATTTATTCGAGAGTACGAGAGTGAACACGAGACAAAGACAAAACGATCGGGGTTTTTTTCGCATCAGGCGTAACAATGTTACTGCCACATTATACAGACGTTCAACGAGTGAAAATTAT